>JAQPZY010001475.1:2585000-2932500 GCA_029931535.1 Margaritifera margaritifera | reverse complement strand
CGATTTTACAACGAAACCATGTACATAAAAGTACGGCGTTATTCTGGGTAGGTATTTTGCTGGTCAATTAGAAAGATTCTTGCCCCAGTCTGGACACTTGGGAAGAGTGAGTATGTTGTCATCTGCGATTCCTTGATTTTCATATGGAATTTTTGCTCCAATCTTTCTGCTGTTACTTCTATCGGTATTTCTGTTGGTATTCCTGTTATGTATTCCATGCTGTTTTTCTCTGCTATGTTTCTTTCAATTTCCGGAGGTTCTGTTACATGCACTGTCTTCCCATTTATCTCAATATCTCCCTTTTGCAATAATAGTCTGTCGCCTTTTGGATGTAATATATAGAAACCTTTCCCGTTCTGCGATAGTGCTTGGATGTCCTTTGTCTTTATTCCGTTTGCACTCAGTGCTGTTAGTATGTCAGCTGGTCTCGGTCTGTCAGCTGCCTGTATATGCGAGGCGTCTAATCCCTGTGTTCCGGGCCGCCTGCTTGCCACGAGCTTTCTGCCGCTCTCTACTTTCCTGGCTTGTGTGGTGAAGTAATGTTGTAGGATAGGCATTTCCAAGTTCATGTTAAAGATATGCACTTTAAAATATCGCAATACAAAGAGTGTCAAAAAACACAATATGAAGAATGTCAAATATCACAATACGAAGAATGTCCAATAGCACAATATGAAAAATGTCAAATATCACAATATGAAGAATGTCAATTTTCAAGTTCCTGCTTCATTTCAGCGTAGCGTAGAAAGTCACAATGTTCACATATTTAAGTATTCCCATATATAATTTTCAGTGTTCACATATTTAAATATTCCAAAAATTCAATTATTCAACGATTCATACATTACATTTATATGTGACACGAGCAAAGCAGCGTCCTATCCGCCCGTAGTCGTCCGTACCGTCTGCTTTGTTCGTGCCATTCTCAGTATCAAACCAAACGGGAGTTTCGTTAGTGACACGGTCGCTTTATTTGCATGGGCGAGTCTATGTTTTCAGGCAACATATATGATGTATTTCACTGACTTCGATAAGGTCTGTATAATTACGTTAATTTAGGAGTTACATCCCTTTGAACATGTAAAAAACATGTAAAAAAAAAAAAAAAAAAAAAAAAAAGAGAGCCTCATTTTTATTTGTTCAATTTTTTTAATAGAAATATTAAAACTAGACATTGCAAATATTGGATGCAGACAACACAGTTTTTTTATTGAAATGGACTGTTCTAGAAACCAGAAAAGGACAGTGAACAATCTGTCTGCTTGTTTACATCGACAGCTTCCGTTTGGTTTGAAACGCCAATAAATTAACAGTGTTAGGGACCCCATGGCGACAATCAGGTTAGAAATTATAAATTGATGAATAAAATGCATTTTTTAAAAATATCCTTGATGCTTTTCGTTTTTAAAATCAGTAGGGGGGGGGGTACAAACAAACGGAAGGGTACGCGAATACTATACTTCTCGGCAGTGGCGGCGCGAGGGTTTGAGGCACCCGGGGGCAATGTTCTTTAATCCCCCCGAGGCGCCCGGGGGCAATGTTCTTTAGTGGCGCCCTAACTTTGCCACAGAGAACAGTTTTTTTATGTCATTTGCCTACCACCCCACCACCACCAATCTAAGCCCTGAAACAGGGGCTTAGAGGGGGAGGGGGCGCAAAAAGCTCCTGACAGCGCCCCCCTCACCCGGCGGTCTAATGCCATTGCCCCCCTCCCCCGACCACGCTCGCGCCGCCACTTCTTCTTGGTTGGTTGGTTGGTTGTTTTTTAACGCCACTTTCAGCACTTTCGTGATGATGAAATGCGAGTTAATTGTCTTTCCCATAAAGAGGCAGCCGACCTGGGCCGGCCCGGTTGACTTGGAGATAATGTTATAATACTAAATCGGTTAGAAGATTAATAGGAAATTAAAGTTGATAAGTTTAACACATTTCTTACATATAAGTCATTACTATTACTATTACTACTACTACTACTATTAATTTGAAGAGTAATTAAATTAGTAATCAGTGTTTTAACTTGAGGGCCTAAAATATTATTAACATTCGACACAATTTAAAAATTATACCGAATTTACGATGAGATTAATTTTAATACATTAAAAAATAAGAAGTTTGGGCATAACAATTAGATATCTTTGAAAATGTTTCTTATACATGCAGATTCATATGTAAGTAATAATTGCATTTGACCAAACATCTCCCTATAGAAAACAACATCCTGTAACCTTTGAAGAATAATTGCCATGGTCTAGGTGACTGCCTAAATCAGCATCATATTAAAATTAAATGAAAATACACGGATTTATGCACATGAAGCAGCCTTTAGGGCGCGTAGATTTTACGAAAACGCTGCTGATTATAATTTAATTGCTTAATATGAAATGTGGGTTTAAAATCGTTTCAAACTTTCATATTTATATTTATCTAACGTCAATTTATGTACTTTTCTACCAATATGATTTGTATTGACTTTTATATGCATATGACGTGGTTTCTGATTCATGTGTACCTTTTCTGTTAAAAAAAAGTTAGAAGATCTTTTCTGAAAGTTTCAGTAGCATTTCAACCATAATAATTGTACTTAGAACTGAAAAATACAGACGAATTTGTTAACATTTTTTTCAGGCTTCTAAAGTCATTTATTATCTTCGTTCATCTATACTGACGTGAAAATGGGAGGCAAAGGGTCCAAGCATCGACCCAAAAGTACACAGAGAAAATCTTCCAATAGGGGACAAAGTAAGTTAGCAGTATTGTAATGTATCATGGTATTTCAACAAAGAACGCATGAGAAATGTTAGTTTGTTAAAATGATTAATAAAATAAACGGACTTATGTTACTAGTCAAACAGACCATAGCATGCGTGTATTCATTTCAGTTTCGCAAGAAAGCCAATCAAGTCCATGCGTAAGTTTCTGATTAAAACTTTTAAAAACACACCAATAGATTTAACGTTAAAACTCGTCATAATAGGAACCGAAGCATAAACACCAGTTATATATCTGTGTGTATGCACATGTATATTAAACAAACATACACACGTCAAACTTTATACAATATGTGAATACGAAAGTATCCAATCAAAAATTGGAATCATATCCGGGTAATTGCCCCTGAGTCTTACATTTGTTTCCATTTTTTAAAGGTTTATTCTAGACTCCACTACTTTTTAAACAAAATTCAAGGTAGTTTTGTTAAAACAGCTTGCCTCTTATATCATCTTCGCTAACCAAGGGTCGTCGATCCATTTCGTTCAGTATTGACCCTTGGCATAAATAGGAAGATGAAATGGTATCTACTGCTCCGCAATGTGATTCGATGTAACTGAAAGAAATTGATCGAATCAGATCGCTTGTTACATTTACCTTGGGAGATAGTTGGGGATAATCATATCGGTCTCCATAGACAACGTCACATGTCGCATATAAGTTTATCCAATTTAAACATGTCAACAAGTTTGTTTTTAAAGTTTTTTTCAATGCACTTGGACATGGAGGAAATTGCTATATTTAAATACCTAACAGGTTGCGTAGCAACTCTCTAATGGGTCGATTGATTTCACTTGCTACAGGCAGTGACTCTTTTATCCGCAAGAGGGCACTTTTTTTCACAACACTCTGTCCGCCACCTACATATGCATAGGATCGGGGATCGACGACCCATGGTTAGCGAGGATGCGCTTGTATATTTAAGAACCGAATTTATTTATGAAAGAAATGATATTTCTGCACACGAGCCAGTATACATGCAGAGAGCTATAGAAGACTAAAAGGGTAACTAAAAATTGACTATATGTTTATGGAAAATAACACTCAAGGAACTAATTTTTCTTGTACTGCTCTTTTTGGTGCACAATTATCACGTTGAACTGTCATCGTCTTTTATCTGAAAATAATTGTATACACCAAAATGAATTCTATAAATCAGAAAGGACCCATATCTACACTAACTCTCCATCATTAATTTTGTTTTTCCCGAGGGGACAAATTCATATGAAGGATCGCATGGATAAAAGAAATCACTTGCATTCAGTAAAACCCTGATTAGGAACCCACATCTATTTTGTCCGAACTTCCACATGCGACCACTCTTATATTTTCATCTGTTAGTAAATCTACTGAAGCAATAATACTTCGGAAGAATACCAATTTTTACCTTCTCTCGAAAGTTGCTTTTGAGTATGAACTGGTTAGATCTGTTTTTCCAAATTAAGTTGCTATAGGTCTACACAGATTTGATGCTCCACTGTTTCAAACAAGGGCGAGTCAGTCTTTTGGTCCAATCGGAACACCTCTTGGAAAATTGCTCTCCGGTGATGTAGTTAACAACGCCCCTGCCTGCACAGACCGTTTGACCCCTGGGTCAGCCTCATTTTGAGTTGCTATTTCAGCAATGTTTTCGTTGAATTTTGGCTAAAAAAACAATAGAAAAAGATGAAAAGTTAATAGTAACAGTGCTAGAGTTGCTGGCAAAAGGCTTAACATTTCTATATTTTGCGTTACTTCCTTGCGAATCGCTTGAAAATTATGTCAAAAACAAGAGCAGACGTTTCTGCAAGAAAGTGACCGATTTCAATATGCGGGGCAAGTGGCGTTTTGCGGAAAGCGGAATAGCGACCCGGCGAGCAGTGTGATAGTCTGGATCACCCGGCCCGCTTTGGTTTTCATCGCTATGCTATAGATCTGCAAATTTTCTATGCAGATACAATCTGGGCAGGCCAACACTACTCCGAAATAATCCGATGGATTGATACAGCTTAAAGGGGGAACTCGCCAGAAAATGACGGAGAAATGTCACATGCTGAAGTACGCTAGGCAAAATAGAACCATGTCAAAAATAGTAATAATACCTTTATTGAATTATTTGCATAAGTTCAGTAAAATGGAAAATTAATTAGTAAGTTCATACTTGAAAAATGAAACTTGGGAATATTCGGCCACGAATGAATCATCTCAGTCGATAGTAGCCGTTATGAAGGATATAGCACGTGACGTTATTTGATCATCAACGTACATTTATATGCAATGGCGCTTACTGTAGTATTTCCAATGTGTTTTTCCTATCATTGGCGGATAGGTCCGAGCGTACTCCAATTGTCTTTTAGTCAAACGGGGGACTTAGGCTGAAAAAGTATGTAAAAAAGAATTCGCCCTTGTTACATACAAAATTATTTTCACAAAACTATATACTAAATAAATGTAATAATGTATACATGAGAATACAAGTGTCTTATACCTGCAACATTTGCACGACTCTACATCTACATCAGTACGGCGATCATTCAATTTGAAAATAACTAAAAGGAATTAGCATTATATAAGAAGGAGTATACAATAAAGCAGATAGTGAAATTAACAAGTATCCGAACAATGGTGAATTGAGTTCTCATATAAAAGTAAAGAGAAGAAAATAAGACCGAAAGAAGGAAGAAAGTGTACCCAGTTGCTTGTCAACCAAATGTACAAACAGTCTGGCTTCCATAGTGGTAGCAGGTACAGAATGTCCGCCGACACAGTACACTTGTTTGCTCTATATTGCAACTGGGTTGGAATCTTGGAGCAAATCAAATGGACTGTACATACCTGCACATACATCAGTATTTACAGAAAAGCTGTCCACTCTTTTTCCCCAGGCGATTTCATGTTTATTGACATAACTCTGTACGTTTTAAAGAATTGGGATGTGTCATCAAATCTGTGTAAACCTATACCTTTGATATTGTTTTATCCAGTTTATGAAAGGCTTGCAGCTGCATTCCAAAATGAGCGAGTGTATGAAGAGATTGGCCCACTTACACATCAAAGTTCCCGTAAGAAAGCGGAAGGGAGTGCTGCCATCTATTGTGAACCGAGACCATCCAACTCGCGAGCAACGGTACGTATTTTTTCTTTCGCCAAGGTGAGCTCGTTGCATACATGGAATTGTCTTCTATCGATAACGCTGTAAAAATTAGGATCTAACTTTAAAAGCTAGCGAGCAAATAATCAAGAAAATAATATACAAAGAATGGTATTCCACTTTTAAAGAGTGCAAATTATTCTCAGATAAATATGGTAAGCTTTCACAAACATTTCATTTTAAACAAAAGTGTTGAGGACAACGTTTTAAAACTATTTCACCTGCCACCATTAGTAATTTAGCATCAAATATATTTGATGCTTCAAATGATATTGAAAACCACCTCACCATCTGTTTTCTTTCCTTAACCAGAGCTCTTAGAAGGGCTTTTTTCTCCTATTTTTATAGCTAAACACCTTAGCCACATTGCTCAAAAGGGCATGTTTTATTCTGCGTCTGGTACAGGTCTGAATAGTATCCGACCAATCACTCAGTTTCAAAATGCGTCTGGTGCAGATCTGAATAGTATTCCCACCAATCACACTCAGTTTCAAAATGCGTCTCGTGCAGCTCTAAATAGTATTCCCACCAATCACACTCAGTTTCAAAATGCGTCTGGTGCAGGTCTGAATAGTATTCCCACCAATCACACCCAGTTTCAAAATGCGTCTGGTGCATCTCTAAATAGTAGTCCCACCATTTACCCTCAGATTTGCAATCTGAAACAAGAAATGTTTTTAGCATACGAGTGCAGAGTGATGTTTAGTTAACTATAATAATAACTGAAAAAAAAGAAAAAAATATAATAAAAAACAAACAAACCAACAACAACAACAACAGCAGCAAAAACAACAAACAACTACTGAAATTCATAGATATAATTTTGAGTAGGAAATATAGGGAATAGTAAATTTTTTTTTTTTACAGTTTTCACAACAAATATGTTGTGTACTTCCACTTCTTCGCAAATCAACAGATACAAATTTAATTTGTTCTTGGAAAGACATTTATGTTTCTTTGGGAGAAAACAAACAAAACAAAAAGAAACAAGCAAAACTAAAACTGAAACATATTGCCAATATAATAGCCAGATTAACAGTGACTTATATTAGTGTGTGTGCTCTTTGCAGTATTTATTTAAGATTACATTGATTTACATATGCGTACAAACATGGTTGACAAATTTAATTTGTTTATTGAGTGATTTTGACTTTATTGCGTTAGCAAAGTTTCCACAACAAAAATCATAGCCAAAAAGATTAAAAAGGATATGAAAAATAAAAGAGTTGCTATAATGGGCTGAAAATCTAACATTGTCATCAGTACAGATGCACACAATCATTCCTACTAAATGATTTCTTTATGTTGAGTGATTTCAGCCTAATCCTGCTAAATGAAAAGTCTAAGTCCAAAATCTTCAAAACTATATAAAACATGGAAGATTTGCCAGTATGGTCTGAAAATCTGAGTTGATCATCAACATATGCATACAAATATGCCTACACAATTGATTACTTTCAGGTTATGTAGCTTTTGTGCTATCTAGATGAAATGGATTCTTATGTGCTATCTTGATGAAATGGATTCAGGTTATGTAGCTTTTGTGCTATCTAGATGAAATGGATTCAGGTTATGTAGCATTTGTGCTATCTAGATGAAATGGATTCAGGTTATGTAGCTTTTGTGCTATCTTGATGAAATGGATTCAGGTTATGTAGCTTTTGTGCTATCTAGATGAAATGGATTCAGGTTATGTAGCATTTGTGCTATCTAGATGAAATGGATTCAGGTTATGTAGCTTTTGTGCTATCTAGATGAAATGGATTCAGGTTATGTAGCTTTTGTGCTATCTAGATGAAATGGATTCAGGTTATGTAGTTTTGTGCTATCTAGATGAAATGGATTCAGTTTATGTAGTTTTTGTGCTATCTAGATGAAATGGATTCAGGTTATGTAGCTTTTGTGCTATCTAGATGAAATGGATTCAGGTTATGTAGTTTTGTGCTATCTAGATGAAATGGATTCAGGTTATGTAGCTTTTGTGCTGTCTTGATGAAATGGATTCAGGTTATGTAGCTTTTGTGCTATCTAGATGAAATGGATTCAGGTTATGTAGCTTTTGTGCTATCTAGATGAAATGGATTCAGGTTATGTAGCTTTTGTGCTATCTTGATGAAATTGATTCAGGTTGTGTAGTTTTTGTGCTATCTCGATGAAATGGATTCAGGTTATGTAGCTTTTGTGCTATCTCGATGAAATGGATTCAGGTTATGTAGCTTTTGTGCTATCTAGGTGAAATGGATTCAGGTTATGTAGCTTTTGTGCTATCTAGATGAAATGGATTCAGGCTATAGCATTTGGGGTATGCTAAAAGTATATGCAAATTTTTACATCTCTATTTCTCTATTTGCATTTCGTACAGGGGCAGAATATAGCCTACTTAATTATAAAACACACACACACACACACACATACACACACACACACACACACACATATATATATATATATATATATATATATATATATATATATATATATATGATACATTTCAAACAACCATGTACTGTCCATCTTTTATAGATGATACAAACTAGAGATAATAAAAATAAGGTTTTGTACCTTATTAATCTACAAACTTTCACCACGTGAAATAGGATCATACTGTTCGTCTTACCACATCGTCGCACACTTTTGATAAATGTCAGCTCATCCATTTTACTAAACAGTCACATGGAGTTGAAGTTACACGACTTTAGAATCCAAGATAGATGATAATATGGAAGCAGCAGAGCGAATTGGCGAGAGGGTGGGGGCTGCAGCCCATGTTAAGTTTCTCAAACTTGTGCTTCGTTGACACGTTCCCAAAGCTAAGTTGCGCCATGGCTATTTCCAACGCATTTGATCGTAGTCTATAATGCCTGTACATATTTTAGATGACTGAACACACACTAGCCAAGGCCTATCAGTTGCAGACAACAGAGAGAGAGAGAGAGAGAGAGAGAGAGAGAGAGAGAGAGAGAGAGAGAGAGAGAGAGAGAGAGAGAGAGATCCCTATAAGCATTGTTTTTAAGTACTTCCGAATTAGGGAAATAAGTGATGAGTCATGTTGATCATAGACGACAGAAACATAGCTAGGACTAGATTTTGTGCTTACCAAAATTCTCTACTGACATTCAAATGACATAAATGCGGTATGGTGGTCTTAGATGCCATAAATGCGGTATGGTGGTCTTAGATGCCATAAATGCGGTATGGTGATCTTAGATGCTATGCCTTTGATAAGTACTTTGTGTAGACTGGATACCGCAAGCACACGGATTCCTGCATCCAGTCTATACCTGGATCAATGACCGTTCGATTCTAGGAGCCTTGCAGGCACTGATCATGTCAAATGTCCCTCCTGAGGAAAAACGTTTACATAACCATTTGAATAACTATTTATGCAGGAAAACATACTGAAAATACACGTGCTTTTTGTTTTAACATCCTATTTTTTTTTTGTTCCATTAGCGTGATTAATTATCGCTTTGTCTTTGAAAATATTTAGAAGTTGGGTGTGTGCGCATGTGTGTGTATTCATATGTGAAATGCAGGGGTCATTTATATAACTGAGCTGCAATTAAGTTGCACAAAATACTGTTAGTAGCCAACGTCGGGACAACGTTTATATGGTATATGCGAAGGTAGTAACTTCATTGTTGTGTCACATAACTCAAAACAAGGTTTTACTGCTAAATGTTTTGTATATATTTTAAATTTGTCAATGCAAGCAATAAGGCCGCAAGGGAAATATTTCTTTCGGATGTATTATATGACCTTACTGGTCGAAAAAAGTAAAGAATACGGAAAAAAATTAATGAATAATATCATGATTTCATGCGGTATACAGAGAGAGAGAGAGAGAGAGAGAGAGAGAGAGAGAGAGAGAGAGAGAGAGAGAGAGAGAGAGAGAGAGAGAGAGAGAGCACTAATCCCCCCGTGGGTGAAGTGGCAAGTGCAGAGATAGTGTCATTTGGGAGCATTATAGTTTAAATCGTGCAAAAGGTATGTATGTATGTATTTACTTATTTCTTCAAAAAGTCTCAGCTTGGGAAGCACAACAGGTTTTTGACAGCTGCAATCGACTTTGGAACAACTTACAGTGGGTATGCTTATAGTTTCTCATGCGATCCTAATAAACTGTTTGCTCATTACTGGGAAGGAAACCACATCAAGACGCCTACAGCTATTCTCCTGAATCCAGACAAGACATTTGCAGCCTTTGGTACGGAGGCGGAGGTAAAATATCGGGAATTGATCAAAGCGAAAGAAGCGGAAAACTGGTACTACTTTGAGAGATTCAAAATGGAGCTATACAGTCAAAAACCGGTAATATTGCTAATAAATGTATATGATTTATACGAAGAGTGTCTTAAGATGTACGAATTTTTCGAAAGCAGGACCAAAAGAAACAAGAGCATTTAAATATAATGACAAAATAGCTCCTGGCTTTTATTCATTGCATGCAAAAGGAGAGCCATCTTGATTTTTGAAATTACAAGCTTTTTTCTTGAAAAAGTACAGGCTTTGTGTAAAATTAAAAAAGTCTTTTGACTGCAACATTACTACTAGTGTTCCTGAATCTCGTATTGTTATGTTTTGGTTTATGTAACTAATCAGAGCATGTATAGGTTTTGACATGAGTTTTAACCGAAGTTTTCAATTGTTTTAATTTTTTTGTTGTTTACGTTATTAACATGAAGTAGGAGTCAATAATTTAAACAGCCTAATATCCAGAAATGACCCAAAAGTAGTATCATTACTTCAATGAAGAAGATTCAAGATTTTCCTCAAATGAGGAATTCATGAGCTGGTTTAAAAAATATAGTCCTAGGCGTTCAGGTAAAAACGCATTTTTTATAAAACCCATTTTACTATGTGTACCTTTGATGAAAATGCCAGTATTGTTACAAATATTAACAACAAGATAATAAAAATATCAATTTAGGGGAAAGAAAGATAAATGTTTGTGAAACTGGGGCCCTGAATAAAATGTTACATCACTGGTTCCCTTGCCGTTAAATCTAAAGTCCGCGGTTCCCTTGCCATTAAATTTAAAGTCCGCGGATCCAATCCCTAATCTATGCATGGCGACCTGAAATCTTTCTAGCCGAAAATATGGGATAATTGGATAGGGAAGTTACGCAAATCCTTTAATCTGTATCGATATGCGTGTAATGATTTAGGTAAAACAAAGTATACAATAAAAGGGAGCAGTCTGCACTCGCTAACAATTCAGATCTTTGCCGCGTCATTCCCAAACACTACCTTCATACAGTAGCGACAGTCCGTCCAAAGATTTTTCCAAAAGTAGCTAAACTCAAGAAATTACAACAAGAGTCGCCTCCTATTGAAAGGACGAACTTTTGTACTGCTGCTCCTCATTTTAGTCAATATTGCACCATGAATCAGACAGCAAGGACGAACTTTTGCACTGCCACTCCAGGGTTCGCACAGATTTGAAAAGTACTTGAATTTTCAACTGCTGGATGAAAAGTGCTTATTTTTTGAAAATCCTCTTGAAAAGTGCTTATTTTTAATGTCAGTGGGAAAAAGTCCTTAAAAAGTGCTTGAAAATGAGCAAAAATCCTTAAAAAGTGCTTGAATTTTTAAGAAAATAAAAGACCAAAATATTTTTATAAAAAGAAACCTCGGTGGAAATATTTCAGAAAATGTCCGATCGACTATATGCCTTTTACTTTCTGTGGCTTGGTCGGTAACTAAGGAAAGGGAGATTACTCAAGATTTCCGTTTAGCAGCATTGTGGGAATGGCAATATGGCGGCTTTCTATTTCTTACATCGCACCTCGTGGCCTTGGTTTCTACATGAAAATGCCGCCAGGGAAGTGTGTTTTTAATCGTGAATGGAAAGCCTCCTATAAGTGGGTCAAGGAGACCCAGGACAGATATAAAGCTTTGTGTTGTGTGTGCAACAAAGTTATAGACATTGGGGCTATGGGTGAGAGTGCCCTTAAATCACACCGTAAAGGTGCAAAACACCGGAAAATTGAAGCGTCAGTGTCAGCAATGAGTTTGGATTATTTTGGAATAAAAACAGACAAAATCAAGACATGTGCCAGTGACACTGACATTAAATCTAAGACAGTGTCGCATTCCGATAAATTAATGACGGGATTGATGTTACCCCCACCCCCATCTGATGCAGCTTCAACCACACAGTCAACATCTGCAGATATTTCCAACTTCCTTTCCAAGAACGATGTTCTGAAGTCAGAAATTTTATGGACATTGCATACTGTGGTCACACATGCATCCTACAAATCAAATGAACATATTGCTGACGTTTTTCATGCTATGTTCCCAGACAGTGCTCTGGCTGCAAAGTTTTCGTGTGCAGAAAGGAAAACATCTTACTTGTGTGTTTTTGGTATTGCGGAACACCTTAAAAAATTAATTCTATCAAGTGTCAGTGGTGTGTTTGTGATTCTGTTTGATGAATCCTTGAACAAGAAAATGCAAGAAAAGCAGATGGACTTACATGTCAGATTCTGGGATGGTGGGACAAACCAGGTTGTGACCAGATACTTGGGATCACAGTTTTTAGGTAATTATATTGTTTATTAATGTCATTTTTATTTTATTTTTATTTTTATTTTCTTTTAATTTTTTTCATCAGCTCTCAAGTTTAGAAGTATTGATTGCATTCACATTTTCCTTGGAATTACTAAAGATAGGTGAATAAAAAAATAAACTAAATGAGCATAAATCATACATACATATATAATGAAGTGCATGAACTAAAAATAAATAAATTGACACTTTGTACATTAATTATTACTTAGCATGGACCCAGGCAATTGGTGAAGATTTATATGTATTTATCCTCTCTGATTGCAGGCCATGCTACAGCTGATGACATAGTTGATCATTTCAGAGAAGAAACAATGAACCACTTGAATATCCACAACATGGTGCAGATAAGTATGGACGGGCCCAATGTGAATTGGAAAGTTTTAGACATTATCCAAAGCCAGATAAATACAGACTATGGCCATGATTTAATTAATATTGGCTCATGTGGACTGCATACTTTGCATAATGCATTTAAGGCAGGTGCACTTGTTACGGAATGGGGAATCGCTTCACTTCTGCGCAGTCTGTACTATCTTTTTAAAGATTCACCTGCCAGGAGAGAAGATTACCAGAAATTGGCTGGCACTACAATCATGCCACTAAAATTTGTTGACCATAGATGGTTAGAAAACGTACCCGTTTCCCAGCGAGCATTGCAGGTGTGGGATTCAGTTGAACTTTATGTCAAGAAGGTTCAGTCAAAACAGTTACCTAAACCTACCAACAAATCATTTGATGTAGTAAGTCAAGCAGTGAAGGACAAGCTAATCAGAGCAAAGCTAGAGTTTTTTTGTTTCATTGCAACCATATTGCAGCCTTTCCTGGCTAACTACCAAACAGATAAGCCCATGGTGCCTTTTATGGTGGATGACTTGACTACAGTCATCAAATGCTTGATGCGGAAAGTTGTCAAGCCTGAAGTTTTGGACCAGGCAACCACACCAGAAAAGTTGCTAAGGATAGATTTAGAGAAGACCAATCTTTTGACATACAAGAAGGTGGACATCGGTTTACTAGCTGAAGAAAAGTTGAGAAGTGCAACCACTAGTGAAAAGGAAGTAATGGAGTTCAGAATGGAATGTATGGCATTTGTGATTGAAGTGTTGAAAAAGATTACTGTGAAATCCCCAATCACTTATTCTTTGGTCAGAAATATGGTATCTTTGTGTCCAAGGGAAATGGCCAGACATACAAATCTCAGCAGGGACAAATTTAAGAAACTTATGAAGTTGATTATTGCAACAAAAAGAATCAATGTGCTTGATGGTGAAGTCATCCTGCAACAATATAATGACTTTCTGGACAGTATAATAGTTATTGGTACTGATAAGTTTACAGGCTTTGATCCATACAATGATAGACTGGACACATTTTTTGTGGAGCACATGTCAGATGCTAGGTATGGGAAGCTGCTGGAGATTGTTAAGCTCCTGTTGACCCTCTCCCATGGACAAGCAACAGTGGAGCGTGGCTTTTCTGTGAACAAGGAAGTAGAGTGTGAAAATTTGAAGGGCAAAGTGTGGTTGCACAGAGGATCATATGTGATTATGTTAGAAATGTGGGAGGAGTACTGAATGTTCCAATCACCAATCAGCTTCTTGTAAGTGCAGCTTCAGCAAGACAGAAGTATGAAACTTATTTACAGAAGGAGAGGGAAAAGAAGCAGTCTGAGTCTGGGCAGAGGAAAAGAAAGCATGTTTTTGATGACATTGAAGATCTGAAAAGAAGAAAAAAGCAGGCCAGATTAGATTATGAAATACTTGTGAAGAAAGCAGATGAACTGTCTTTAAAAGCAGAAAAGACACTAAAGTGGCAACTTCTTGCACAGGCCAATGCTAACAGAAAAGGAGCTGAGGAGAAACTTGGAATTTATGAAGGTCTTTGCAATAAGCTGGATGCTAAGATCAAGGAGCTGAAGGGAAATTAAGTACCGAGGAAGAACTTGTTAATAAACTTTTTGTTAGTTTGACTTTTTGTTTATTGTACCTTTGTTAGTGAACTTTATCGGGAGAGGAAAACGCAGTTACATGAGCCACAAGTCAGTCTGAAGGTTGTTCCAAATGTAGATATCTATGGTGAGTTCAGATATAAGACTCCTTGAAAATCAAAATAAAGTCCTTGAAAAGTCCTTGAAAAGTCCTTGAATTTTGTCATATTTTACCTGTATGAACCATGCACTCCTCATTTTAGTCAATATTGCACCATGAATCAGACAGCAAGTCAACATACAGTGGATGTTTAGCAGCAACGTCCAGAATATATATAGAGTTTACAAACGCGGTTTTGCCAAGTGTCCAGGCCGAGACAGCACTTATGGCTCCTGCACTATCACAGAGGCCGGCCTACGTGCTTCAGATAAAGGACCTCTTTCAAAACATTTTATAATGAATTATGTTCAGTTTCATTGAGCTTAAGCTATTTTTAAAAAAATCTTTCTGAATAATTTGTGCTCTCCATTGGGAAGCCTTGGAATCATTGTTTGACAAATATAAAAAAATATAGTTGTACATGAACTGAGTATAAAAATATAAAATAATATAAAAAATCATTGATAACTATTTTACGAGAGAGAGAGAGAGAGAGAGAGAGAGAGAGAGAGAGAGAGAGAGAGAGAGAGAGAGAAAACTGTAACCAGAAAATTAAAATGGGTATATCGCGTTTGTTTTTAGCATTGTCTACTTTGAATTCTGTCAAATTTAATTCAATACATTCTTTTCCAAACACCAACTCTTCTCAAAATTATCATGGATATTTATCATTTTACTTTCAATATTTTATTAAATTATTAATTTTCACAGCCCTTGAACAGAGATATGACCTTGAAAGACATGACGGGGAAAAGCATGCGCGCTCTTGATATATTTGCAGCTGGTATAAAGTACCTTAAGGATCATCTACTAAATACTATTAACGGAGATAGCGAATACGTCTTGGTGATAGCTCCCGATATCCACTGGGTTCTCACAGTCCCTGCAATATGGAATGACAGCGCCAAACAGTTCATGCGGGAGGCAGCACGGGAGGTATTCCGAATCGATATTTAGACACCTTATCGTAAACCATTAGAACATTTGTACACATAGTTACCAAGAAGAATGTTAAGAAACAGTTAATTGTATTTGTATAACCCCACCTTTACAGGTAAGGGTATATAGTAATCCTTGTGTCCGTCTGACCATCCTTCCTCTTTATCGAAACTAGTCCATCAGTTTTAGATGGATTGCCATGAAACTTGCTAGATATTATGGTCATCACTTGAAGATGCTCAGATCTACCAATCAATTTGCTTCTACAATTATTGTTTGATTTATTGCCCTTTTTTCCTGGAGCAATGTATGATAAATCTCTTAACCGTAACTAGTGCCGCAATTTTTGAGGTTCCACTTTACAGTTATTAAGTACTTCTGAAAAGAGGGACATATATAAGGTGATGGAGAGAATGTTGGTATACCTCTATGCTACTCTCATGTACTTGGACTGTAATTTCTTTGCTTGTGGTATTAGTTAAACAACGCGCCGTCTAAAGAAGACAGCTGGTCGAATGACTACTCCCATGCTCAAGAAGTGAACTTGAAGCAGTCCAAAGTACACAGACTTTAACAGTTATTCAGTTATTACAATTGCGAAAATGAATATTGCCATAGGTATACTTTATAGGGGTCTACGGGAAATGTAATGTTAAATAGTTTTGATTACTATCCAGCACCCCCCCCCACACACACTATCTAACGATAAAGTTAGGAGTGTTTATAGACAAACACTATGCTCTCTCACACACATTCCATATTATCACATGAAGGTTGGAGTGTTTATACAAACACTATACCCTCACACACAAACATACTATACTATCACCCATAAGAGAGAGGGGTAAGGGGTTTTAAGTTTTAGTTGTAAACAATGACATACACATACACAAAAATACAAACATACAAAAAATGACAATGATTCAAAGTCGTCAACGTTGTAACGTAAAACTAGATTTTCAATCATTTCGTACAGTGTCATTTTGCCATAGATGCACACACAACGTTTCTGAGCTAAAGATAATAGATAACCATACTGTTCACAGAACCACATTTACATTGTCATTTATCCAGACTCGTGGGCTATTTTGACCTTCCACTGCGAGAATAGTGCACAGAAAGTAACAAAAACGTCCCTATTTTTCATCATCACTTGAACATTCTATCACAATAAGAATGATAATAAAGATAAACATTAATTTAAATACATTTACTTACTAAAGCGAGCAGTTGTTGAAGTTAAGTGTCCTTAAAACACGCCATTTTGTACTGATTAGCTACACCACGTACTAAACAGATATCAGACCGTTTCGCACTGATTGGCCTACCTACATTTTGTACTAAAGCGAGCAATGGTTGAAGTTAAGAGTCCCTCAAAACATGCGGTTTCGTATTGATTGACCTAGCTACAAGACGTATCAACCGCTATCAGACAGTTTCGCACTGACTGACATAGCTACATTATGTACGAAAGCGAACAGTGGTTGAAGTTAAGTGTCCCTCAAAACACGCCGTTTCGTACTGATTGACCTAGCCACATGAACGGTTTCTTTAGCTAATGTGAGCATGGTGCACACAATTAAATATTGTCAAACAAACGCAGAGATTTTGAGAGAGAATGAGAGGATTAACATTACGCCATATGGAGAGATGAGGAATTTACATTACGTTGTAGAGTATAAAAAATATAAAATAATACAAATCATTGATAATTATTGTACGAAATTTCCATTAATATGTATCTCTTAAGACATTAAGAAATCATATTTTTGGAGAGAGAGAGAGAGAGAGAGAGAGAGAGAGAGAGAGAGAGAGAGAGAGAGAGAGAGAGAGAGAGAGAGAGAGAAAGAGGTGCATAAGGGATAGTAATAAACCGAAAATTTAGGACACCATTTTTTCTATTATTTTGCGGCATTATAGGACAAACAGAAATTAACATTAAGTTACCCTTTTTATGAGTTTCTGAGGACAAGGGTAAATCCTATGTTATAAATGTTCATTACCATATCTTTTCATTCATCAGTTTGAAAAAGCAGTATTATATGTATTGTCGAATGAACGCAAATTAAGATATTTCAGTTATGTCATGTTGCTGCGTTCAGACTACAAACAATGTTACAAATTCCTAAACCACAGACTGAAGTACAGTAACCCCCCCCCCCCAAACCTACAAAAAAAAAAAAACCACGTCTTGATCTATCAGCAGTCTGAACGCAAATGCCAAAAAATCATGTCATACATTGTTACAATTTTTTTATCAAATAGGAATCGTCTATATTGACTGATTTTTAAAACAAAAAATTTTTTCACTCAAGCCATGCAATCAAAATAATACCTATGTATCGCCAAGCCGTCTTTTTCACTCAAGCCATGCAGTCAAAATAATACCTATGTATCGCCAAACCGTCTTTTTCAAGTACACATTTGGCCTACGGCAAATATTAGAGTGATATGTTAAAGTGGTAAAAGATACCATTATGATTTATATATAAATCATTCTATAGGTAGTTCAAGTGTGTGTGTGAGTGTGTGTGTGTTTGTGTGTGTTTGTGAAAGAGAGAGAGAGAGAGTTACCCTTTTATGAGTTTCTTAAGACAAGGTTACTCAGACCATAAAAAATTCATTATTATTATTATTATTATTATTATTATTATAATTCACGATGAGAGAGCTTGGAATTAACATTACAGCGCGCGTGCGAGAGAGAGAGAGAGAGAGAGAGAGAGAGAGAGAGAGAGAGAGAGAGAGAGAGAGAGAGAGAGAGAGAGAGAGAGAGAGAGAGAGAGAGAGAGAGTCTGTGTCATACTTTTCATTCATCCATTTATCACAAATCCAATCCTTTCAGTAGCTTGATACGTGGGATAACTCAAGCCGCAGCGTAAACATCATTTCTGTATCGATGTATGGTCCAGATTCCTCTGAGCCAGATTAGGCTGGGAGACGGTAAATGTTTTTTAGCCAATAGGAACTGGAAACTCTCACCGACTTTTTTTCCCCCTAAATTTCTAGATTGAAGACAACAGAGTGCAAAACAGGACTGTCGATACATGTGTTAAGATTGATTGTACTGTAACATTTTTCTCAGTGCTAGTTTTTGAAAATGATAGACCTAATGTTAGCATTTTTCTCATGACACATCTATTTTTCAAAGTAGCGAATTTAGAATCAAAATTGGATTTCTGACACACAAACAGTAGTTATGTTTTTAAAAACGATAAACATCGGATAGAAATTGTTCTCGTGATACATGTCAAGTTGTGAGTTGGTGCAAGTTTCCAATCGAAAGTCACATAGCTTTCACTTTAACGTTGACATTTCGATGCTGGCAAAATTTAAGTATAGCAAGTCATTAACACAAACATAGGTAGAAAGAGGGGTATATACAGAGAGAAGTAACTTAGTTAAACCATACCTGAATCAACCATCAAGATGAAACGATCACACCTTGCTAAGAAGAAACCAGAAGAAGCGTAGAGACGAAGACTACTTTTGATGTCGCCTCATACGCTAAGTGAAGTGTTAGCACAAGTGCATGCCAATTTTGTTGAAGACGACACGAGTGAGCCTGAACCACTACCATCTACCTTTACCACAAGACCAAGAGAGTCAAGATCAACCAAGAAAGAAAATCGTTCAGTAACTTCCGAAGATTTTGTTCACATTCGAGAGACGCAAAAATTGACTTCCAGACAATTTCGCACGACCGCTTACACGTACACAGTGCAATTTAAAGAATTCAAGTCAGAAGTGCCATCTGAGAACACAGCGGATTTCACTACATATTTTGTGGGATTCATTGTTAGAAACATCGAAACGACCATGCCACGCCAAGGATGACGATCATTTTGAGACTATCCATCAATAACGACAGTTTGAAGTCTCCTGTCATGATCGAGTTTAATACACTGACAGAATTAACACCGGCAAAAATTATGCATAAAATTGAACACGTCCAAAATCCAATGATGAGTATAGCATGACCGATTGAAAAGCCACTCTTCACATGACACACGTTTACTCTCCGAGAGGTAGTAAACCAATCAAAGTTTTATTGGTGGATGAAATTCGCAGCACCAAGCAAAGTATCGTCCAAATTAACAACGACCAAGACCACATGTGCTTAGCCCGTGCACGAATATATGCCGAGAAGAACGTTACAGTGCAATGGAACGATCATGGGATATGATTAAACGATCGGAGACACCCCGACAAAGGAGAGAAGCAGAACTCCTTTTACAGCAAGTATATATTTCTAAAGAGACTGTGGGTGGAGTTCCTGAAATGTAGAAACTTCAAGACGTGCTGGCCCCTCGTTATACTTTGAAAGGATATCCTCAAGTCGTTCGAGAGCTCTCGTGTTTAAAGGACAAGATTTCCCAGACGGAAAATCCATTCACGTGTATCATCATCAGGAGCATTTTTATGCCATTACCAGTATTACGGGATTTCTCAAATATCAATACTATTGCAAGAAATGTGACCAAGGATTTGCCAATCGGGACCAACACATTCACTGCGGAGAGAGATGTCGCATATGTTTAGCTTCCAAACCTTGCATTGGTGCAGGAAAAGAAAATTCTTGCTCTTCTTGCAAGCGAACCTTTGTCAGTCCATCTTGTTACAAACAACATGACATGAAACAATCACAACAACAACATACAAGTGCTTGCGAATTATTGTGGATATCTGGTTCGAACGAATAACCAAAAGGCACACGATTGTCCTGGAAAGAAAATATACCGTTTTTGTGACAAAATCGTGGACTTCGAGCATCAATGTTACATTCCAAAATATGACAATTAACTTGAAGAAGTATTAAATGAAGATCAGAACAAGAACAAAAAGAAAGGTGTAGATATTATCTTTCTTTACTTTGAATGTACATAAGAGGCTTTACCATCCCTATTGTTTACGTAACTCATCGTACTTTACAAGAATCTATATGTTTTAATTGTCCAATTGTAGTAAGATTCCAGGAGTACGAGAAAAGATCTTTCTGGGCTGTTGTACTCTTGCTGATTTTGCCAAATGGATTTTAGACCCTATCGACGACACTTCGATCCAGCGTTACTGAACTGTCATGGATGTACGACAGTCATAGCTCATAATTTCGCAGGATACGACAGAAATTGTTTTAAAAACATTATTCAGAACAAGGTACCGAATGTCTAACAGTCATTAAGAATGGAGTCAAACTAATCTACACGAGAGTGAGAAACATACAGTTTAAAGATTCCATGAGTTATTTAGCTACGCATTTGAGTAGAATGCCTAAAATGTTTGGAGTGACAGAAATGGTTAAAGGTTATTTTCCATACTTTTCAATACCAAAACTAATCAACTCGTTGTGCTCCCACATTTGCCTGAAGTTCGCTACTACGACCCCGACGGTATGCACACAGAACAACAAAAAACATTCTACGCCTGGTACCAAAATCATTTGTCAGACCCTTTTGACTTTCAAGAAGAAATGTCGAAATATTGCCGATCTGATCTGGACATTTGACGACGATGCTGTGGAAACTTTTGACAATTGGTTTTGGATCACTCAGGTATCAATCCTTTGAAGAAAGCTTTTACCATCGCTAAACCGTGCGGATTATTCTATCAAAAGAAGTTCCTGCCTGAGAATAAACTAACTATCATACCCCTCAATCATATCTCTCTGTCAGCCGTCAATACTCCGCGAAAGCTTTGCGCTGGCTCAATTACTTTTGTGAAAATGAAGATAAATGAACACAGCATGCTAGAACAGTGGAGAAAAGAAAATTGGAACTCGTTCTGTGGATGGCTGGGGTTAGAAAACCACCAGACGATGTACAAATTCCAGGGATGTTTATTTCATGGATGCCCCACTTGTTTTCCTAAACGAGACCTGAAATGTCTTTCTCAGAGTTCACCATGGAAGAGTTGTACGAGCAAACATACACAACGACGCCTGAAGTTAGAAAGTCAAGGATACCAAGTGACAGAAATGTGGGAACACGGTTACGATCGACGTTTAAAAACCAATCCAGAATTTAAACGCATTGCTGACAATTGCGACGTCTTATATATCGAACCTTTGAATCCACGCGACAGTTTGTTTTGGAGAACGAACCAATGCGACACGTCTGCTGTACGACGTGGACATATCTCAAGGAGAGCAAATAAAATGAATCGATGTTTGTTCCTTGTATCCTTGGGTGTGCAAATATGCTCGATTCCCTACCCGTTACTCAGAAATGTTGACAGAACACATCGACGTGGAACACATTCGTTAATACGAAGGATTGGTCAAATACAAAGTGTTACCACCGACGAACTTGTACCATCCTATATTACCACACCATTGCCACGCAAAAATTATGTTTTCTTTATGTCGCACGTGTGCTGAAACGTGTAATTAAGACCAACCTTGTTGCCACAATGATCAAGAACGCGCTTTGACAGGAACGCGGATGCCCTCGATCGTGGATACCAACTGTTAACATTATACGAATTTGGCACTTTCCTAACACAGAACACTACCGAAAGGATGACGACTCCAACGAAGGAATTGTCTAAGGCTACGTCAACGAATTCCTAAAACTGAAACAAGAGGTTAGCGGCTATATCGCTCGGTAGACGACGTGTACGATATCGAAGAACACCTAAAGTGGGCAAACGTCGACTTTAAGAAGTGAAAGTGTGTTGGAAAGGATATCCAACCTTTTTTGATTCTTGGATTGCAGTTTCACCAGTAATCAACTATAAAAAGAAACAGACGTGACCACCATGCCGTTAAACACAGCAGTTACTTCTCCTTCTCGGAGTTCTTCTCTTCAAGAACTACAAAAACAACCTCTGTGGGTGTGATGTGGAGAATGTGTCCCTAAAATCAAATCGTCTTTTGCTGCCAAATCTTTGTGGTGTATTATGTCATCAGAGCAGCTTTTGCAAATTTGAATTTGCAAAAAGGAGACCAATAATTATGGCCAATTTTACTCAGCAATTGTATTAGTTATCTATTTCCCAGTCTTTCAATTCACAGTAACAACTCTCTTTTGGGACATTTGGAAAATCAATTTTCTTTGATCACGAGTGATTCATCGGAAACCAGAACCATCGAACTATAAATAACCAATTTTAACATTACCTAGTGAGAGTTTTATGGATGTGTTTCCCAACAACACCTTATGTTGTTTCACAGCCAAATTATATCAGTCCACACAATTAGATCAGGAAGCTCATTTGGAAGTAGCTTTGGTAGAAATCATTCATCTTACTCAAGTTTGAATGTAGTTGGACATGAAACCACTTTTCTCGTCAAAATATTCAAGAAACCAGTTCAAGAACAGTTGGACAAAACCTATCCTCTTATTTACGAATCCAAAAGACCATCACTAACCAATCCTCAATTGACCACGTATACCATGAGAAGTCCTTTAGGATATTAATTTAATGCTCAACGTCTCGTCGAAACGATTTTAGCTATGCTCAGCGATCAGTTTGGTAAAGCACTGGATAAATTGTTTCGAAGTATACTGCCCGAGTAAAACGCTGTCTATCCGATTTTCTCCCAGATTGTTTGCTCTTCAGGGTGGAAGCATGAACATAGTACCGCATTCAAAAGAGACTCACAACAATGTACGATTCTACAAATATTTTCGCTTCCCTATTGAGTTGAACGAAAGACTGAATTTGAAGTGTGTGTACTCTAATGTCGTTGAGTATACCATCGTGGGAAACACAGCTGCTCCAATGCTGATAGTCATTTCATTTAAAGTTGATTCTGCCATCGCTGCTTACGACGAAGAAGGAAGCACGTGTCACGTTCAACGAGAATCTGTACATCCTCACCATCTTCCTGTCAGTAAATCGTATTTTGACAATGCGAATATTAGTATAAAAGGAGATCTTATACAGAATATTCTATTCTCCAAAGGAAAAGTCACGGTGAAACTACATTTTCGAAAAAGAGCATCCACTGAATTGTAAAAGAACAGATGTATCCTGTGTACCAAAGAGTCGCTCGACAATGAGGACACGGCCAAGGAGATATGTTAAATTCAGCTTTTTGTACGGTAGTACCCATCTTAAAACCGACGGTGACTAGAGGTTTGCATGCTTTAAAAGATGCAGCTTTGATGCTAGAAAAAGGATTTCGTGAAAGCATGAACAAAATGTGTTGCTTCAAACTGGTAAAGATCTTTTGGGTTGCTGAGACATCCGTCGCTTCACACTTCTGTCCAAGGTATTCCTTCGTCTTTTACCCACAGCAAGGACAAGACAGAAGGAGACCCCTTCAGATTTCATAAACACGTTCAGTAAAAGAATAAAAAGGAACAGTAGCGGTCAGCGAATTAGACGTTTTTGATTACTAATTGAAAAAAGAACAAAACTGATGCACCGAGATTATTGCGAATATTCCAAATCAAAACTCGATCTGAGGATTACATTGATCTGAATAACAGTTTCGTATACCTGAAAGTAAAAGTTCTCAAAGTGGACAACAACAATCTAGGGAAATTTACCAGAGTTGTTCCCGTCAACAATTTCATACATTCGTTTTTCAGTGAAGTGGATTTGTGCATGAATAACTAACTGGTGAGCAGCAATATGGACACCTTTACTGAAGGAAAATCTCTTGACGTACGGAATAGAAGCCAAGAACACACATCTGGATGCCTCCGTGGTATGGAAAACTGACACATTGGATTAATAAACGACACAGAATTTACAGCAGCTGACGATCCTCGCAACGTTGGATTTTACGACTTTAGAAAAAAACAAAAACAAACAAACAAGGATGCAGATTAGAAATGATGGATCGTTTGCATTTTTACATGTGGTGGCAAGACAAGTATTTGTTGAATGGAGTGGATGTACGTGTGAGACTGAATTGAAGTAGTACCGTGTTCCATTTGTTGGCTAATGCTAACGAATACAAAACGAACATCGAAGAAGCCAGACTTTACGTGCGTCGTGTGGAAGTCTTACCTAACGTGGGAAACGACATCAGTCAAACTCTGAGCAGAACGACAGCCACGTATCCTCTACGACGAGAGGATGTGAAACCTTCACCATTGCCTCTGGATTCCAATCCAAGATCAAAGATCATGTTTTCTAAAGATAGCTACCAAAACGTTTGCTTTTTGGCGTTATTAGCAATGTGGCCCTGAACGGAATCATCGATCATAATCCTTGCAAGTTCCAACACTTCAACATCTCCAAGATTACAGTCATCCGAAATGGCCAGACGTTGTGTACCTAACCTTTCGAACCTAACCTTACCCAGAACAATTACTTGACATCTTACTTGACACTGTTTGAATCCACAGAACAGTTAGGTACCAACAGCAGCCACGGTATTTTGTACGACAATTTTGCGGGAGGATATGGATTGTGGAGCTTTGATCATACTCCAAACCAATGCAGCGACGAGGGACATTTCCACTCAATAAAATCGGGCCAACTTCGTGTGAAACTTCAGTTTGCAGTAGCTCTGGCAAACACAGTGAACGTTATCTTGTATGCAGAATTTGACAATACTCTGGAAATCGACAATTTGAGAGAAGTGATCATAGATTATTAAGAAGAGAAGATGGAACACGAAGAATCTATGGAGATAAGCGATGAGGTTGTTTTTATTTTTTTATCCTGAGGAACCACAGCAGTCAAAGACCACACGTGAAGAAGAACAGACAGTCAGGATGTCAAGATGGCCAGAACAAGAAGTGCATTTAGTCTCCTGTTTAGCTGGTACATTGGCTGAAAGAATCACAAACTTAACCAGAGAACATTGTTATGGATGTCAAATCGATCATCCTAGTCAGAAAAAAGACGACAAATGTTTGATGATGAGCCAAAAAGAAAAGTTTGAAGAGGATCTGAAAGAGGCATGGACTCTCATCTCAGAAGAGAAGATTTTGAAAAAGTGGTGTAAAGACTTGCGTGAACCATTCCTTACCTTCGCTGACTATTCTGGCGTACGAAACGCATCGAAGCTCTCTTGCAACAGAGTACGGAGATTATCCGTTGTTTATCGACTTACTTGACACATATTTGCAAGGAAAAAGTCAAGTGTGAACTGATGACTTATCATTTCCTGTGAAGCAAAGAAAACTGAATGCATGGGAAACCATCATTACTTTCCCAACGATCACAGTGTGGAATATTTTGATTCTTATGGATTACCTTCTCTGGAAGACGACATCATTGACTTTATGAGAAGAAATGCCGTATCTACTCAATTCAATAATGTGAGATTACACGGATCAGATTCCATGCTGTGTGGACAATATTGTGTGTATGTTTCTAATCAACGCAGTTTTGGATTTAGTGACTTGTTTTGATCGTGAGTATTCTAGAAACGATGATACAATAGAAAGATGGTTTTGTGAACATTATGGTTATTTATTGTCTTTAGCTTAGAAACGAGGAGTGCATCGGTGGAAAAATGACAGTGTCTTAGATCATTTTAAGTCTAGTCATACTCCACAACGTTGTTAACCTTGTATTTGTGGTAGAGAAGCTTCTTCTTGTTATTAAAAATGTTGATTTTAAAGAAAAGTGGGTGTTGGATAGTAGGGTGTGTGTTTCGATAGTAATAAAAAAAAATCGGGTGCTAGATAATAGCACTGTGTTGGATTGTAATCAAAATGCGGCTGCTGAATAGTAGAGATGTGTGTTGGGTTGTATATCAAAATTAACATTACATTTCTCGTATGACCCTATAGAGACAGTCTAATGTTAAACCTTTGGGAGTTTTAACAGTGTGTGTGAGAGTGTGTGTTTATTTCATTCCCTTGTTTTACATCCTACCCCCACTTGTGTGATAGTATGTTTATATGTAGGTAAGTATAGTGTGTGTCTATAAACACTCCTACCAGTGTCGTTAGATAGTGGGGTTTGTGCTAGATAGTAATAAAAAAGAAAAAAATTAACATTACATTTCCTGTAGACCCCTACAAAGTCTCCCAAATGGTAATCCTATGGACAATTTTAACATATGATTAACAGTAGACTCCTATAAATTTTCAAACATGGAAACGGTCTATAACACTCCTCAAGTTAATATTACATTTCCCATAGAACCCTATAACGACTGACACATGATGAACCTCATAATAATTTTAACATTGGATTTCCCGTACGTACATATAGTGGCAACTTTAACAATGTTACCATGTAACCCCATTTGAGGTCAACCACTTCTAACAATGTTATCATTTACCTTCAATGTTAAACCTATGCACAATTTAACATAGGTTTTTAGTAGATCCCTTAAATTCCATATTATTGTAGACTTACGGTGTAATGTTAATTCCCGTAGACCTCTTAATACGCACAAGTAACTACTTTATATATATATATATATATATATATATATATATATATATATATATATATATATATATATATATATAAACGCAATAAATTGACAACGAACAGTGCAAAACTAGTTTTTAACTAGCCTAAGCGCTTTTGACCCTCACTGAGTCTTTTCAAAGGCAAACACAAAATAAAGACAAGACAAACATAACTATATGTGAAGTAAGGCCAAGCTGTATACTCTGCAACACAAATTACATCATCAATCATGCAACAAACTATAGGAAATTAAAAGCTATTTTAACAATATCGAAGCTATGCAAATTCCTTTTTAAATAAGCAGGATTGCCAGTGAGAACAATATGGGAAATTCTTTTTCTATAAAAAATCAAACCATGTGCAAAATACCTAACTGTAGAGCGGAACCTGAAGTTTGCCATAAATCTTGGTCAATATTATTGCCATGACCTAAAGATGCGCATGTCGACAATTCACTTTCCTCCTGGAACTTTGGTCTGAGTTATTGCCCTATTTCTTTATGTCAGTGTTCGAAGCAATCTCGTTAGCGCAACTATTCCAGCCTTTTTTGATGGGATGCCATGAAACTTAGTAAATATTATGGTCATCACTTGAAGATGCGTATATTGACAACTCACTTTGTCTCCACAATTTTTGTTAGTGTTATGCTCTTCTATGCTTTGTAGCTATAAGGAGTGTATAACACAATCTCATTAGCACAACTAGTGCCGCAGGTTTTCTAGCACTTGTTTTATTGATTGCTGTAAACGTTAGTATATATTATGGTTATCATAAGATAGCATATTCATTTACACATTTTGTTTAGCAGTTATTATACACTAGGTGACAAAACCAAAGACCCCCCCCCCCCTCTTTTTCACAAGAAAAAAAGAACATTAATTGTTTAAAATAATGAATGATAACAATTGATTATATATGAGCAACAAAAAGGTAAAAGGATAACATGAATTTTGAAACGGCTTATAGTATGTACTTAGATGATTTCGAATCTATATTAGTAAATCTAATGAGTTCTCTTTTGTGCCGCTATTCTGTCTAACACAAACAGGTCATATAATGGCTTCTGTGCTATATGTTCGCTCACGTTGTAAAGTTTAAACTATACCATTATTGACTTTGACTTTCAAGTATTCCTATTTGAATCTGGGTACACATTTTGCTTTTCAGTGGAGCGAGATTACATGTATTTGTTGTTGGTAATGTGTCCTTACAGTAATTGGAGCACCGCTTTCGTGCATATGCGATACTCTTGTGTTCCTGCCTAGTAAACATTTATGGTTAATATGTCTCTGAATGATAATTACCTAATAATTCAAGAAGTATAATGCACGCTTCAAACTTACTGTACAGTATCGAGATTGGCCTTTCTGTAAACTTGTCTTAGATTTACATGGTCTCAATCTCCATAGCAGCGGTTTCAGGAGAAACTCGCCCAAAAATGTTCGTTGATATAATGACCTTTCTAAATTTGAGACATTCTCAAAATACATACACTTTATAGGATAATATGGAATTTGCGTGGAAGAATTGCAGTTTAACAGTTCCCTCTATTTCTTAAAGAATTTCCTTAAATTGGAAGATCTTAGCTTTCCCCATAGCCTATAATTCAAGTTAGGCCGCCTGGTATTAATGAAACTAAAAACATTGGAATTACAACGCCTCTATTTTCGAAAATCGACTAGGTCCCCGATAAACTACAAACAAGTCATATCTTCAACCAAAACCAGAGAGAATAGATGAACTTAACTTCAACGTAGAACAAACAGAATCCAGGGAAACGTGTGTTTTGGTGACGGTTTCACCCAAATAAATATAAAGTATATTATATCAGCAACGGATTGTATCTTAATATGGTGAATTAATTCTTTCCGTCAGGCCGGTATTGATGATGACAGCCTTACCATCGCGTTAGAGCCGGAAGTTGCATCGATGTACTGCAAGGCTAAGGCTAAAGCTAAAGCGAATTCTGCCGCTCAACATGACTCAGAAGGAGTGGAACCATTCCAACCAGGAACTAAATATCTTGTCCTTGACCTTGGCGGTACGTATAAGTCTCTTGGTATTCTGTCAGAATCTGTGAAGATGCAACATTGATGTCGTTATAGTTTCGGTAGCTTAATTTTCACGTCACGATTCTATACTCCATAAATGATGGAAAATTGGATCAGAATATTTAGTTTTAATTGGTTGTCGTCATATAACGGGGTCCATCTATTTAAAAATGTGACTGATATTTCACTGTTGTAGATTAAGCAAAAGGAATGCGCATTAATTATGGCAATAAATACACAAATATACAGAATTACATTGTTTGAAATGAATTGGGATTTTAATTGATAACTGACTTGTGAAAGACCACAGCGTTTTGCTCCTTCTTCCAGAGTAATAGCGATATTTGAAAACTCTTTATAAGATCAGGATTAGACAACATCCAAAGTATTTCGTTTATGTACTTGTTTTGTAGGTGGTACTGCTGATATCACATGTCAGGAGGTTCGAGAGGACGGGAACCTTGCGGAACTACATCAACCCACCGGTGGTGACTATGGCGGAACAAATGTTGACGAAGAATTCAGACAGTTCCTCACAAGAACTTTTGGGATGGATGTTATGAAGCAATTTAAAGATCAGTATTTAGAAGAATATTTAGAACTGTTCAACACCTTTGACAGAAAGAAGAGATTATTCAATGGCAGCACAGAGACAGTGACATTTTCATGTCCTGTGCTTCTGGAGATATATAGGCGTGTATCCGGGGTTGACATGAATGTCGACCTTACAAAGAGTGACATTGAGTTTGAGTATGGAAAGATTCGAATCAGAAATAGCCTCTTCAAAAGCTTTTTCGACAAAACTGTGTCCAACATCATCCAGCAAGTCTCCGATTTGCTTCAGAATATACCAGATTTTTCCTACATCGTTATGGTGGAAGGATTTTCTGAGTCTGAATATGTCTACAACCGTATGCAGGAAATGTTTGGAGCAAAGGTGCTGAGACCAGAAGAGCCATCTGGCGCCGTATTGAAAGGTGCTGTACTGTTTGGAGAATGTCATACCATTATAACAAGACGGATCAGCAAGTACTCTTACGGCATTGCAAAACTGATGAAGTTCAACCGAGATATCCATCCCCTTGAAAAGAAGAAAATTATTGACGGCTATGCTTATGTTGACGATATATTCAATAAACACATTGAGGTTGGCCAATCCATTTCAATAGGTCAAGATGTAGAGGCACATGAATACTTTCCTGCTATAAATGGATTGACGCAAGCTGTTTTAGAGGTATATGCCTCAAAAGACAAAAGCTCATGGTTTGTAACAGATGAAGGATGCTTTTTCGTTGGTTTGCTCAAGATAAATCTATCAAAATATAATGACCACAGAAAATGGCCTCTGCTTGTTAAAATTCTGTTTGGAGGTACAGAACTGACCGTTGAGGTCTTGGAAGTAAAAACAAATAAAGTCCTTACGGCAGCAGTTGATTTCTTGGGCTAATTCGTGTGTAATATTTTACTTGCGGTGTTTGTCCAATCTATTATGCGCGGGAATCCATTTATAAACAGAAAAAACATTAATGATCAACTGCAGAATATATTTGTATCCCACAGGAAAGGTATCCCATAATAGTGACACACAAGAAGGAGGTAAAATGTTATCGTTGTTATGATGCTTGGAAAAAATAAATAGAAACCTTGATGTAGACAGAGCATGTATATGTCATGAATAATCGTTAGATGTACCTGATATAGTGTAATCTGCCTTTCGTCTGCATAGCTAAGCAGAGGAGATGTCACTTTCTTTACCTCGAACTTTGACTGCAAATGCATATTCATATTATTATAAATGTCACTACGTTTTAACGCTGCTTTACCAAAAGATCTTTCACTGACATTGGAAAGCAAGACATGATGGAGCGGATATGGCGTCATCAATATTTTTTCTCAGTCAACGTTTAGACCTGTGGAGGTGATTACTATACCAAATTTCCATTTTCTTAAATGATGATTCAATAAAGAATACAAATGAAATTTCTGATGCAAAAAATGGGCAAACTCGACAGTTCAATCAAATCACAGATAAGAGAGTTTTATCGACAGAGATTAAGCCATTTTTTGTGATACATATTCCTTGGCGTAAGTCTGGGAAGTAAAATTTCACACACTGATGATAGCATCGATATAGACAAAAAAAAAGTGTTTTCCTCAAACAATGCATAGTTTTCTTTTGCCATTTCTCGGTAATGTAAATTTTCAACTACTGCTGAAAACATCGCCATCGGCAAGCGATATGAATTTTTATGCTCCATTACACCAAAGGCTAGTTTGTTTTTGTTTGTTGCAAAAATGGCAAAACCTCATTATCCATAACACAGTTAGGTTCTCTGAAATATCCATATTAATTTTGCGGTCAGATGGAAAAGAAAAGAACAGAGAGAGAGAGAGAGAGAGAGAGAGAGAGAGAAAGAGAGAGAGAGAGAGAGAGAGAGAGAGAGAGAGAGAGAGAGAGAGAGAGAGAGAGAGATTAACAGCTTTGAAACCTAATACCCATCTAGGTTCACATATATCGAATTTCTTGAAGTAGATATTAATGTTAAATGGTCCATATTTTACCATTACTTAGTTTGAAATAATAATTCTTACATTTGTCCCCTCCTTAAATCATTAGGTTATGATACTTCAGATACTCCTGTTTTATGTCTATGTGAGTATTATTTTACCAGGTATTAAATTATCATTAACATAGACTGTATCAGCTCAGTGGAGTAAGTAAACTTATATCCCAGATATTTATTTCACATTTTATACATTGTTATGTATGATGTTTATATGCTTAATTTTTGTCTATGATTGTAAGTTGTATAGTTATTTGAAAATACATACTTAACTCTTGCCCAGTTGTGTACTTAGTATTTCGCAACATGTCCTGTTGTGACATGGGTCAGGTAGGCTAGTGTTTTTCCATTAGAATTACTCATATCCTGTTGTGACATAAGTCAGGTACGCCTGTGTGCTGTGTTTGTGTGTGTATATATATATATATATATATATATATATATATATATATATATATATATATATATATATATATATATATATATATATATATATATTGGTAAATAATTTCATTCTTGTTCTAAAATTCCTGTTCTAAAGATCAGTCTGAGTTGACAGTTGTGTTGTTGAAATCAGATACAATTTGAGAGGAATTATTTTTTTAAAATATTCATTGGAATTACTAAAGTACTCATTGACTTTTGGATTAATACATCATTTGGGGATTTATGGGAACTCATTCAAATACATTATGGATTACGTCACTATGGTACATCGGGATATTCAAGGTTGTTGGAATTAATTCGAAACATTCTATTCCTTTGGACTTGTGATTAGGACATTTAGGATTATTTGGAATTTAACTCATAAATTGTAAGCATCTTTTAAATTTTCACTTTAATTGTCTGGAAATAAATTGCTGGTTGATTTTACTTGATTATATTGGTTTCACTTTCTTTCTGTTGCATATTTTAAGACCAAGAGTCGTAACAACATCCCCAAATATTGTTTTGATTTTTTTCAATACAAATAGTAGGTTCAGGCACACACACACACACACACACACACACACACACACAGACACACACAGACACACAGACGAAATCAGTGAAAGAAACAGAACAATAATGTAGTTTGACGGGTAAATTTCACGTTTTTACAGAAAAGACGTTCGAAAAAATACCTGTAATTTTGTCATGCAAATACCGTCAGTATCAGATAGTGTCAATGTCGGATCGAATAAACATTAATTATAGCCAAATCTGCTTTAGCGGTCACCTCCATATGATGGACACCTGTTAATAAACCCAAAATTTAGAAGAAAAATAATTAATTTTCTTAAATTCATTTACATATTTCACTCCCGTATGTCCACAAAGACAAGCTCGTGTGGTCATGTGTATTGAAAATTTAACTTCATCTTTGGATCTACTAAGTCCATATATCTGAGTCATTTATCTATGTTCTGTGGCCTCTGTGGTAATTATGTAAAGAGAGATACAGCACGATATTGCTTTTAATACTTTTGCATATTGTTAAATGACGTCCCAGTCAAATATCAATATTATTTAGCTGTGATCAAAATTAGGCACTAAATTAATAATTACATATATCTGTGAGATGATACTGAAGAATAATTTCGCGGCCAAAATTTGAGTAATTTCATTAAGGTAAAACATACGTGAGTGGACAAAAAAGGGATTACTCCACACGAAGGACTGAGAAGAAAAAATAAAGAAAACAAGAGAAGCGAAGCCTTGATTAAGAAAATAAAATACTTCATTTTATACAAAATATAATGGAAACAGCACCGATAAGCTCAAATATTGGTTTAGAATATAAAGGAATAAAAGAATCCCCTCCCTTCGAGAAAGTAACAAGACTGCCAGTAGAGGATAGCAGTTTCACAAGATCTTAACAAACTGAGATTTATTGTAACACACTTAATTTGAGAATATACATAGTGCTAAATTATCTTTTGACGCTTCAAAAGCATGAAACATGACACAGTTAACCACTGCTATGAATTTTAAAATTAGAATCCAATCACAACAACATTAACAATTATTCGGCCAATACCCTGCCGGCATTAAAAGAGTCTCCCTCCCCTTCCCCCCCCCCCCGACCCCGCTAAAATATTTAGCATTCACTTACTATGATGTCATCAATATGTCGTTGCTTTTGACCTGGTGTATCGTAGTGCTTTGAATTCTGGGAGAGATGCAAGGTAATATGAGTTGATTACGACGTCTGTCTCTTATGATGTAATGAAAAAGAAATCTGTGTGTACAGTTTTGAAAATCGCTAAAACAGTACTGTGAAAGAAAATCAAAAAGTGAACAACAAGTGTACTAGACCTTTTGAAAATTATTAGCGATTTACGACCTGTTGTAAATCGACTGCGCAGAGTTGCGGAGAACTGATACGATCTCAATACTCGTGACATACTGAAAGAAATAACTCATCAACATACCCCATTGTTTATTCTATACCACGTGTCTAGAATCTTCAACATGTGAGATACAGCTGTTGGTGGATATTTCCTAAGTAGGTTAACAGAAACAGAAAACTAACTCGTTTTCCTGAAAGACTTTTTTCATGTAAGTCATACACGGAACCAGCTTCTTCTCAACGCCTTTCTGGTTGACCTGGGCTGCTTCATTTGTACACACATGATGGTTCATTTGACCTTGGTTTTTATATATTTTTTTACTAGAACCCTTATTTAATGATCCTAGGAGACGAAAGACTAGAATTGTGTTACAAGGCTTCCTTTTTCTGTATTTTAAACCATACCAGCTTCTTCCCATTGCCTTTCTGGCTGACCTGGGCTGCTTTCTTTAGCGCTTAATTACCAACCTATATTATTTATTTTTTATAACTCTTTTTTTTTTTTAAACTTACCGTGTTACATTTATGATCTACTTTTCATGCAGCAAGCTTTAGGTACCAAGGTGGCACTGAATTTATATATGTAAAATATTTGTAGGCGGATACCGAGTATCCATCTGCCAAATTTGGTTAACAAATCCAACGAATATACCAAGATAGTGATTAGTTTTCACTTCCTGTTTGTTCACTATGTATAAAACGGCGCTGATTTAATTTCTAAACTTTACGCTTGTAGAAAAATATTTTAAACATGATGAGCCAGCTTTTCTCAAAATAAATCAATAAATAAAAAGGGTGATGAGCCTGTGCTAACAAAAATGGTAGATAGTGACATGGTGAGTCAGCTTTTTCAAAAAAATAAAAATAGTAGTGGCCCAGCTTTTTATATATAAAAAAAAAAAATAGTGGTGACCCAGTAGGTGAAACAGCTTTTTGAACAAAAATTAAAAGTAGTTTTCATACCCTTAGATGAATGCTTTTGAAAAAAAAAATACTTCGGTGAGCTATTTTTTTTTTTTTTATATAGTTTGTAAACTACTGGTTTGAGCTCGTTTGCTGATCGAGGAGGTACATATTCTATTTACTTTGAGTCACTCTTTTATCCGCAAGATGGCACTTAAAAACACTATGTCCACTAGCCACGTATGCCAAGATTCGACGTGTAACAAACTGGATCGACGACCCTTGCTACCGAAGTTGTACTTATCCATGCAAGGACCGAATGTATTTATGAAATCAATGTTATTTCTGCACACGTTCCAGTATACATGTAGAGAGCTTCATAAGGCTAAAAGGGTTACTAAAAATTAACGATAGTTTTATGGAAAATAATTTTGAAGGCACTAATATATATTGTCCTTGTCATTATGGGACACAATTATCATGTTGAAGTATCATCGTCTTTGAATCTACATAAACGAATCACTTTTGTTCGTTAAAAACACATATACAAACCCACATATATTAAGTCCGAACTTCCACATGCGACCTCTCTTATATTTTCATCTGGCAGTAACTCTACTTGAGTACTTCTAAAAGACGGCCAATTTTTACCTTCTCTCGAAATTTGTCTTTTGAATACGAACTAATTTGATGCTATTTTTCAATCAATTTAATTTGCTACAGGTCTACACAAATTTGCTGATCCACTGATTCAAAGATAGGAAAGTCAATCTATTAGTCCAATCGGAACACCGCGTGGATTTTCTACTAAATTCCATCTCAGAAATATAGCCTGGCAAATTGCTGTCTAAAGACGTAGATAAACAACAATACTGTACAGGCCGTTTGACCCCGAGCATCGTTTTGAATTGTCATTGCAGCAATTTTTGCTCTGAATTTTGGAGTACAAAAAGATTAAAACTAGGCTAAAGTCTTAAAATTCCTATATTTTCCATTGCTTATTTGCGAGTCGCTTGAAAAAAAGAGATAAAACAAGACCATCCATTTCCGCAGAAAATTTGTTGATTTCAGCTTGTGGTGCCAGTGGCGTTTCGGGAGAAGCGAGAGCGCCAGCGAGGGTGCTGTTTGATAGACTGGGTCACCAATGTCTGCTTCGGATTTCATCGCTATGTAATCGTTCTGCAACTCCTATAGGCATATATAGTCTGGACAGGCTAAGACTACTCACAAATATCTCTATGGAGTGATACAGCGTATAAAGGGGGAAATCACCAGGAAATGACGGAGAATTCAGCCACACGCTGAAGTAAGCTAGGCAAAATAGAACCATGTCAAATGCAATATGATACCTTTATGAAATTATTTGCATAAATCGAATAAAAAAGAAAGTTCGGTAGTAAGCTTATGCCTGAAAATTTGAACTTGGGAATGTTTCGGTCAATAATAAGTCATCACAGTCGATAGATCGCCACAATGAACGCTATGGTGATGTGTGACATGCAAGGTAAATTTATAAGCCATGGCGCTTACTGTATTTTTTGCAAGGTGTTATTCCGACCATTGAAGGAAGGGCCCAAAAGTGTTCCTATTGTCATTTAGTCAACAGTGAAAATAGGCTGAAATCAGTACGTAAACAATGATTCGCTCTAGTTACATTACAAAACTGATTTTCACAGCGCTATATACTAAATAAATGTGGAAACGTACACATGAGAATAATAGTATCTTATATTTGCAACACTTGAACGACTCGATCTGCATCTGCATAGGTACGTTGATCAGTAAACTTGAAAATTACACAACATAATCGACACGGTATGCGCAATAGTAAACAATAATGGAGATAGTGAAAGAAAAACAAGTACAGAGCAATGATGAGTAGAGTCCTCATATAAAAGTAAAGAGCAGTAAAGAAAACGGAAAGAAAGAATATAGTGTACCAAGTTGCTTTACAACAGTGGTTCCCAAACTGTTTTGATGGCGACCCTAAATACCATCTTTTGCGACCCAAATGCAGTACCAGAGGGTCTTCGCGATCCTCATTTGAGTCGCGACCCGAGATTAGGGAACCACTATTTTACAACCATCATTACAAAAAATCTCCCTTCTGTGGTGGTATCAGAGATAGAATCCCCCCCAACACAGCTTTGTACATTTGGGTCGTGTCATCAAATCTGTGCAGACCTATACTTTTATATTGTTTTACCCAGTTTATGAAAGGTTTGCAGCTGCATTGCATGAGTATGAGTAAAGGGACTGGTACACTTGCACATCAAAGCTGCACTGAAGAAACGGAAAACTGTAAACTAATAAAGGGTCTAAAAGTCAGATGGAACAATAAAGAAAGTATGTAGTTCTGAACAATGGATGGCCGTGTTTGTGCCAAGAAGCACGGTGACAGTAAAAAGTTCCAAATCAGGTCCAAATTTGACATTGTGAAGCTCAGCGCTGCCACCACTACTAAAGTATAAGTATATATAAATTAAATCATATTATGCAAATGTCATTCGCATACTATATATAGCATTTTCAGAACTCGTAGACATGCTGTGGTATGGTATAATCCATGTACATTACTAAACAGTATTAAATGTTAAAACTCAAACGTTTTGTACAATCTGTACAATGATACTAATTGTTTCCTACATCTCCTCACAGTATATACATAAATTAGTCTGTTTACTTGTAATATACTCAAATTTTATTTATCATAATATGCCGAATATGTGCATACATACGTATTTATACGTATGCACATTTATGTATGTGTAGTATAAGTGCATTTGTGACTATGTACTTATATGTGTACATGTATGTGAGTATGTATATACGTGTGTATGCACATGTGCATGTTTGTATATATGATGTATATATCTATGTTTCTGGAGTGGCCGAAGTAAAGAAGAGTGACGTAAAGCTGGTGTTGGGTTTGCCATCAAATCACAGCTAGTCAGCAAGCTCAAAGGCGTGAATGACAGACTAATGCAAATGAGATTCCCACTGTCTGGAAAAAGACATGCAACTATCATCGGCGCCTATGCACCCACCATAGCCAACCCTGATAAGATCAAGGGCAAATTTTATGAAGACCTGGAGTCTCTTATTGCAGACGTACCAAAGACAGACATGCTCATCATCCTTGGTCACTTCAATGTTAGCGTTGGCACAGATCATCAGACATGGCCAGGTGTCATTGGCAAAAATGGCTTTGGCAAATGCAGCAACAGCGGAATCCTCCTACTGAGCAAATGTGCTGAACACGACCTCTTAATCACCAACACATTCTTCTGCCTGTCGAACCGAAACATGACGTCTTAGATGCACCCACGCTCGAAGCACTGGCGTGTTATTTACTACGTCATCGTCAGGAGAAGAGAAAGACAGGATGTCCGAGTGACAAAGGCCGTGAGAAGTCCAGAATGCTGGACTGATCACAGGCTCATAATCTCCAAGCTCAATATCCAGATTCATCCTAGCAGATGACCACAAGGCAAAAAAGTGCCAGAAAAGCTTAATATCGCCAAGTTGAAACAGAAGAATGTGAAGCAGGCTTTGTTGAAGAACTGTGCAGCCAACTGGATACACTCGATATGAACTCCGAGAATGTCAAGGAAAATTGGGCATCCTTCAGAGACTCGATGTATTCAACTGCACCCAAAACCCTCGGTCCCACCACACGTAAACATCAAAATTGCTTTGCGAAGTTAGAGGAAGTGAATGTTCGTGATCTCCTATTTGCTGACGACTGTTCCTTGAATGCCAAATCTGAGTCTGACATGCAACAGAGTATGGACCATATATCTTCAGCTTGTGATAATTTCGGTCTCACAATCAGTATCAAGAAGACAGAGATGATGCACGAACCTGCGCCAGGAAAGCCTTACGTATAGTCTACTATTACAGCAAATGGCCAAACCCTCGTGGCAGTAGACAAGTTCACCAGTCTCGGCAGCATACTGTCACCTGGAATCCACATTGATGATGAAACCAACGCCAAAATTGCAAATGTGAGCAGAGGCATCAGTTTACAAACAAAGCTTAAGGTCTGCAAGCCATTGTGTTGCCGACACTGCTGTATGCTTGCGAAACCTGGATAAAGTACAGACGCCATGCCAAGACGCTGAACCATTTTCACATGGGCTGCCCGAGGGAACTGATGAGGATAAGATGGCAGGATAGGGTTCCAGACACTGAGGTTCTCACATAGACAGGCATTCCAAGCATCCACACTCTGCTGATGAAATCACAGTTGAGATGGGTAGGTCACGTCATTAGGATGTCATAAGAGCGACTACCAAAGAAGATCTTCTACGTCGAGATGAAGGAGGGAAAGCGGGTTCAGTGTGATCAGAAGAAACGCTTCAAAGATTCCCTCAAGTCATCATTGAAACACTTCAAAATTGACCCTGAATTTTGGGAAGATCTCGCGCAGGATCGCTCCACTTGGCGGAGTCTCATCCATACTTGAGCTACATACTTTGAACGGAGGATATATGTATAATTATTTCTATGAAATGGATTTTCTTTCTAAATATCAATCTGGTTTTATACATGGTCATTCAACCATATATCAGCTTACGGATACATATCATAACATCTGCAATGCAACTGACCGAAGTGAAATTTCGTGCATTGTATTTGTGACATATCTAAAGCCTTTGATGGAGTGTGGCAGAGGGATTAATACTTAAATTGAAAATCTATGGAATTAAATATAAATCTATTGGCATGGATAGATGTTTACTTAGGTAACAGGATTAAGAAAGGCATGGTTAGAAATGAATTCTCAAACCTTGGACAACTCACTGCAGGAGTACCTCAAGGATCAGTATTAGGTCCCTTTATTTTTCTTGTATGCATTATTGATAGATTATTTGCAGACGACTCCACTTTACAATGACTATCGCTTGATTAACTTTTCATTCAAAGGGTATTAAACGATGATCTCAACAAAAATATCAAAATGGGCAAATCTCTGGCTTGTTAATTTTAATCCATTCAAAACAGAGAGTGCGTTCTTTTCACCAACAAGGAGCTGGTATACATACCAGACTTTTACTTTTCAGGTGAAAAGATTCGTTTTGTTCCATCACATCGACATCTGGGAATTATTTTATCATTCGATGGCTCTTGGAGTAACCATAGTGAATCTATAATGCATTCTGTATCTATGCGTTTTGTACGACTGAGAAAGCTTAAATATGTATTATCAAAACATAACCTGAATAAAATTTATTTAACCTACATTCGCCCAATTCTGGAATATGCGTCTGAAATTTGGTCTGCCTGTACTAACTTAGATTCCCCAAAACTTAAAATATTACAGCTTGAAGCAGCCAGAATAGTTTCTGGGCTACCAAATTTGATAGCAAAGAAGTACTTTATTTTGAAACTGGATGGCCTACTCTCGCATAAAGGCGAAACATAAAAACTATGCAGTTTTTACAAAATTATTAACAACCAGTCTCCGGATTATATAACTAATTTACTCCCATTATTTGCGAGAAAGAATGCCTTTATGACCTTTATCACAGATCATCAGTAATGAATATCAATATTGACTCTGATATACTTTTTTGGCAACGAGCTTTACACAGCAGATAAAAACATTTTACTACAATTATGGTACTTCTGAGAGAGGGACTGGTATAAGGTGAAGTCGTTTGCATTGGCAGCATGTACATGGAGAAAATGTTGGCTCCCATGCGCAGTGGCAGCGCGAGGGTTCGAGGCGCCCGGGGGCAATGTTCTTTAGTGGCACCCCTACTTTTCCACAGAGAACAGTTTTTTGTCAGTCGCCAACCTCCCTCCCCCCTCCTAAATATAAGTTTTGTGAAGAATTGCCCCCGTTACACTAAGGTGAAATGAAATACTATGAAAATTTCATCTGCATAAAAAAAGCTCTTGGCGGCGCACTTCCCCCTTAGCCTGGTGCCGAGGGCTATTGCCCCCCCCCACCCCCGGGCCGCCACTGCTCATGTGCTCAAAAAAATGCGCCCGAAACTAGCCCAAAGTACACTAACTTTAGCAGTTATTAAAATAGGGAAAATGTATTTTGTCAGATTAGACAACACCAGCTTCTGAATGTGCAATAAATGAATTATTGAATATATAAAAAGAAAAAAAAGTTATCGGTTCGTCTTTTTTCAAATTTACCTCTAAAGTCCATGAAGTGAAAGTGACCTGATGCAGCTAGCATTCTTTCGAGAGGTACACATCTAAAGTAAGACCAAACTGTGTACCCACATTACACCAATCAATCATACACCCAATGAAGGGAATTACAAGTTATTTTAACAATGCTTAAGATATACACGGTCTTTTTTTAAATAACCGGGATAACCAGTAAGGAAAACCTGGAAAATTCTCTTCCTTTAAAAATCAAACCCTATGCAAAGTACGAAACTGTATAGCAGAACCTTAAAACAAATATGAACATTTGCGCAGTTGCTTTTCTCTCTTTCATATCATCATGTATGATTTTCTGAATAAAATAGTACATTTACATTGATGTCATGTATGAAAATATGCTACTTATGTCTATTTTGCTCTTGCTTATACAATATGCCTTGTGTAAATTTGTGTGTGAAATGACCTTAATTATGAGAAAATGAATATTTTGCTAGAGTAGACAGTACCAGCGTCTCTAAGTGCAATAAATAAATTATAAAATATATAAAAAGGAAATAGGTTTTCGGCTCGTTTGAAGTCCTGGAATTGAAAATGACCTAGCGAAGATAGCAGTCTTTAGAGAGGTGCACATCTGAAATAAAACCAAGCTGTGTACTCTATAACCCACATTACACCCATCAATCATACACTCAAATAAAGGAAATTAAAAGTTATTTTAACAATACTTAAGATATACACGGTCTTTTTTCTAAATAACCAGGACAAACACTTGCAGAGCAGCATACCTGGAGCTGAGACGCATCAGCACTATTCGCAACCTTCTCACAGTTGATGCCACAAAAACCCTCGTGTGTTCATTAGTACTCTCTAGACTTGACTATTGTAACGCTCTTCTTTCTGGTCTGCCACTGTGTCTTCTGCAGAAACTTCAAAAAGTCCAAAACACTGCAGCAAGGATCATTCTTAGAGCACCTAGAACGGATCATACCACCCCACTTCTTCACAAACTCCACTGGCTACCTGTTCGCAGTAGAATCAAGCACAAAATCTCTTCTCTCTGTTATACTTCGTTGACTGTTTCTGGTCCGAGATACCTCTCCGATCTCACCCACGTGTACACTCCTGCTAGAAGATTGCGCTCATCATCGGACACTCGTAAACTTAGTATTCCCAAGGTTAAAACTAAGTTATATGGACAACGTTCATTTGCATATCAGGGCCCAGCTACTTGGAATGAACTGCCTCTTGATCTCAGACACAAAGAGACCACGATCACATTCAAGAGTGCTCTCAAGACACATCTTTTCCATCAGCAAGAATAAATTTGTCACTCAACCATTGGCCATTAGTGTTATATTGAAACTGTATTGTAAATTTATGTTTCATGTTGTTTTGTGTGTAATAATTTATTTGTCTTTGATATTGTTTGTGAGATATTTTCATGTTTGTATATGTTGTCTGTATGCAAACTGCTTTTTAGTGCCTTTATGTGTTAACGTTATGTTGTAAAGCGCTTAGAACTTTTTAAAAGAATAAGCGCTCTATTAGGTCATTATTATTATTATTATTATTATTATTATTATTATTATTATTATTATTATTATAACCAGTGGGCAAAACCTGGGAAATTCTTTTTCCTTAAAAATCAGACCATATGCGAAGCACGACACTGTAAAGCGGAACCAAAATGAAATGCAGACATTTGTTATTAATAAAAAAGATGATTAAGAAACATTGATCACTTTTTGTTCCGTTATGACCACAGTTAAAATTGTACGTACCAGACGACACCAAACAGTATCCCTCCGCTCTTATCCTTTCTTCAACACTCATTTCATTATATGTATGTACGTCACCTGGTCACCTGTCTTGACTATTTCCAAAACTCTTGCCTGCATGCTCGTTCGTTAATTGTTTATGTTTATAATGGAGAGGAACTTGTAAGTTGAAATACTTGTTTCTAAGACTTTTGCTTTATGTGTGTGTGTGTGTGTCTATATATATATATATATATCTATCTATCTAATTGTGATCTTCTTGGCAATAAAATATGTTTTAACAACAACAAAAAAGCGTGTCATCTACACAGTGGTTCATTTGAAAAACCATTGTTTCCTTCTTAAATTGAGATTCTATGATGATTTACTCTTTATGAGAAGTTCAGCGGAGAATGTATACTTTAGAACAAAAATGCAAAGAAGACGGAGAAGAGCACCTAATACAAATTTATAACTTAAAAATATGTTTTCGAAGTTTATCGAAGAAACTAATATTCCACTTAATGCAAAAACACATCCTGTGCACAGTTAAGAACCCGCACGTGCTCTTGTGCAAAACATTTAAACGACGTTACGCGATAATAAATTCATTTAATATAAATATTTCTTGTAAAGGTCAATTTCATGGTTCAAATTGCCAGCATGGGATCACCATTCACCTGTTAATATTTGTAAATAAATTGTTTTATAAATATTTGCAAGGCTTAAAAGTAGAGTCGCCTAACCAACTAAGCGAAACGAAGAGAAAGAAAATGACGGTCAATAACGGTCATCGGGGTTTGTAATCCAAGTAAGTTCGTCTTTTTGTACATAGTCAAAATCAATAGAATGAAAAATTTAAATTTTTACACTTCCCTCCACTCTGTAAATTATACCAAAATTGTATTGACAGGGCAAAATTTACTTTGTTAAATTTGAATGCAGACATTGTGATAATTTTACGAATTCAAGCTCAAGGTCACTCAGTGCAGACATTGTGATAGTTTTACGAATTCAAGCTCAAGGCTACTCAGGCGGACTTTTTGATAGTTTTACGAATTCAGTCTCAAGGCCACTCAGTGCAGACATTGTGATAGTTTTACGAATTCAAGCTCAAGGTCACTCAGTGCAGACTTTGTGAAGGCTCTCAGCAGTAACACGTACAGTGATATCATTGTTAGATGAACGTGAGTTGTGTTCCTGTTTGTGTGTGTGTGTCTGAGAGAGAGAGAGAGGGGGGGGGGCGGGCGGGGTTAGTGAGGGTAGAGGCGGGGGATGGTAAAGTTGCCGAGGTAGCCAATATTTAAAAAACACATTTGCTTTGAAAACAACTAGAAATTACCAGCCTTTAGTCCCATGCAACTTGTTTTCTCCACAAATTTCCTGGAGCAGTCTAAGATTCAATTCATTTTCGAGACACACTTGCCAACGTTCTGGAGACAGAAAGAGGTAGTAAGATTGAGATGCAAGAAGGCGCATCAGGAAGGGCATTGGAAGTGGAGTCTCAGTGGTAAGAAACAGTTGTCAGATAAAATCGTGTTGTTTAAAAGGTCGCATCAAGCATTACAATTTTAGACTGGCTCTGATGCGAGGAGCTTGTTCAACCGGCTAATTTTAAGTAAGATCTACTGCTTATTGAGTTAATGCATATATATCGCAACATTAATTTAATAAACACACACACACACAAACACACACACACAAACACACACACACACACACACACACACACACACACACAAAACAAAAACACTAAACATTATTTTTAAATGGTATAAACCTCCAAAATCGGTATGCAGTAAAAAGACCGCACAAATCTGTAATCTACCGCACGAATCGACAGTATTGGTATGTTTGTCGAAAGGATCATGTAACTTTTTACATCTCTAATTATGCATCAGGCCCCTTGGTTTTTGATCGATATGAATGGCTAATTCCTTGTAATCAAGGGGTAGCTATGCCCACAATGTTACTAAATGTCTAACCAAAATCTCTTACGTGACCATTGGTGGCAAATGAGGAAAACAAACATCTTTATTTGCAAAAAGAATGTGCGTCCCTTTAAAGTTGACAATCAGAGCACTACTGTACCACTCTGACGGAAATACTTTTGGAATGTGTCTGTCCCATCTTATTGTGACACCTATTGACCCTGGCTCAGTTTAATGACGAGGAATGGAAGATCAGGGTAAATCTCAAAACTCTGTATGTCTCTTCAAAAGACATTTTACACCCGGATTGTGACCGAAGTTGACTTTTCACATGAACCATATTGATTTGAGGAGGCCCCTAGCGACCGTAAACTTGCGAAACTATCATACATAGAATTTCGAAAGAAAAAATCTAATATTTAACAAGGTATTCTAGAATACTTTAAAAGAGTTTCTTGTTAAATTAGTATAATCTAATCGGGTGTTTACTGAATTACTGACATCGGTTTGTTACTAGACTCTACAGATGTTGCAGTTGTTCATATACGAATTCGTTTATTACCATATAAATTTAACATCAAATCTTTCTGCCCATTCAAAGATGTACAGATGCTTTGTAAACAGCCATTTGTAAACAAATGGATTTGTTGATCTGAATAGAAACCCTATAAATTGTACACATTGCACAAACATACTTCTGATTCCTTGTATCAGAGAGAGAGAGAGAGAGAGAGAGAGAGAGAGAGAGAGAGAGAGAGAGAGAGAGAGAGAGCAAACTCATTAAATTCGACCTAAGCTCAAGACATATTTGCTTATCCAGATCATTAGCACAATAACAGCTAACGATTGCATGATTTATGACTTAGGCCCAGTTGCATTAAACATATTAAAGTATCTTCTTTAAATTCAGATTTTTATTGCGTGGTTCGGATTTATGAGTTTTTTCTGAAGGTTAAGCAGACATCAAGGGTTACGATACAGTCAGAATAACCGACATTTTCATTAAGTTAGTCTTGTTTAATATCTGAGAAAAAATTCAGGATTTTCTCAAATTGAGGAATTCAACTCTTTTTCAATAATTAAAAGGATTCAGATAGAAAATTTAAAAACTAAAGTGTTATTTTTCATACTCTGTAATGTATCTCCTTCTCACAAAAATACAAATATTATTAGAAATATCATAAACAAGATAATGCAAATTCTCAATTTAAGAAAACATTTTGTGAATCTTAGTAAAACTGGGTCCTGGCCTAATTTTCTAACATTTCCTCAAGTTGATTTTCTGAATCATCAAACTTATAATATTTCCGACAACACTGAGAATTTCATGACAGGTATATATAATATAAGGGTTGAAAAAAAAACCTATTTAATTTTACAATTGCACACATGGGAGTCGTTTGTTTTTAATACGAAGTCATACGAATGCAGGATCAAATGACTCTGTTTTAATCCCTGTACGATGACTGCATGCTTTTAAGTTCAGTAAGAATTTTCATAGTTCCAAACCCAACAATATGTGAAAGATGTCAAAAATCTGAATTTGAGAAAGAAGATTTCAGATCTTCGTTGAAACCGGGATCTGGTGTAACCACATAAAATTCACGTAACTTTATCATCGTGACTCATTTAAACGTTGAAGCTGATTATGCAAAATTGAAGCCAATTTTCCTCACATTCTAAATGTATCGGACACAATTTGTGTTTTAAACTCATAGAAGGCACTTTTCCCCACCTGCAATTCAACCGATCCATAACTAAGTTTATATAACAAAAGAATGACTCTTTAAAAAAATATTATATCTAAAATTCACAGCAATTATTGAAAACATTGCACTTTCTAGTTTGTAAGCACGAGCTAACTTGAACACTTCTGACTGGTTACTTTGAATAGAAGCACTGGGGCTCCTATGGAGAAAGTTATATGCAGTGGAGAGTAATTTTAAATCTAGAAGACATACATTTTGTTTGGCTTGGTATGGAAATTCGTTATGAAGTATGTTAACGAAGAAATACAACAATAATTATTGCAGATAAACACCGGTTTTGTGAGATCAATGCATTATTGAGCCCTGGAGTTAGATAGCCCTTTCAGGGGCAGTTGAGACCTCATAAGTATGATTTATGTATTAAATGCTTTTGCAACCAGGAAAAGCTGTCTTAAGAAACTACACATTTCTTCACTAATATAAACTCATATTTGTTTCATTTTGTTTATTCTACTTGCTAATTTCAAGACTGTAACCCTGGTTAGGATTTCTTACCTATCAAGGTTTTGAAGGTTAAAGAAAGAAATATATAGTTAAATAAAAGAAAAAAAAAGAAGAGAATTAGCGACAGTTTTAGTAAATAAGTTCAGGACTGCAATTATAGGAGTTTACTGTCAATTCTTCTGCGTTTATCGATGTATAAACTGTCAGTTGCCGAATCATATAGCTTACATAAAGCCCTCTGACGTTATTTGCTGTGCGATTTGGCAAGTGACATGACATACGGAGAAAAAAACAATAACCATATACTGGTAATTGTTGTTGTTGTTCACAAGTAGTCCTCCACTCTAGTTGGTACATGCACTATATCAGTCTATACGTGTACTGAAGTTGTTCTCGCTTCTCGTAGACTTTCCTGATTCATATTACGGTTAATTAGCGTACATGAACTCTGTATGCATACATCGCACGCCTATTTATGATTGTATTAATGTAATCATTTCATTGTCGTGTAAGGTAACTCATAACAAGGTATTTTATTTCGAAATGTTACGTACATATTTAAATTTTTCAACATGTAGACAAAATAGCTTCTGTATTAAATCCATAGCATGTCAAAGGTGCGGCATCTAGATTTGAGATACAAGCATTTTTATTGAAAAATTACAGTCTTTGTGTAGTAATACAAAAGTCTTTTTCTTGTAACACTATTACTAGTATTGCTTCAAGTCTTATTGGTTTGCTTGCTATTTGGTATGTAACTAATATGTACAGGTTTTGACATGAACATTGTATTATGTGAGGAAGTGTACCTTATATAAGTTAATGTCATGATCTTAGTAGGTTGGCTAAACTAAACATGTTATAGAATTGTATAATATCTGTCTTAGTGCTTGGTTTTGCAACCACGAATTTGTTATTGAAGTTTAGTTTCTTACCATATAAATTTGACGTCGACGGTTGCTGACCAGGAAACTTTTGATCTCTGTACGAGTTACCTCCCTCGCGATGGCAGAGAGAGAGAGAGAGAGAGAGAGAGAGAGAGAGAGAGAGAGAGAGAGAGAGAGAGAGAGAGAGGAAATGTGAATTCAAGGTCTTACAAACAAAAACTATATTTTATCTGTGGCCTTTCTTTAACCTTGTCCGTATTCCAAATCGCTCTGACCACTCATAGATGTTTTATAACAGTCATTTGTAATCATGGATTTGTTTTGAAGGTTAGAGAAGGAATTCAGAGAGATAAAACAAGAGAACTGAAGACAAGTCTAGTAAATGAGCTCACGACTGCAATTATAAGAGTTTACTGTCAATTCTTCTGCGTTTATCGTGATATAAACAGCCAGTTGCCGAATCATAGAGCTTACATAGAGCCCCTCAGGGGTTATTCACTGTGTGATTTTGGCAAGTGACACGATATACGGAAAAAATAACCGGAAAGTGATAATTGTTGCTGTCGTCCCCACGTAGTTCTCCACTGTATGGTGAAGCGCCTAGTTTGTACATGCAATATATCAGTCTGTACATATACTAATGTTATTATCGCTTCTCCGAGGCTTTTTTTTGTTTCATTGTCGTGATAGGTAACTTATAACAAGGTATTTTATTCCGAAATGTTATATACATATTTAAATTTTTCAATGCAAGCAATGAGACTGTAAAGAAAACATTTCTTTCTGATGTATCATATGCATAAGTGGTCGAAAAGAGTGAACAATACAACTAAAAATGACTGGAAAAACATAATGATTTCATGCAGTATACTGAGAGAGAGAGAGAGAGAGAGAGAGAGAGAGAGAGAGAGAGAGAGAGAGAGAGAGAGAGAGAGAAGATGGCTCTGATCCCGTGGTAAAGTGGCATATGCAGGGAATAGTATTGTGAAAAATGATTACTTTGGGAGCATTTAAGTTTTAATGTGCAAAAAGGTATGCATGTATACACGTATATACTTATTTCTTGGGAAACACAACAGACTCTTGACAGCTACAGTCGACTTTGGAACAACCTACTGGTGGTATGTCTATACTTTCGCATACAATCCTAGTAAACTGCTTGCTCATTACTGGGAAGAAGGCACATCAAGACGGCTACAGCTAGTCTCCTGAATCCAGACACTATCTTGGCTGCCTTTGGTGCAGATGGGATAATTATATAGGGAAGTTACCCAAATCCCTTTAATCTGTCATGAGATGTGTGCAATGCTTTAATTAATAAGGTAGTTTAGGCTGAGACTGCAAAATAAAATAATATTGAGCAGTCTGCACTCACTATCAATTCAGACTTACCCTAGCCTTCGTCTCTGCAGCGATATATCCATACACCAACTTACTACAGCAGCGACAGTGCGTTCAAAGGCTATTCGCTGTTTCCGAAACTAGTTTTTAAAAAAAACAACTGAATTTAGAGTCGGCGCTTATTGCAAAGACAATCTTTGTGCCATTCCTGCTCATTTTAGTAAATATTGCACCATGCATCATACGGTATATCCTCATGCATTGGATATTTAGCAGCAATGTGCAGTATAAATACATGCAGGCTCGGTAACTTTTAAAGTAGTCACCTGTCACTTTTGTAATTAAATCCTGTGATCTGAGAAAACTGATCCAACATGCGCGGGCGAGGGTCGCCCACAGATTTAAATACTGTATTTGAAATTTCAGCAGTATTCCGAATCGATTGTTGCTGCCATTAAGGACGGTTCGTAATTCTCAGATATCTAATTGGCTGGTTGGTCTTGGTAGATACAGATAAAGGTTGAAGAGTGTTGTGCAAGGTGATAATTGGCTGACAACTGATTTATCAGAGAACATTTTTAATTGGCTATACACCTAGGCTACTTAGTTTCCAAAAACGTACAGACAAGATTCAATCACAAGGTGTTGGGTTTTACAAGTTTGTTTGTTAAATAACAAAGCCCGACTTACTTGAATGATCACAGTTTCGTGTGTAACATATCTTACCTATTGTTTATAGCAAAACCGGTTGGTTTATAAACGCGGTCTTATCAAATGTCTAGGCAGAGATAGTACTTATGGTTCCTGTACTATAACAGAGGCCAGACTACGTACTCCAGATAAAAGAACCTTTTCCAAACACATTATAACGAATTATGTTCAGTTTCATTGAGCCCAAGAAAATTTGTTGAAACTGCCAGTTTGTACTTCCAATGTGAATTTCTCGTGCAAAAAACAAGTTTTTACTTATCGTAAAGATTTGATCAATTACAGAAAGGATGAGGGGTCAAGAAAAGACAACTTATTATTTTTATTTTAAAATAGTTATTTCACCAGACAAAACATACGATTCAAAGGATGATAAGCCTTGGAATCATTGCTTTTACAAATATATACAATATGGTGCTACATGAACTTAGTAGAGAAATACAAAAATAGAATCACTGATAAGTAATGTAAGACGTTTCCATTATTATGTATTGCTTAAGACATTAACAAATCATATTTTCTGGGAAGGAGAGAGAGAGAGAGAGAGAGAACTTTAAAATGGGCATATCGCATTTGTTTTTAGCATAGTTTACTTTGAACATTGTCAATATAAAATAAATTCATCCTTTTCTAAACACAATTTCTTCTCAAAATAATAACATTTGCATTGAGTATATACATTATATTTTTCAGCAAAGGTAATTAAACTTGAGGATAACTGTATAATGTTTCGTTCATGCACAATTTCTTTTGTCTTGACACGCAATGTCCTATTTCAACAAAGAGTGCCAAAAAGGTGATATTTATTCATCATAATTTTTAGTTTAAAGTTATTCGACTGATTTATTGTTTTCCGTAAAACCATAGAAAGTTGGTAACACTATTGCAGTTAATAATTGCCAGAACACTGATTACGTTGCAGTTTAAGAGCTGTAAGAGCGACGGGAAGTAGCTCGTATATAATCTTGCGAGACTGTAAGCTGCATTAACACCTGTTAGGAATATATGTTTATTTCGTCTATGTCTATTCGCCTTTTTGGTAAATATTCATCATTTTACCTTATTGGTGAATATTTATCATTTTACCTTATTAGTGGATATTCATCATTTTACCTTATTAGTGGATATTCATCATTTTATCTTATTAGTGGATATTCATCATTTTATCTTATTAGTGGATATTCATCATTTTACCTTATTACTGGATATTCATCATTTTATCTGATTAGTGAATATTCATAATTTTAGTGGACATTCATCATTTACCTTATTAGTGGATATTCATCATTTTATCTTATTAGTGGATATTCATAATGTTAGTGAATATTAGTCATTTTACCTTATTAGTGAATATTCATAATTTTACCTTATTAGTGAATATTCATAATTTTATCTTTTTAGTGGATATTCATCATTTACCTTATTAGTGGATATTCATCATTTTATCTTATTAGTGGATATTCATCATTTTCGTGGATATTCATAATTTTACCTTATTAGTGGATATTCATCATTTTACCTTATTGGTGGATATTCATCATGTTACCTTATTGGTGGATATTCATCATTTTACTTTATTAGTGGATATTCATCATTTTACCTTATTTGTGGATATTCATCATTTTACCTTATTAGTGGATATTCATCATTTTATCTTTTTAGTGAATATTCATAATTTTACCTTATTAGTGAATATTCATCATTATACCTTATTAGTGGATATTCATCATTTTACCTTATTAGCTGATATTCATCATTTTACTTTATTAGTGGATATTCATCATTTTACCTTATTAGTGGATATTCATAATTTTACCTTATTAGTGGATATTCATCATTTTATCTTTTTAGTGGATATTCATCATTTTACCTTATTAGTGAATATTCATCATTTTACCTTATTAGTGGATATTCATCATTTTACCTTATTAGTGGATATTCATCATTTACTTTTTTAGTGGATATTCATCATTTTACCTTATTTGTGGATATTCATCAATTTACCTTATTAGTGGATATTTATCATTTACTTTTTTAGTGGATATTCATCATTATACCTTATTAGTGGATATTCATCAATTTACCTTATTAGTGGATATTCATCAATTTACCTTATTAGTGGATATTCATCATTTTACCTTATTAGTGAATATTCGTCGTTATATCTTATTAGTGGATATTCATCATTTTACCTTATTTGTGGATATTCATCAATTTACCTTATTAGTGGATATTCATCATTTACTTTTCTAGTGGATATTCATCATTTTACCTTATTTGTGGATAATCATCATTTTATCTTATTTGTGGATATTCATCAATTTACCTTTGTTTGTGGATATTCATCATTTTACCTTATTAGTGGATATTCATCATATTACCTTATTAGTGGATATTCATCATTTTACCTTATATGTGGATATTCATCAATTTACCTTATTTGTGGATATTCATCAATTTACCTTATTTGTGGATATTCATCATTTTACCTTATTAGTGGATATTCATCATATTACCTTATTAGTGGATATTCATCATTTTACCTTATATGTGGATATTCATCAATTTACCTTTTTTGTGGATATTCATCAATTTACCTTATTTGTGGATATTCATCAATTTACCTTATTAGTGGATATTCATCATTTTACCTTATTTGTGGATATTCATCAATTTACCTTTTTTGTGGATATTCATCAGTTTACCTTATTTGTGGATATTCATCAATTTACCTTCTATATTATTCAGTTAAAAAATTTCGCAGCCCTGGAACAGATATATGACTTTGATAGACATGACCGGGAAAAAGCATGCGCGCCCTTGAGATTTTGCAGCCGTCATAAAGTACTTTAAGAAACAGTTAATCGTATTTGTATACCATACCTTTATAGGCGAGGGTATATACTAATCCTCGTGTCCGCCCCTCCATAATTTATTATGAGTGCGACTGGCTGGGCCAGCAGTTTATAATGGATTGCTGTCAAACTTGGTACATTTTATAGTCATCACCTGAAGATGCGCATATTGACAAATCAATTTGTTCCTGCAATATTTGTTAGAGTTATTGCTTTTTTTTCTTCTTGCAGTATCGCATGATGCAAACTCTCTAGCGCAACTAGTCCCGCAGTTTTTGAAGGATTGTCAAGAAATTTGGTCACATGACCCGAAGACGCATATATAGACAACTCACTTTCTTCTCGCAAGTTGTGTTAGAGTTATTGTCGTTCTTGTTTATATTAGTCTCTGACACAATCTCGATAGCGCCACTTGTCCCACAGCTTGTTGATGGACTGCCATGAAACTTGATAAATATTATCGTAATCAACTGAAGGATTTTTTTGTAAACTTGTCTTACATTTACTTGATTACTGATGCGAGACCCTACATACCCCATCATGATCACAGTCTCCATACCAGCGGTTTCAGAAGAAATCAAACAAGACCGTTAATATGATCGGCTTGCTAAACGTAAGCTATTCTCATAATATTACATACACCTTATTTGATAATATGAAGTTTTCATTGTTCCCACTATTTCTATTTGAAAGAATTTCCTTAAATTTAAAGGACTCAGCCGTCCCCATAATCAATGCTGCAGGTTAAGCATGCAAGTATTAACGAAACTAAAAAATGGACTAGCAACGGCTCGATTTTTGAAAATCAAACTGGGTACCGATAAAGTGCAAACTAGTCATATCTTCATCCAAAAGCAGAGGAAATAGATCATCTTCAGCTTAGAGCAAGCAGAAGCCAGAAGAATGTGTGTCTGGTGACGGTTTCACCAAAATAAATGTAAGGTATATTATATCATCAATTGATTGTATCTTAATCTGAAGAATAAACTTTTCTGTCAGGCCGACATTGATGATGACACCCTGACCCATCACTTTACAGCCGGAAGCTGCATCGATGTACTGTAAGGCGAAAGCAAATTTCGCCCCCCAGCAGGATTGAGTAAGAGCAGAACCGTTCCATCCAGGAACTAAATATCTTGTCCTTCGGCTTGGCGCTAGGTATTAACTTTTTGGCATTCTATCGGAACATGTGAAGATGTAAACTGATTTTGTAATAGTTTGCAGTAGCCTAATTTCACGTTACGATTTCGTACTCCATAAATGTTGGCCAATAAGACCAGGATATTTCAGTTTTAATTGGATGTTATCATGTTGTGAGCTTCATTTATGCAAAAATCTAAATTATTAGTCTTTGTTGTATAGAAAACCAAAAAGAATACGCATATGGTAATAAATCAAAAGAAAAAATACAGAATGTATTTGCTTTAAATGAATTGGGATTTTGACTGGTGACTGACCTGTCCAGTACCAAACATTTTGTGCTCCTTCTTTCCAAGTGGTGTTGATATTAGTTTGAAACCTCTTTACAAGATCGAGCTTGAAAAACGCCCTAAAGTATTTCGGTTATGTACTTGTTTTGTAGGTGACACGCTATCACATGTCAGTAGGTTCGAGAGAACGTGTACCTTTCGGAACTGCATCAACCCACCGGTGGTAAGAAAGGCGGAACAAATGTTGACGAAGAATTCAAGCAGTTCCTCACGTGAATATTTGAAATGAATGTTATGAAACAATTTAAAGATCAGCATTTAGAAGACTGTTTAGAATTGTTCAAAACATTTGACAGAAATAAGAGCTTATTTAATGCCAATACGGAGACGGTCACATTTTCATTTCCTACGCAACTTCTGAATATATATGGGGGTAGGACCGAAGTTGACATGAATGTCGACCTTACGGATAGGGAATTGTTCAGTAACATTGAATTTGAGCATGGAAGGATTCCAAACGGAAATATCCTCTTCAAAAGCTCTTTCGACAACACTTTGTCAAACGTCGTCCAGCAAGTCTCAAATTTGCTTCAGAATATACCAGATATTTCCTACATGATATCCATCCCCTGAAAAGAAGAAAGTTATTGGTGGCTATGAGTATGTTGATGGTTTATTCAATAAGAGCATTGAAGTTTTTTTAAGTCTGAGTATATCTACAACCGTATGCAGGAAATGTTTGACGAAAGGTACAGGTACTGAAGCCTGACGGGCCCTCTGGCGCTGTATTGAAAGGTGCTGTACTGTTTGGAGAATTTCATACCTTAATAACAACACAGATCAGCAAGTACTCTTACGGCACTGAATAAATGATGAAGTTCAATCGAGATATCCATCCCCTGAAAAGAAGAAAGTTATTGGTGGCTATGAGTATGTTGATGGTTTATTCAATAAGAGCATTGAAGTTGGTTAGTCCATTGCAGTTGGTCAAAATGTAGAGGCACAAGAATACTTCCCTGCTAAAGGTGGATTAAGCAAGGTGTTTTAGAAGCGCATGCCTACAAAGACAAAAGTTTATGGTTTTTAAAAGAAAAGGATGCCTTTTCGTTGGTTTGCTCAAGATAAAGCTTTCCAGATATCGTAACCACAGAAAATTGCCCCTGCGTGTGAAAATCCTGCTTGGAGGTATATAACTGACCGTTGAGGTATTGCAAGTAAACACGAACAAACTCCTTAAGGCCACAGTTGGTTTTTTGGGCTAATACGTATGCAATATTTTGCTTGCGCAGTTTATCCAGTCTATTATACGAGGAGATCTAATTATATTAAATAGAATAGAAAACAACTGCAAAATATATTTCTATCCCACAGGATGTCCATCGATACCGACATACAAGGATGAGGTAAAATAATGTGTTTTGTATGAAGTTTCATGCTTGAAATAAATAAATAGAAACATTCATACAGGTAGAGGACTTATATAATGTCATGAATAATCGTAAAATGTACACGAAATAATGTTATCCGCCTTTTGTCTGCATAACGAAGGAGGTTCTTTTGGGTACATAAAAGAAAAGAATGCGATGGGCCTTTCTTTACCTTAAACGTTTGTCGCAGATGTATGTTAATATTACTATAACTGTCACTGCCATTGAATGCTGCTTCAAAACACAGCTGACATTTTTAATCTTGTACTGATATTGGAAAGCACGAGATGATGGAGTAGTATTTGTTCTTAATCACCTCTTAGGCCTGAGCGAGTAACACATTTCCGTGTTCTTAAATGGTGATTCAATAGAAAATTAACAATTAAGCATCTGATATAAAAAGGCATAAAATCGATAACAGTTCAATTAAATCACAGATGCGAGAATTGTATCGACAGAGTGATTAAGCTACCTTCGTGTTCTGTTGCCCTACATATTCCTTGGCGTACGCATGTGAAGTAAAATTTCAAACACTGGTGATAGCATCGATGAAAGCAAAATAAGTATTTTCGCAAACAATATGAATTTGTTTGTTTTATAGTAATACAAAAATGTAAATTTTCAAATACTGGTGAAAACACCAACGTAGATAGAAATAGGTGCCTTGCGCCAGCGATATGAATTTGTAGGCTTCACTACACCAAATGCCAGTTTTTTAATGATGTATTAAGCACTTGTTTTTTTTTCTTCTGAAATATCTTTATCTATCTTTTGGATCAAAAAATAAAAGGAGAGAACTAAAATGAACAGTTTTGAAACATAATACCCATCTAAGTTTATAAATGCCAAATTTCGTGAGATACATAGTGTGACGTCTTGTCTAATACGTATATAGTTCGATAGTGAGGTTTGTACCAAGCCATTTACCGAGCTGTGAAACTCGCATTATTTACACTCTGTGCAACTTTTCATACTGCGAATATCCAGTTGGTACTGTTTCTTATTGAATTCTATGTACATTCAGTTCAATATATTACCTCTAGCTGCCGAATTATTTGATTTTCTCGTTCAGAGCAGCACGGCTGTTCACATTTGCCTCCATTCTGGTTTGTAGCCAATTAGATTATTATTCAGATACCTTCTGTTCTTTTCCTATGCGTTATATGTTGCCAAGTGCAAAATCTAAATGCATTTGGTTCGTTTGGTTTCCGGTCAAATTGGTTTCCAAGGGTATAAAGGACACATAGTGGTCGTTCCGTCAGTTGTGTCCTCTGCCGTCCAACCGTGAATATAAAGAGACCATAGAATTTACCCGTGCTTTATAGTCTTTTCCAGTTGTTTTCCATCATGTTGTTGTACACCGTTAGCCAATAGTCACAGGTCCAGAATTTTGAAAATATTAAAGGTGCTTTCCATAAATTCCCATTTAACGCTGCATTCGTGTGCTTATTAAGGGAAGTAAACCCGAGTACCATCATATTTACACCCTTTGAGTTGGGAATTTTAAATTAGCCACATCTGTAGTTGTTTAAATATTTGAGTGAGTGTCCGTATTATTACATATTTGTGATAGGTTTTAATCATAATACTATTAGGAGGATTTACTGTTCCAAGAACTTGTATTGCTGGCAATTTTTTTGACTGTCTGTCTATCTGACTGTCTGTAGTCTTGTCTTTTCAAAATTATATCGTTGTTCTGGGTAACTTGACAATTTCACTGTAGTTAATTATTCATTGAGTTTGTCAACTATAGTAGCAGTAGTAGTCGCTATAGAAACGTTTGTCCATGTGGGAGGCGTCTTTAAAAGATTGGGAAACACTTGTCTTAAATCAGGTTTCACTGGGTTTATCAATAACGGAGGAGACGAGGAGACTGTAGCGGACTTTGCGTGACTACAGGTCGATATTTCCGTGAGTACATTGGCATTTAAGCAGCTGTGCTTCTCTTTCTTTGAGTAGTAATCATGGTCTTTTTCTTAATTTTCTTGGCAGATGACTCACTCACCTCTACAAAGTAGAAGTAAGCTAGTGCACTACCCTTAGGCATTCGCACAGATATAACCATATGCACATGTACACAAAATAACTTGTCAAATAATTGCAGATTGGTTTTTAAATTTTTCTTAGACGACAAATCAATTTGCATCGAAGAAGCTGACAAAGACGGAGATGTTCTAATTATGGACAGCGATTTTTACAGAGACAAAATACATGATGATATGCTATGTGATAAGGAATTGTACCAGAAAATAAGTGAACAAGACGATATAGACACGAGAAGACTAATAAACCACGTAATTAATAAATACGGAAATGACCTATATAAAGAAGGAAATTATTATTTAACGAATTTTGAACATTTTTCAAGTAATACCATCACAGAAGAAATTCAGCAGCAATATTCGGAATATGTGACAATGAAGAGGCCTGAAGATTTAAAATTTCGACCTATTGTAGGAGGGCCTAATAGTTGCTCACAAAGATTAAGTCATTTCCTTGATATTATATCAAAACCACTTTGCAAAGAAGTTCCTAGTTTCATAAGGGTTAATATTGATGGATGTTCTCAACCAATTACCAAACCGGAAACAAGGGATTAACGCTTGCAACGTTTGAGATTGTGGACTTATTCCGTGTGACCTTGGAATAGAAACAGTGAAAGTTTGGCTAAGCAAAAAAAAAAAAAAAAAAAAAAGAAAAGAAAAGAGTGAAAACATATATTCACGAATCAATCATGAATTTATAATTGAGTCCCTTACACTAGTACTTGAACGCAATGCATTTTAATTTGATGGAAATAATTACATGCAGAAAAAATAGGGCTATGGGCACCAAGGTATAGTTTTGGGATACTTGAAAATAACTTTATTTGACAGGATGATGGATAAACACGGACATGAATTTGGGGATTATTTGAGAAAGAACTGGAAGATATTTTTAGACGAATGCTTCATAATATAGAATAAACATATATATATATATATATATATATATATATATATATATATATATATATATATATATATATATATATATATATGGAAGTATTCTTCCAGGAACTTAATAACTTACATCTAGCTATAAACACATGGAATGAACTAATATTCCTTTTCTGGACATAGTCGTCAAAATATCGGGAACTCATACTTCTACTGACATTTATAGTAAACCAACTGAATCACATAACTATGTCAACTTCTAATTTTGTCATGCAAAACATACAAAAGTGAACATTCCTTTTACTGTTGTATCAAGAGTGATAACGATTGCAAAGGACAAATATACACAAGAATAGATACTCGCAGAATTACAGCAATATCTTCGCAGACGAAACTAGCAAGGGGAAATTATCAATCATGTAATACTGAGAGCGAAAGGGAAAGGACCTATCAAGGTAGATAACAGTGAAAACATTAACCCATCATCAAATGGAATTTCTTTAATTGCAGCTTATAACCCACGGAACAATAATATATTCCCGATGGTACGAACAATTGAACAAATACTTCGATGTAGTGATAAAATAAAAAATGTTCCGGAAAGAATGAAAATTATTAATAACAAGAGACAACCCAAGAATGTAAAACAAATTCTTACCAGGTTCAAATTTAATTTCATTGAAAGGGAGGCCCGATAACCATATGTGGTACGAGTATGTGCAAAACATATTCTAACACAGCAGAAGTAAACTAGATTACATTTAAAAAATGGTAAGATAGTTAAAATTAAAAATGGTTGCAATTTACAAAATGTAATTTTTCCATTGATATGTGCGAAAGTTTTAATTGGTTGTTTTAATTGGTACGGACCAAATTTAGCATCGGATCAATACATTCCTGTACTTTCATAATATGAAGTATAGGGCCTATATGCTTTGCTTGCTTTTTAAAGAAAGAGACTGTTATACTAGATTCATGAAAGTTGTTGAGGGGATACATCTTGATGAGTGCTACATTTCTTTATGATAGTAGTTTACTGGGACTTATATTTCATTCTTCACTGACGTTGGTGTTTTAAATTTATTTCCCAAGCACTGTTCATGCTAGAATCATCCAATTAGATGCTTATATGCATCTCACTTAGTACAACATCTTACAGCAAAAGAATGTCTATGTGACCTACATTAAAGATTTTACTCGCGTAAGTTTCTCTTTGCGTTTTTTGCACCCTTTATAGCTACTGTTAAACGTAGAGTCATGAAACTTGGTGTGAGGATGCATATTGATAAGTACTACGCCCTCATCACAAAAGTAGGTCACTGTAATCTATATTTCGATATTTCGTCTTTAATTGACTTGGTTCAATCTCAAGCATAGTTCATGCCAGAATCATCAAGTAATGTGATTGTATGTATCCCTATTAGTACGACACCCGTACAACAAAGGAAGGTCATTGTGACCTACATTTCATATTTTATTCGTTTATGTCAAGTTTCTGCTTTTAGATTATGACACAAATGGTGCTTTATCTACTGTAAAATACCGTTATTCCAGAAATCATGAAACTTGGCTAAAGTATGCATTTTGATGAGTACTACACCTCATTTTCAAAGTAGGTCACTGTGGCCCATATTTCCCATTTCACTTACTTTGGTTCACTTTTACGTTTTTACTGTTCATAATATTCATGGTACACTGTATCATTATGTTCCATGCGTGGAGTTTCACGCCGCAATGAATACTGTCCTTTTTCTCCTTCCATTTACACAAATCCTGCTCTAGCCAAAGCCACTGGGAGTGGTTCCTTCCATATATTTTCCCCATTTCTCTTTGAACGTGTTCAATCGTCTGGCAAAATCACAGTAACCTGGAAAAGCCACAGGAAACGTGTACCTTTCTCTCTTTCCTGATTCTCCGTAAATAGGTTGGGGGCAGGGGTTCTGACACGATCGGTACCACTTGTGCTTGTGGTTTCAAGGGTAAGTTGTAACAGTGATGACAGTCAGATTTTGAGATGGTGACTGCATCACTTTCTGTAGAGGAATGAGACCATACATCGATATTGACACAGGGCACATCACCACTCTTGTCGTAGGGCACAACATTACATTTGTCTTAATTTAAGTTTTGCTGAGTGCATCATATTAGTTCTGTGTAGGAACCATTTGTTTCTTGGGTGGTGATGGTGGTGGAGGTCTCTGGTCAAAAATATTTATCTTTTACATTGTGTGTCTGTTTTTTGAGGAGGGGGATGTATACGTACGATACAATGTATTTATAGTAGACAATCTGATACACTTTCCCCAAGTGTTTACTGAGAATCTGATGATCAGACAAAACGTATAATCTTACGCAAAAGTCTTTATCTTCACTTCACTTGGAGACTTTTTTTCAACACGTCAAAGTTTGCGCCTTCGACTGGAACAAAAGTTCAGTGTCCGTCCTTTTGTTTTCCACATGGCATGAATTTGTCCTATGGTATCTCGCGAGCTATCCCAGGAAACAATTGTGCATGACATTAGCAAAATCTCGTCTTCCTTTTTTTGGACGTGTTCCAGTTCGATGCTTGCTGGCCACTTGTTTGAATTTGAGAAACTCATTGATGTATCCAGAAACAAATTCTTTGACTCGAGCTGTCCGAGTCATCGTCGTATTGGATTGGCATTGTTCTGTGGTAGGAAAGTGCCAAATTGTGTATACTTCTAATAATTGGTATCCACCAATTAAACCCATCAAAGTGACGACAGTGTTCGTGTTGATTACAGGTCTCAGCACACGTACGACACAATGGGAACATCAGTTTTCCTTTGCAATAATGAGGCAACATGGAATAGTACAAGTTTTTATGTGGAAGAACTTTACATTTGATCAGACCTTAATCCTGGCGAATATGTTCGACATCGATGTGTTCTGTCACAATTTCAGGTTGACCTGTTCGATATAGAGCATATTTACAGGCCCAAGGTAAAACAAACACATATCGATATATTTAGATTGTTCTCCTTGAGATTCATCTTTCTCGTAAAACAAGCGTCCTTCATCCAAATAAACTGCCGCAAGGATTAAAATGTTCAATGTCCACCGCATCGTTGTTTCGACGATGCGCCACAATTCTGGATCTGTTTTTAAATGTCGATTTCCCACATTACCACCATGCAGTATCCTTGAGTTTCCAAACTCCGACATCTTTGGCAAGTCTTTTTGGTACAGATCCTCCATGGTCAACCCTATATACGGATTTGTCGGTTCTCAGGATAATTAGCGTGCCATCCGTGCCATAGACATCCAGTAAATTCGCATGCGATCTGTGGATCTTCTAAATTGTAGCCATCGACAGACTAAGTACCGATCTTCTTTCTCCATCGTGTCTAGCATATAATATTTACTAGTCCTAAGTTTGGCACAAGTAACGTAACCATAGTAACACCTTTGTCAAATACCAACGTCTCACTCATTGATAATACGTCTGAGGTTGTACAATAGCTAGCATATTCGCGGGTAGGAAATTCTTTTGGTACATCAATCCACAGACGTTGGCAATGGTAGAAGCTTCCATCAGTAGGTCGATACCCCCCGATTTCTTGAAATAACTCGAAATTTTCCAAAGCAGCGTCGAAAAATGGCTTGATCAGACTTGCAGTATTTAAGCATTTCTTCTTGAAAGTCAAATAAGGTTTTTAAAAAAGTGTGCTTTTAACCATGCGTAGATGCTCCGTTCGGATGAATCTGGATTGTAGTAGTGTGCTTCAGGCAAATGAGGTAGAGCACATTATTTTTGAAGAAAATATCCTTTAGCCATTTCAGTCATTGCAAACGTTTTGGGTATTTCCCTCAAATACATAACCAATTAACTGAGATAATCCTTAAACTGCACTGTTCTCACTCTTTATGGCGCTTTCATAGTGTCTTGTGGAAATTTGGTTCCTGTTTCTGAACAGTATTCCAAAAGAAACTGACCGTTGTACCCAGAGAAATTGTGTGAAATCACTGTAGCGTATTGATGACAGTTGCCATAACGATCTAAATCTTTTTCATCCAATTCGCCTGTGGGGTCCAGGACCCACTTGGCGAAATCATGAAGAGTCTTGGATCTAAGAAATATCTTGTCAAGTCACCCGCCAGCACGCTACTGTTCCAGCAGTGATAGTAAAAACGTTCCTAAGTACATTCATGGCAAGCTCGATGGGCGACAAAAAAGTCAGGAATATAAATGCCTGTGTTTTGGGAATATTCAAAGAAAAAGAAAGAAGTAAAGTCCATGCCCTGGTGACGTTTCATTTTCGTGTTGTTCTCTTCATATTTTGGACACGCTTCTAATAATTCACAAGCTCTTTTCTTTTGTTGAAATTGCTTCATTTGATGCTGATCGTAACATGCTTCACTCACAAATCGTCATCTACAGATGAATCCTTAAATTATTCCTTTCCCCTCTGGAACACAAGGTCACGACGCTAAATAGCCACGACAACTCTCGCCACAATAAGCACATTCCTCCGGATTTTTGATGTATTCAGGAAATCCGTTGATATTGGTAATAGCGTCATAAAATGACGTTGGGGTTATGATAGACAGATCTCCACGGTTCTCTTGAGGGTAAACTTTCACTGTATAGCGAGGGGCTAACACTTCTAGAGTTTTCTGCATAAGGTCCACGCACGCTCTCTTTCTCAACACCAGCTTGTTGCAAACGTGTCTCAGCTTCTCTTCGTTGTTGGGGTAAGAGTGGTCTTTTAATCCTCCCTAATAATTGCATTAGTTCTGGTGTATCAGTTTTCTCTGTCATGGGCAATAGAAAAGTCACAAACGATCTTGATATTCAGCTCGACACTGTAGTTTCAATGCATCCAACATACACTCCAATAAGTCCGTAATAAACACAGCTGCTTTCTTTGCAGGGGCCTAAACTCTTTAAATGTTACAGTGTAGATGTAGGCGGTCGTTCGAATTTTTCTGCAAGTCACCTTGTTCATCGATTGAATATGGAAATAGTCCTCATGGAATTCCGAACGACTTTCTGTCTTGGATGATCATAACTCTCTTGGTGTTGGGTATAAAATCGTAGTAGTGGTAATGCATGCAAATCAATAATCTCATCTTCAAAATCGTTAGAATGAACTTCTGCCAAAACTTCTCTGATGGAGCTTGGTGACACGGAGCGTCGTTGTCGCTTTGTTTCTGACTTCTCTGCTTTGTTGTGTGATCGTTTCATGATTGGGGACAATGCAAGTTTGATCTGATCTCTCTCTCTCTCTCTCTCTCTCTCTCTCTCTCTCTCTCTCTCTCTCTCTCTCTCTCTCTCTCTCTCTCAATATATATATTATAGAGCCATGGAGGATATTTTCCTTCACGTCCAAGCGGCTCATTCTAATTTTTCAAGAAAATATTTTTGCTCTAAATATTTTGTTTTTAAATTTTATTATTTATATCTGTTCTCTTTAAAATTTAATACATTTTTCATTCTTAAATTTGCATTGTAAACAAAATAAAACTTCTCCATCCCGTTGGAACGTGTATTTTTCTTTTTGTATAATTCTTTATCAATGTAAATTCAAACATTAAATCTCAAAATAGTTACTGAGAACTTTTTAGGGTATAGATGATTGGGTATGTAGTCAATGTAGTCTATATAGTCTATATAGTTTATGTAGTCTATGCTAGGGCTAAAACCAAAATAATCCTGTTCGGACTGACAACTTCTATCGTAGACAACCCTACAGCTGAAAAAGAACTTAGCCGCATTAATGCTTCCTCATTCCCCCGTCTACCTTTAATATGAAGCTACTCTAAACCCCTCTTCTTTTGCTCACGCATAAACTCAGTCATAATCAATATTCTGACTGTGACATATTTCTCCTGTGTGTCGGTTTTCTGCATATTCTTCTCCGGGTTTGGGAATGAACAAAGTTTACAGCAGGTACGTTATGATTTTTTGCATCTTTACCCAGCAATATACACATCATCATTTCTTTGTCTACGTGTATTATTTATTTCAGTTATTATGATCTGTGCCCGACGCTTTAAGGACACGAAACTGATCAAATGTAATAAAAGAGCTAGTGCGTATATTTTTTTTTTTTTTTAAATGTCTCCAATGACATTATCAGTATGGGATCAATTAACCTATTGACAAATGTCAAAGTCAAACTTGTGCAGATACCATTGACCGCTGACTAACACTATCACTAGAAAAGGTATTAGGCACTACGTTATCACAGGCACAATGATAAGCTTGACGGACATTCTGATCTAACGTCCGCCATTTAGCTGACTGGCACTACATAACATACAAATTAAAATGGGTATAACGTCATCATTTTTCATCATGAAATATTTAGTATATAGTTAGCTTTCATACTAATTCATTGCTGTGTAATGACGAAATGAAACAAATGAGATTTTGTATGACGTGATATGGTAATGAGTAGACGTGGCTATCTATGCTCTGACTTGAGGTTGATTAGAAGCCGAAATGAGAGACGGTATTTGAAGTCTCTTCCTACCCATATTCGACTTAATTTACACTATACCTTAACTTTGGACGTCTTATGATAAATATAAATGGGATCTTGTAAGAGATCGGACCATTAACTCATTTCCCATAGAACTTAATGTTAATATATAAAAACATAATTAATTGTTTCATTAAATTGGCATACAAACAACACATGCTTCCATTCATTAGAGTTTGAGATAATTTTTCATCCTTGCTAAACAGGTGTTTCGCTGCATTTTTTTTTTTTTTTTTTTTTTTTTGGTACCTCGTGCTGTTAAACAGGGGACTTACTGGTCTGCACCTAATAACATAGCCTCACGCTAAGTGTCCATATGCTATTTTGTCAGTGGGGAATTAAATGCATGATATCAAAATAAAATTAAATATTTTGTTGTCAACTATAGTATATAGATTGACGTTTATGAAATGTATAATGGAAAAAAAATAAAACCCATTTACAAGCCGATGGGTGCATCTATTTCCTATTCCCCCACCAGTAGACTGGTTCTCTGGCTGTAAAACAATTAGCGGTCCGATACCTGTAAATGGATACACTTATACAAGTACTGACATTGCTATAGACAGATCGGGTGTCTAACATTAGAGTAATCTAGAATACATGCAAATTAGGATTTTACATAGTCGTCGAGACAGTTACATATGAAATTATTTAAGGAGAAAATAAAAGTAATCCAGATTGTATTTTTACCGCAACTTTGCACTAAATATAACAGAAAGAAAGAAGTTGTTTTGATTTCGGATAAATCACATTTGAATATGCTGTTAAATTGTATTTATTTGTTATCGTCCCACATATGTAATAGCATTTATATAACCCACTCTAAGCTCATCTATAGAACATAGGTAATTTTTTGTCTCTTTTTATTATCCATGAAATTCATGCTAACAGCAATTACATTCCTTCGTTACCATTTATAACATCAATCATTTAAAGGTGCGTTAAGATAAAGTAAAGGTAGCAGGAAGTGAAATACGGGTATACATGTGTTGCATTCGAACTATGCCCTTACATTGATAGGGTAATATCTCTCTATCTATCCACATCTATCTTCATATACCTACGTATCTATGTACCTATTTACCTACCTACTTACCTACCTGCGTATCTATTTATATATCTATATGTCTATCTTTCTACCTGTGTTCTTTTTGTTTTCCTGTCTTTTTTGTTTGTTAATTAGTCCATCGAAAATAATTATAAAAATAGCAATTATTGGTCACCGATAGTTGAAAAATTTTGAGGAAATGTCTTAGAATGTGACGCTATAATCTATATAAGGTGTGTTCTCAGAAATCTTTTACGTGTATACAATGCGTGAGGTTGTGGTTTTGTGGGTTTAACGCCATTTTTCAGCACATGATAAGCTATACATGGCGGCCAGCATATCTGGTGGAGGAAGAATCCGTGGAAAACTCAGGGAAGAACCACCGACCCACGGGAAGCTCCTGGCAAGCTTTCTCACATACTCACATACCCACATTGGCCGAGCCCGAAACTCGAACCCACACTGATAGAGGTGAGATGTCAATGATATGTAAAGGCGAGCGCCTTAGACCACTCAGCCATCTGGGATCTATACAATGCGTGAGGAATCCCCAGATAAGAAAAAATTGATGATAGTAAAACTCAGTTATTTGTGAATATAAAAAGCTGTACAATCTTTTTTAAAAGGGATAAAGGTTAAGTAATCAAGTACATAGACATCAATTTGAACATCGTTGGCAACGCGCAATAAATAAATGAGCACATCAAGAAATTACAATTTCAGAATAATTAAATGTACAATACTCTGAAAAGTACTAAACCAGTTTTCCTAAGACAAATAGTGAAGCTGCTTTGCCGTGTGATAATGCAAAGAATACAAAATAATAATTTCAATTTATTTGCTCTTACTAAATAACGACACACAACCATATTGTATTGAATTCAACAGTTTGCAGAAAAGTGATGTCAATATTTTACGAGTTTAACATGAAATCAATAGTGTTCTTATCAAGAGATAATGCCTATTTGAAACCAAGAAATCCACCACAAATGTCTACTTCACGATTATCTGTATGTGCATATCACCGTTACAAAGCCTGACTTACTTGCTTTTATAATATATATCTTCTAACATTCAAATGCATCAATTTTTAAATAAAAATGCCTTTTTATTCTAGTCCAACTGCTGTGTCAACATTTATCTGATCTAAGTCTATGAATCTTCCCATTTGATTGGAATCACAAAGAAGCCATAGCGGAAAATTTCAGCTTTGAAACCCTTGAATTTTACAGAATATACATTACTGTACATACTGTATATATTATTGTTTACTTTATATTTTATTACATACTCATGGTCTCTTTACATGACTAATTTGGCATTTGAAAGGTGTTTTCGATGACGTGCAGGCGTTGATATTCGCAGATGCATCAAAAATCTGAATTTATAAATTACAACTTAGTTTGAGTTTCCATCACTCTGATTAGTTGGAAATATTTGGAAAACGTAAAAGAAACGGTATGCAATATGTAGAAAACTGCACTCGTGTGATGTTCGTAGTGTAGGGAATGATTTATTTATAATGGCGTAAGAATATGCCTCGGCCTAAAGGTCTACACGTATCCATCCCCACATCGTATCATATTCGTTCCATCCCTCAATCTGGAACACAACACGTATGTTTTTGAATATGTACTGTACACAAACTAAATGTTCAAACCTCGTTTAATAGCTCATCAGATTACAACGGAATAAATACAGTTGAATACCGATACCTTATTGTATCTAAACACTCATCTTTGGGGTGTTATGGTTTGCGTGATTTTTAATCATGAGTACAATCAATCTGTATTTTACTACCTCTCTGACAGTTTGCTTTACTATCCTTACAATTACAACAGGATTAAGATTGACAACCATATGTTCGACACTAAACATATCGCATTATCTATTAGTTAAGAAAATAGCATACCACATGAGATTACAGATACATTATAAGGGATTGCGTTCGAGGTCTATATCGTATCTATGAAATATATGACCTATTCATCCAGTACGTATGAATACCTGGAAATTCGGCTAACTTCTAGAAAAGACATGGATAATTTATTTCGCAATGCAATGAAGATCAAGTTGCTTACAAAGTTAATAAATCTTCCGATGAGGAAAAGACACTCATTTAAGTGGTGACACTGTCATTCAGCGGCTGTTATAAGGACAGATCATGTAGGGCTGAATTTTGTTAAGAATTAATCTTTTCATATTGCTAATTACAGAATCAGTGTTTTCCCAGCGTTTCTCTCTCTATCTCTTCCCCCCTCCCTCCCCCTCTCTCTCTCTCGCTCGCTCGCTCGCTCTCTCTGTCTCTCTCATCGTCGACATGGCTTTGACATGGCTTTGTAAGTAAATGCTTCAGGCAGCTTTTCTGTTTTTATTATTCTAGATTCGTCTTCCATTTTGTCGTTATGTTCAATATTTTCGAAATGAAAATAACAACATTTATTCCCTGGCTGAAATTCCTGCTGAACAAAATTTGCTCTCGAGGAAACGGTGAAAAAATGAACTAGGTATAAAAGCAATATTACCTTCATTAGATTAAAATAAGAGAAATATTACAGCGGATAAATTATACAGACAGAATACCTTCCCCTCTAACAAGAGAGTCACGAAGTTTCCATATTAAGTCTAGTATTACTTCAACAAATCTTCAATAAAAGAACTCATTTTGCGGGCATTGTATATATATATATATATATATATATATATATATATATATATATATATATATATATATATATATATATATATATATATATATATATCAGTGTTTGACCTTCATGGATACAGGAAATGTTGTCTTACAGGAAAACAGGTTAGTATAAATTCCTAAAGTGTGTTGATCAGATTTTCCTTATTTGAGTTATTACCCCTCAACAAGTGCAATAAAGATCTTTTGTTCCATTTGATGTAAAGGGTGTTGATAATAAATCAAACAATAAAGCATATAGAATTGATCCAGACTGTAACAGCGTTTTGGTACGATAAGTCTGAGAGAGAAGTTTCTCCTGGTAAGTTATATTTTATTTAAAAAGCATGATTACTGTCCTTTAAAATATTTGGGATATTTACACGAAGATTATATGAAAATCAGATAAAAATTGCAAACTTAACTGCTGATGATCAGTAATTAAATTTCACATGATGGTTAAGGACGGCAAAATACTTATTTAATTTTTAAACCTTAAATTTTGGAACCAACTGAAAAGTAAGATAAATATCTTTGCCCAACATTAACTGTTTGTCAAAGTCTTTATGTTGAAAACACCAATTAACGAGGCTTGCATGTTCTAGTCTTGTGGCAGTTTGAGATCCTACCTGAGGGAAACAACATTTCTATGTCAATTGTCTCTGGTATATAAAAGGTAATTGTTCTAGTGTCAAGATCAAAGAGTCAAATTATTGAAATGATAACTATTTTTAATGTCCTTGCAAGCGCCTTGCGTGCAAGATTAATTTTTGTTCACTTATTATTGTTATTGATATAGAACTGTAATGTATATTAATCAAAATTATGCATGAAAATTTTCACTGCGTTCTAAATATAAAATGTAGTCTCATTTAATGTTTTACTTTGGGAAAGTGTGGTTCTTTTATATGTTTCAGACCCGTTGATAAAGAAAGAAAATTCTGAAGAATATCAAAGATTGTGTACTTTTTGCTGAACACGGGTACCCAAATTAGGCCGTTAAGAGTGGTTATACTAAGTATGGTTCTTGACCTGCAATAATACAGAATAAATGGATACTAGACTTATATCTTTTTTGTAAATTATGGGCGATGAAGGAACATAAAATTGTATTTGAATTATTTGACTGATAGTGAACTCAGAGACAATCGACTTTTGATTAAGTATGTCTTATGAGCAACACTGAAAACCTCTATCCAAGATAGCGGAAACAAATGCGTCTTACATTTAATCTCATTTTATTACACTGCGGAAATATATCGTATTTCACACTAAAAGTATTTGATGAGGAAACTAAAATTTGTCAGTGTATATTTAATTTATGAAATGAATACGAAGGTTGCCTAACGACACATTTTTATACACTACAGCACTTCCATAGCGTGTTGTAAAAATGTAAAAGTAAACCATTCTCTCGTAGTTAATTTGTTCTTGTTTGTTGCGTTTTTGAATTCGCGGTTTATAGCAACCACGAAATCCAGCAAAATTGGTACCCAAAGAGAAAGTATGAATTCACAGTATATCTGCACGTAGCTCATACAGGAAGGATGACATGAAGTACATTTAAACACTAACAATATATTCCCAAAACTTCAAGAATTTAATTATTCCGTGTGTTGCAGCTGGCTACTACTACTATTGGTCAGAGAGAACTAATTAGTTTACCAGCTACAGAACCAGCTTGTGAGTGGTGGAATATTCAAGTATGTGTAATTTGTAAACAAGCCCATTCTCATTGTGTCGTTGTCGTTGCACAGGTAATACCGATCTATATGATGCCGAATTTTGATAATACGCATCTACAAGAGAATGTTTCTCGAAAAAGTGAGCTTCGAACTGTATCATTTTCATCGTTTTGAGAGCTTCGAACTGTATCATTTTCATCGTTTTGAGAGCTTCGAACTGTATCATTTTCATCGTTTTGAGAGTTCGCTCTTGGATAGATTATACACAGAATGTCAGCATATTTTGCCGGTCTTAAAAAATGTATAGTTATTTTTGCAAAACGTTAGCATTACAATCTTTGGGAATTAAACAAGATCACAATGTCCTATAGCAACAAATACACTCAGTAGAAAATAATCCGGATAAAATATGCACAAGCACCTTGTCACCCGTTGTATCGTCCAGTTAGGATGAATTTATTTTAGTGTTTACAAATAAAGTATATATTGTGTTAATTTATGAAATGAATACGAAGCAGTAAATGTTCTCCAGACTTATATCTATACTACTACTTAAAAAGTCATGCTATGTTCGATGCTCTTAGGTTCATTTGATAATTTGGGTTACGACGCTTTACATGTCCGACGAGCAATATGAGCAGGTAAGGATACCTCCACAAAGAACTTCGGGTTTTTTTATATTTCTTTCTTTTCTTCTGCTGAAGAGGGCGTTGAAATCATGTCTTTAATCTAGGATTTCATTTCTTGTCGAATCGGTAGAGGTGAAGGTTTCAACATTTTGCAGCACTTTTGGACATAGGTAATTGAGCAGATTTTGCTTGAAAATTTTCTAAACCCCCCCCCCCCAGCCTCTCTCTCACTCTCTCTCTCTCTCTCTCTCTCTCTCTCTCTCTCTCTCTCTCTCTCTCTCTCTCTCTCTCTCTCTCTTATATACCTGTGGCAGTGTCTGTCTTCGTCAATATAGTTGCTGATTATATCTTCAGTTTGCATTAAATCCTTTTATCACTGTGAGTGGATGTGGCTCTTTAGTATACTGCTTTGTGGTGAAAGGTTTGAAAACGTTACAATAACTGTCTGTACTGTTGGGATCTTTCCGTTTCTGACAAGTCTCTTTGATCCATTAAAGATTGTAAATTTTGTTGCAAGTATGTCATCTTCGTGCGATTTGCTGATAAGTGGGGTATTTGATGCTCGTGCCTTCGATGAAATTCCATTCATCATTGGCAAATGACTAGGGTAAAATATTCTTTCTCTATAAGGTCAGGTAGTACACTATTGATGTTCTTCAAGAGGGCACCCTCCTCTTTATTGTCACCTCAACAATCCGAAAAGAGGACCGGCTATTGAACCGAACATGGGAGCAGTAAATGTAGATAGCGATGGGGCGACAAGCATCCGAAGAAACCCTATTCCTTGAACGAGCACTTTCTTCCTTTGACTGATGAATTTTCTTTTTCAGCATGTGTCGAAGAATGGGGCAATATTGTCCTAATCGTTGTTTCTGTGTCTCAAACACTATTCACATACCGTATCAATGATTTATCTAGGAGAAGTTTGAATAATCTGCTTTTGTCTTGGTGCATTGGCTTTGGTGAGCACTGACAATGTATCACAATGTTGATCAAAACGAGGAGGAATCGCATTATTTCCGTTGTTGTGATTAATCTTTTGACGACGATGCTGTTGCTGTGAACTCTTCGGCAAGGACATCTTGTCCAAAGAACTAAAGTAACCCCTGTTCAAAATTCTTTTATACAGTAACTCGTGTCCTCTGGTTGTCGGGATGTGGTTCCAACTTGACGTTGGAAGTCGAGACAACGAAGAAGTTTTAACGAAGCTCAAATCGGATGCGTTCTTGTTTGGGCAAATCCAGTAAAATTTGTAACGTATTCGTTCTGTCTTGTGCTTTTGTTCTTGGGATGTGCCACCTTTAGGGCAGCAGCAGCAATAAGAGCAGCAGAAGACGATGAAGGAGGAAGAGGAGGAGAAGTAGGAGTCACTTTAGAAATGGATGTCCATGTGGGAGATTGGGAAACACCTGTATTAAATCGGATTTCGCTGCCACCATCAATCACGGGGAAGAAGAAGAGACTGCAGGTCGAGATTTCCTTGAGTACGTGCGCGTTCTAGTAGCAGTGCCTCTTTTTCTTAGGGTAGTGATCGTGGTCTTCTTGGTTTTCTTTTGAAATGATGTTGGGAGTGTACTAGCCTCAACTCTCTTCTTCGTCTTCCTCTTTGCTATTGGTTTTGTTTTTAAGAGCTTGGGTACTGTATTGGGATTCCATCGTAGACGTGAACGAATAATCACTAATCCTAAAATCCACCTCCAGCCGGTTTCAAGATAATTTGTTTCTTCGGTTGAATATCGATACTTCAATTGGCAAGTTGTGTCAAGCGTGACCTGAGAAAAGCGCGCACGACAAAAGAGCGCCAATAAAAGAGTGCCGACATAATAGCGAGACGACAATAGAGGCTTCTGGCAGACGGATTCCCGACTGTTGGCGTTCAATTTATATTTCAACGTGGTCTTGCTCTAGGCGGAAATGCTCGATCAACTTAAAAAGAGAAGGGTGATTGCGATCAACAGTTTGTTGAAATGTCCTATGCCAAGCTTCCACTGAGTTGTTTGTACACGGTAGACTATGACCGACACAACCATCCACGTTGCACACGTCGATGGCGAAGGGAGGACTAGCTCTGCGATTTCTTTTCCGCCTTCCTATGTAAGTATCCTCATTATAGTCCATGAGTGGTGTCATTTCTTCTAGACAAGCCTCTCTCAAATCTTCAAATACAGTAAGAACGTCGATTGTAAGCACAAAACTCAGTGCCAGTAACATCGTTACTTTAAACCGAAATTCCTCGTTGTCGCGATACAGTTGCGAAAGACCTAATTCCTGAACTTTTCTCCGTAGACATTGACCAAGGTGAAAGAGACAGCCAACAAGACGAGTATCCGGATATACGTGATGTGTGGCATTCTGCGTAGCTTTCTCAAAATCAGACATAACCCTTGCTGGCTGCAATAATAGTTTCAGATCTTTGAGTTTTTCGGAAACGCGTTTGTACGTTTTTTCTGCTTTGTCTAGTATGAGAGAGTAAATCAGAGGCATGACCTTGTTATCAATCAAAGCATGAATTGTAAAAACCTGATAAAAGAAGAATTGGTGCCATTTTGAATTATGTTGTCATCTACTGTTCCTAAAAACCCACAGCAAGAAAGACCCTCCTCTCGTAGTCGTTCGTAAATGACTGGCAGCTTCCAACGATATACTGCTTTAAGTTTGTTGTATTATCTGCCTTGGGTTTTCAACTCCTTCTGCTGCTCGTCCTCGTATTGCCGAAGCGACTTTCGACGCCATGACTTTTGCTCCATCAGGAGCGTGATTCTGTTCCGATGATGACAGGACATCGTCGTTCAGTATATAAAAAAAATTTCATCGGCAGCCATCTTTCTTGCAGCATCTCCAGGATGTATTCCCATCAGCATTTTCACTCTCCTTTCGATATCTGTAACCGTCGACCGACAAAATAGCCTTGCCTTTCTGGGAATCGATCTTCTCCATGTTTAATTTTTTTCAAATAACGAAAGTTTTATACGCTTGTATATGCCCAAATATTAACCAACGTATAGATTTCAAGATCCGCTGATTTCTAATAAGTGATTAATATGTTTCATATAAGATGCAACATCTTTTGTTCTCATCTCAATCGACGTGTCTACAATATCTAAGTAGCCTAATTATTGTTCAGGTTTCATATGCGCTGCGCTCTTTTGACTGCGCCCTTTTGCCGGGGTGAAATTTATAGCGCTTTTTTGTCGTGCGTTCGTTTGTTGGTGCGCCCGTGTCATGGCCACTTTATAATAATAATAAAAATTTTAAAAAACAACAACAACAAAAACAAAAACAAACAAAAACCATTGCGTTGGTTTAGAATGAGAATAATTCCTAGTAGTAATTGACGTGCTGTCAAATTAAACCAATGCAATACTTCTTTGAGGCATGTTTCCAGCAAATGAGAATTCACTTGTGCATCTCTTTCACCACTAATGGCATACACTGCGCGAATCGATTAGAGGATGAGGGTCGAATAAGGTCTTGTTGAATAATGTTAGGGATGAAATGCGTCAATGTCGTTTTATAGTTTTGTTTTATTAGACGGAAAAAAATTACTTGACCACTCTCTGACTCCAATCGTGAAACAAATCGTACAAAATCTGAAAAAGCCGGTTTCATGGGTTTCAAATCGATCAGTTAATACGTGTTGTGGCAAAGGTTTCACATGGTCATAGGTATAATTCAACCATGACATTCCCAATTGTATAGCCAACTCTAGGACTTATATATCTCTATCACTTGTAAAGGCAAAATTGGATATTGCGATGGACTTTGTTTATTGACATAAATTCTGGGTAAAGTAAATAACAATAGTGTTTCGATGGTGTCTTTTTCGTATAAACCAAGGTATAATTTATTCTTCATTTTCATTTAACATATCATCAAAGATGACGAGCTGCATTTAACTCGAGTTACACATGACCCCGCCGTCTTCGCAAGAAATAATTTCCTTCTCTCGTGCAGACACATCCTGCTCCATTAAATGCTTTGTGAATGAATCCTTCCAGATAGTTTGGCCTTTTTTCTTTAAACGTATTCACTCGTCTAGCAAAAGTCACAATAACCAAGCAAATCCACGTAAAACGGGTATTCTCCACTCTTCCGTCAATCTTCGTAACTGAGGAGGGGGGATGGGGAGAAGTTGTTCTGGAACGATCAGTTTCACTTGAGTTTATTGTGTGAAGGGTAAATTGTAACAGAGATGACATCCATAAATTGACACGGTGACTGCATCACTTTCTGTACTGGAACATGATCGAACATCGATTTTGTCGAAGGCACAGTTTCGCTCTTGTCGCAGGGCACATAATCACATTCGTCTTTATGAAACGTTTATTAAATGCGTTATATTTTGTCTGTGTCTGAAACATCTTTCAGGGTTGAAATCTATGTTCAAAATTGTCTTTCTTTCTTGAAACTCTGTCGTTTTTATACTAGAGGGCGGTACCCGTACGGTACAATGTTGTATTTTGGAAGTCGCAATAGTTTCTCGTAGACAATCTGATTCACTTTCGTCAAGGATTTACTGACGAGTTTGGTGACCAGACAGATGTAAACTAGTGTATATTCGTGAGTTTTGACGCAAAAGTCTGTATCATGACTTTATGGCTTTTTTCAAACCGTTAAATCTTATCACGTGACTGGTACGATTGCTCAATGTCTGTCCTTTCATTTTGCATTTGGTATGAAGTTGTTTTTCTTATCACGGTACTCGTATTTATAATTGTTCTGTACGCCACTAGCAAAATGCAGAATAGTATCGTCGAAATGCTTGTCGGTCCATGCTCCTGAATGTTCGTTTTCTTTGTAAGGGTAGCAACATACAGGTCGATCTTTATACACACAGCTATAGGTGTCAAAGTAAAATACGTGATTTTTTAAAGGTTCCCAAACCGAGAACACTTTAAGCGGGCTTTGGCTGACACGTAGGCAGCAATGCTCGCGTTGGCAAACATGCTGGGTTGAACAAACTCGATCACCTCGTCGTAATTCACAATGATCAAATCTTCTCGTTTAATCTTAACGTGTTTTATGAGCTTTCTTTTATCGGTGATTAACTGAAAATATCGACTTGATTCCATCAAGTTGCGGTTTTGGGCATCATCGGGCACTGAGCGAGATTTCAGCACCGAAAACTGAGCATGGCTTTAGGAAATACTCGTTGTTTTTGTGTGTGTGTGTCTGTTGTTTTTTTTTAGCTCAACGTGTGTCAATTCTCTATTTACTTTGGATCGGTACCATTGCTTGAATTGGTCTTTTCCTTCTTGTGTGTGACACCAGGAGAAATAACCGCTTGTCGCTTGTTTGAGTTTGAGAAACTCGTTGACATATCTGGATAAAGGTCCTGTTTTCTGTGGTTTGAAAGTGCCAAATTTTGTATATTTTTAACAATTGGTATCCACGATTGAAAGCATGAAACAATTCCACACTCATCCACGTTACTGTTAATGTGCTCTCTTAGTCATCGTGACGATAGGGGTAGTGCTGATTACGAGTTTCAGTACACAGCGGAGATAGTAGAAAAATAATTCTTCCATTGCAATGGTGAGACAGAACACGAAGGTTTAAATTCGTGGATGGAATAACTTTACATTTGATCAGATCTTTGTAACGTCGGTGTGTTCCGTCAAAGTTTCAAGGTGACCTGTTGGAAATCGATCATATCTACAGATTCAAAGGTACAACAAACACACGTCGATATATTTGATTTATTATCCTTGAGATTCATCTGCCTCGTACAACAAGCGTGTCGCATTTCTCCGTTCTCCAAACACACTGTGGCAAGGATTCAAAGTTTCGATATCCAACACATCGTAGTCTTCGACGATGCGCCAAATTATGGGTCTGTTTTAAAAATCGATCGTTGTCGTGTTCCCTCATTGCCATCAGACGGAATCCTTGAGATTCCAAACTCTGTCATTGGAAAGTTATTTTGTACAGGTTTTCCACGGGCAACTCTGTACACGGATTTTTCAGTTTTCGAACACGATAATACAAATGATATTCGTGCCATTGACATCCATGAAATTTGTACAGGATCGTTGGGTTTTCCAAATCATAACTATCAATGGAGTAAAGACCGATCGTCCTTCACCGTTTTGTGCATGTTGTATCCACCGGTCTTGAGTTTTGCACAAGTTAACGTAGCCAGTGCAAACCCTTGGCCGATAAACGACATCTCACTGACTGGATTGATACGTTTGGTGTGGTATAATAGCTAGGGTATTCTCGGCATGAACTTCTTTTGGTACACCAATCCACAAACTTTGACAATGGTAATAGGGTCGAAATAATTTTGGTGTTGATAGACGTAAATATAATTTGCGTCTAGAAAATTGTGTCTTCGAAACAGGAGATCCCCATGGATCACTTGAGGGTAAACGTTCTAAGTATAGCTAGGAGCTAAGACTTCTTGAATTTCTGCATTTCATGCTCTAGAAATAACTCTCACAATATTCCACAACAACGTCAAAGAATGTCTACAACGGACCGAAAATACTTCAGCATCTCTTCTTGAAAATCAAGATGGTACAAAGAGTGGGCTTGGTACCAGGCTTCGAAAGCTTCACGCTGCTCCGTTCGCATTCCGTATTGGTTGTAGTAGTGTACCTCGGGCAAATGACGCAGCACGATATGTTGATTTTTTTAGGTATTGAAGAAGTGAGGAAAATATAATTTACCCACTTCAGTCATTCTAAACGTTTTGGATATTTTCTTCAACGGCATGACCAAGTAACTCATGGAATCTGTAAAGTGTACTGCTCCCACTTTCACATAAATGATATTGGCTCCATTCCTGGTGTCTTGTGGATGGTCGGTTTCTTTTTTTCTAAAGAAACTCGCAGTCATACCCACATAAATTGTGAGCAATAACTGTAGCGTATTGATGACAGTTGCCGTAATAACCTAAATCAAAGAGATAACCAAGTAATTGTAAACTGTACTGTTCACACTTTCATATAAATAATCTTGGCTCCATTCATGTGCTGTTGTGGAATTTGCACCCATTGTTTTGAAAAGTGTTTCAAAAGAAACTGGCCTTCTTACTTAGAGAAAATGTGAGCGATCACTGTAGCGTTTTGATTACAGTTACCGTAACGATCTAAATCTTTTCAGTCCTAGTCGCCATTGGGGTTCAGGACCCACTTGGCGAAATCAGGAAGAGTACTGGATCCACGAAATATCTTTTCAAGTCCATCCGGGAGAACGCTACTGTTCTAACAGTGATTAAATAAAGGTTCTTGAATACATTCATGGCAAGCTCTATGATCTGAACTAAAATTGAGAAGGGGAATGCCAGTATTTTAAGAACATTGAAAGTACAAAAGTATAAAATCCACGCGATGATCCCGTTTCTTTTTCTGGTTGTTGTTTTTGTTAAGGTGATCTGATGATTCGTCTTGTTCGTTGACATATCGCTGAACGTAACACTGAAAATCCAAATCAACAACCTGATCACAAAGAAGAGATTGTTTCATTCCTTTATAAGTTTGAACGGCTTTCGAACTGGTTCGAAGATTTTGTCCACATCTTAGACGCGTGTAAATTAATTCATATGCTCTTTTCTTTTCTTGGAATTGCTTCATTTAATGCTGGCCGTAAGACGCTTGACTCACAAATCGTCGTCTGCAGGAGCAGCAATCAATCATTCCTCTTCTCTCGGAAACACAAAGTCTAGACGCTACATAGCCACGAAATCTCTCTACACAATGAATATGTTGATCCCGATTGTTGAATCCGTTGTCCCATTTGTCACAATAACAGGTATGAACTTCTGCCATAACTTCTCTGATTGTGTTGGGTGGCACAGAACGTCGTTGTCGCATTGTTTCTGGCTACTCCATTGACTTGTGTGATCGTTTCATGACTGTGGACTATTTAAGTTTAATTTGAGTACGCGTGATTCAACATAAACTGTCAATTTTAGTTTGTTTTAAATATTTTGTTTTCAAATTGTGTTGTTATTTCTAAGGCCTATTTTAAACTTGGTAATATACTAATTTGGATTTTTTTTATTATAATTTATTTTGAATGTAAAAAAGAGTGAAACATGGTTTACTTTTAAAATATAATATTTTAAATTGTTTGCGATTGTTTTAGTTCAAATTTTTTGGCAATAGTTTCTTTCTTTTAAATGTTTTGTTTCTAATTATAAAATTTTCGTTGTTTTATAAATTGAGTTTTGTAACCTTTTTTGTTTAATTGTATTTTCAATTCCTAAAACTTTGTTTAAAATTTTAATGTTTCATGGTTTTCAGTTTCCACTATATTCCGTGTCATTTTTGTACTTTTATTATTACTTTTAGTCTAGGCCATAGTTTTTATTATAATTGTCAGTTTTTTATGTCTCAGGTAAATTCCGTGTCAGGTTCGGAATTTTCGTATTACTTTTAGTCGGCAATGTTTCCTAAAACATTCTGGGTTTTTATCTAGTCTCGGGAAAATTCTGTGTCAGTTAGGAAATTTAGTATTTTGTTAGTGTCGGTCATTTTTATAAAATATTTTAATAGCTCTTTATAATCTGGTAAATTTCGTGGCATTTTCAGAACGTTAGTGTTACTTTTAGTCTGCTATTTTTAGAAAATATTCGTTGCTTTTTTGTAGGCTTCGATAAATTCTGTTTCGCTTTGGAATTCGTGTACGACTTTTAGTCCTTATCTAATGGCAGCCCTGTTGGATATATGGCTGCTACCATGTTAGAAACACTCCTCCTTTATCTATGTTTCCACTCTATAGTTTCGTACTTTGCACAGGTTTTGATTTTTAAAGAAAGAGAATTTCCCACACTTTTCTCACTGGTAATACTATTTATTTAATAAAAACCTTGTATATCTTAGGTATTGTTAAAAGAACTTTCAATTTCCCTAATTTCAGTGTATGAATGATGGGTGTAATTTGCGTTGAAGTGTATACAGTTTGGTTTTTCTTCAGATGTGCATCTCTCACATGATTGCTAGCTCCGTTTGGTCATTTTCTCCGCCTGGGCCTCAGTGGTAAATTGGAAACAACATAATTTGCGGATATTGTTAGAATTGTATTGTTATATTTTTTAATTTATTTATTGCACTTTCATAAGCTAGTATTGTCTGCTCTGCAAAACGCATTGTCCATATTTTAATAACTGCTAAAGTTAGTATACTTTCGGACTACATCAAGTTAATTTCACGGAAGCAACCATTTTGATCAGCTGGCTGCTTTCGACAGTAAGTCGTTTACAATCCTTCATATAAAGAAATTTCAGTCACAGTACATGAAAGTAGCTTGTTGCAAATGCACACAAGTTCAGCTTATACATGTCCTTCTTTCAGAAGTACTTTATAACTCTGGAGCGAAACATATATGTCTACATTACAGCCGCCATTTTGAATTTCACCTAGTCACATGATGTTTCAGTATTAAGTATATTGGCGCCCTAATTGCTTTTTATCATTATCTTAGTAAGAATATGTGTAGGATTCATTGTAAAATTTCCCAAAGAACCCGTTTCCGACCAGCAATTCCACAGTTATGGACCTTTTAATATTATTATACCCATAAAACCCCGTTCCGACCCAAACCAAAATGGCGGCGTGATGTTAAAATTCCCCTATAATCAATACTGACCAGCCTTGTCAAACCTATGGATGTGCTTAGCGTTGAATTTCTTTTGTTCCCAAAGTGACAACAATGTTAAAATATTAAATTCTCCCTGTGCCCTGATTATTCCCCAATGTTTATCCCATGGACGTTTTCAATATTAAATTCCCTTGTACCCAAAACGATATCTTTCAAAATTGGGGGATAATTCCCGTTGAACAAGAATTTCATTTTTACCGAGACTGACCCCTATAACTACTTACGATACAACAGTACTGCAAAAGGAGGGCTTGTGGCTACAGTTTCAAGGGAGATTAAAAAAAGCTACAGCCTTCCTCATCCCGTTGGAATGGTTTTCTTTTTAAAATTCTTTACTGATGTATAATCAACCATTAAACCTCAAAGTACTTACTAAGAACTCGTTAGGCCTAAAACTAGAATAGTCCTGCTCGCACTGGCACCTTTTAGCATAGACTACTCTACAGCTGACAAAGAACTTAGCCGAATTAATACTTCCCATTCCCCAGTCTACGTTTAAAATGAAGCTACTCTAAAACCATCTCTTCCAGCTCACGCTTAAACCCCAATCACAATCAATATTCTAGCTGTGTCACTATCTGGTGTAGTTTATTGAATTTTGCGTACTGCATATTTATTTGGAGTGTCGGTTTCCTGCATATTCTTCTCCGGGTTTGGGTATGAACAAAGTTTAGAGCGGGTACGTTATGACCTTTTGGATCTCTACCTAAAAATGTACGCAGCATCATTTCTTTGTCTATGTGTAATATGTATTGACATTATTATGATTTGTACCCAGCGGTTTAAGGACATGAACATGATCAAATGTACCAAAAGAGTCAGTGCGTATAGTTTGTATGTCTCCAATGACATTATCAATATGGGATCAATTAACCTATTGGCAAATGTCAAAGTCAAACTTGTGCCGAATCCATTGACCACTGACTAACACTTTCGCAAAGAAAGGATATTAGGCATTACGTTAACACAGGCACAATGATAAACTTGACGGACATTCTGATCTAATGTCCGCCATTTAGCTGACTGGCACTACATAACATACAATTTCAAATTGGGAAAACGTCATCATTTTTCATCATGAAATATTTAGTATATAGTTAGCTTTCATATTAATTCATTGTTGTGTAATGGCCAAATGAAATAAATGTGATTTTGTATGACGAGGCATGCTAATGAGTAGGCGTAGTTATCTCTGCTCTAGGTAGAGGTTGACTAGAAGCCAAAATGAGCGACGGTAGTTGAAGTCTCTTCCTACCCATATTCGACCTATTTACACTACACCTTAACTTTAAATATACTTATACAAGCACTGACATTCATATAGAAAGATCGAGAGTCCAAAATTAAAGTACCCTAGAACAAATGCGAATTGTGATTTTGCATAGTCATCGAGAAAATTACATATGAAAATATTTAAAGAGAAAAAAAGTCCAGATTGTCTTAGCTTGTGATGAATTGCATTTGAACATTCTGTTAACTTATATTTCTTATTAACTCCCCACATAAAGAACAGCACTTAAATGATACACTCTGAATTGATATAAAGCACAGGTAAATATTTTTGTCTCTACTTATTATCTATGAAGTTCATGCTGAAGAGCAAATAAATTCCTTCTTTACCATACATAACATCAACCATCTAAAGGTGGGTTAAGATAAAAATAAAGGCAGTGAAATACAGGTATACGTGTGTTGTATTCAAGTGATAACCTTAAATAGAGAGGATAGTATCTCTCTATCCATCCACAGCCATGCTCATATACCTACGTATCTATGTACCTATCTATTTACCTACCTACTTACCTACCTGCTTTTATATATATATATATATATATATATATATATATATATATATATATATATATTCTACCTCTGTCTTTCGGTTCGTATGTTTGTTTCTTTTTTATCAATTAGTCCATCGAAAAGAAAGAGAAACATAGCAATTATAGGACACTGAAAGAGGCTACTTGACGGACACATTTCGTGGTCATGTCTTAGATTGTGACGTTTTGTATTTCCTGCTTTCGGGTACATAGGGACCTACCATAAAGGAATCGAACATTCTTATTTTGTCACTAATATAATGTTATATTTTATGTGCATACTATAGTTTTTTTCCTATATTTATATCTTTTTTCGGTAAATTTTCTGAAACTGAGAAAAACACGGTTGTGGATATGAAGTTCAACTATATCTGATTGACACATTCAATTTAATTCGTTTACATATTTTTCAGGTTTCTTTTGTCAATTATTTATTAGATCAAAACTGAGGCAATAATGGGAGGAAAAGGATCCAAATATCGAACAAAAAGTTTAGACTCTACTTCTGCCAGAAAGAAAAGAAAGGGTAAGTTAGCAACTTGAAAGGTAGAGTTTTAAACCGACCGGTTGGGCTACAAAGGATATTTAGTATTGGTTGTGCATGAGATGGAGCCAAGATATTTCTTGTGCGTAACAACATGAATAAACCCTGACACTGATTGGTTGCCCTTTTGATGTTCGGGGATTCGGGCTAATAAGGCTAGTCAACATCGATAGGTGATCAAGATGGTGTGAAGTTTCACCTATCACTCACTGAAGCAGGTAGTAATCTATGCTTATCATCCAGACAGATACCGATCGAGGGCAACGTTTCTCGATAGCTGCTCAGTTTAGACCATGTTTATGTAAAATCTCGCTTTAATATTAGATTCACAATAACTTTCAGCATGGTATGTATAGTAAAAAACTTCAGCACCTTGCAATTACAACGGAATACATTTACTCCTGTTGTTAACAGGAATTCTTAAGCAAATGCATGGATTCATTTAATGTTCGCGCTAAAGTCAAACAAATTCATGGACTGGTAACATGTGCTAGCTTAGACTTGTGTTCGTCATCCTATTGAATTCAACGACTGTATTGACCTCACGCCCATCGGATCGGTTTTATTTTTCCAAGTAACGAACAGTCATAGAGATATGCGAAAATATACATCAGCTATATGTAAAAATCAATTTGATATAAATGGTACGATTTTAGGCAGACAGACAGATAGATAGATAGATAGATAGATAGATAGATAGATAGATAGATAGATAGATAGATAGATAGATAGATAGATAGATAGATAGATAGACATACACATAGACAGACAGATATACAGACAGATAGATAGATAGATAGATAGATAGATAGATAGATAGATAGATAGATAGATAGATAGATAGATATATAAAGTGTACAGCCCCCACCTATACAAATTTTGACTGCGTTTCATTCTCGGCATTCGATAGATAACAAAAGCTATATAAGGGCCATAACCAACTTTCAGTGCCAAGAGAAACCTTTTATTTTCCTTCATGCGTATCTTATTGCCAAATTAACATGAAGGTGGAAGATAGGGCAAGTATATTCCCACAAACTTTTCAACATTTTCAAGAAGACCTTTCTGGCGTCACATACACAAAGTTACCTTTTCAGAATATGCATACCTCTTGTTTACTTCATACTGCTGCTATAAAAGTAAATCCTGCTGACAACCCAGCTTTTCCGCATCCTCAAGTTTGATTTATTTCTTAAGTCCTTGACCTAGAAATTGTATCACCCAATATAGTATGGAAGAAACAGTCACGGTTGATCTTTGTTACATAAAGTGTGCATTAATGTTTCACATTTATTCACAGTTTATGCAACAAAAGAAGTGTTCTCATACTGATCCCTTGAAACGCAATAGAAACCCTTCACACAACTTCCTGGTATGAACGTGAATTACACGTTGATACAAATGTTTGTGTATGTTTCATAATCCTCCTAAAGCAAATTTTACTGGTTTTCCTGAAATATTTTGCTAAATTAAAATTTTATGATTTCTCTACAAAAACGTTCAGTACTTTAAGGCCTTTAATAAACTGACAATAAATTAACAAGTCCCACGGCAGCGGCGTTCTCAACAGCCTGTTAAGGTTTTGGTTTGGTTAAAGTTTTTCACTTGCACATATTTACTAAACGCCTCGATAGATACTAATCATTTTTGGCCTGAATCATTTTGATTCTCTTGCTCGCAACTATTGCCTTAGGTTCAAGATCACACTCATGAGAAATCTGCATTAAGATTTTGGTTAAAGTTTTTCAATTGCTTATATTTCCTAAACCGTTTGATGGATTTTCTACATACCTGGATGAATCAATATGAAGCTAAGTCAGTTCATTCGGTTACACGCACGCTTGCCCCATTGACCTTGGGTGTACCCATTGACCTTGGGTGTAGGCTACATTCATATAAATATTGGGTTAAGGTTTACGTTCATGTTTTGTTCGTTTGCTTATATTTTCTAACTCCATGATAGATTCTCTTCATGCTTCGGATCAATCATTGTCAAACAAAGACGATTCATTCGGTTACAATTTTTGTCAAAGTTTTTTCATTTGCTTATATTTCCTAAACCCCTTGAAGGATTTTGTTTATATATTAGATGAATCACTATGAAGCTAAGACAAAGTAATTATGCGATGCGCTCGTTCTGCCTTTTGAACTAGGGTTTTAAGTCACTTTGTACAGCAATGCTTTGATCGTGGGGTGGGGTCAGGATGCAGGCCCTGGCCTTCTTGTATAATCACCAACCTAGACATACCTATTACAAGCATGTAAGAAAATGCATCATCCAACATTTACCGTGACTCGATTTATTAAGATAAACTTAAGTCCTACGCCTAGCGCAAGTATTTGTTTCAGTGAGGTATAGTTCATGCATGGTATATAGTATACGCAAGGTCAGTGGGCAATATGGTTGACTATGATTTCCCTTGCGTTAAATTTCGAACACTTTTACAATCTGAATATCAGACAAGATATGATATTCATCTTATGTAAAATCCACTAATTTCACTGAACTGATTTCCGTACACACACACACACACACACACACACACACACACACACACACACATATATATATATATATATATATATATATATATATATATATATATATATATATATATATACAACTTCGTTGGGCTGATGGCAGCATAACATAGATATGTAGTTTACCCGTTTTAGAGCGTCTTTTAATTTTGACTCCTTTCTTTCTTCTATTGTTTATCATTTGTATGTTTATTTCCCCGTCATTTAAACATGTAGGACTCAAGATTTCTTCTTGGCTTTTGTGTTTAGTGTTTGTTTTGTGGATGTAAATTATTTCTTCCCCTTACGAAGAGCTTGTTTAGCTCGAAACGTTGGGAAACTGCTTTGTATTTGCGCAGTTATAATTTTTTGTGTCTTTATACATATATATATATAGTGATCATAACACTGGTTCATGCGTTTTCAAGCACTGAGGCAATTAGATTCGCAGTTGTGAAACCAGTCATTTGTCTTTTAAAAATCACTTTGGTGCTCTTCAGCAGCAACATGTTGTGGAAAGATCACTCTACCATCAAGTAACATAGTGGTTTGAGGGAATGAAAGATTTGCTGTATTTCTAATGCAAATTCATCAAAAGAGCTTAATTTTGTTAAGGGCATTATTATGAAGAGATCCGCCCACACATGCGTGAAAACTCCGTCCTGGAAATACAAGAGGGCGCTTCCAACTACACTTCCTTGGAGCCGAGACCATCAACTTCTCGAGAAGTGGTAAGAACATTCTGCTACTAGGGGAAACTAGCACAACTAGAGCACTTGATCCCTGTATATATTTTCAGGTGCATGAATTTACCCTTCCCTAAATATTTTCTCTGTTCTGGAATACATGCCAGTTTCTTAAGTAATTTGGGCTCTTTATGAGAATTAGTCCGATGATACAGATGATTCTTTGTATTTTAAAATTGACTCTCAAGGTGAAAGTGGGAATATTACGACAGGTCTAAATTGTGCTGCGTACATACAAAAATTGATGGCGTGCTTTAAGTACATACTGAGGAGAGTTCATTTCGATTTTAATCTAAATCACTGTATGGACCTCCACTTAATAAAAAGAAAACTGGCATTGGTCAGTTGATGTTACGAATTACGGCTGTATGCAAACACTGTTGTCACATTACTCAATTAGTTGATTGGCTGAGTAAATAATCATTGCGCTGAAAATGAAAATAATTGCAGGAATCGTTGAAGGAGATTGGAATCAGTTAAGGGTGGGTTCGTGTGTAATTATAATACCCGGCATATATAACTTAGCAAGCGTACTGTTCGTATGCGTTATACGTGGCTCGAATGTAGATAACTAGATACTTTTAGACAGTAATGAAGAAAGTAATCACATGTTCCTGCGTTATTTCGGATTTATTAGTTAGCCTATGATTGTCAATATTTGTCACTGCAATATTATAGATTAACTGGAGGTTTTCAGTTAAATACAATACTTCGCATGCATTTATCATGTGTATATTTTTACGTAATTAAGGAAAATATATGGGGGTGAGTCGAGCATATTAATTTATTTAAAGGTGTATTTCGAATGCAAGCAGTCTTGTTTGTAACCAGTAAATAATTTCACAGTTTCTCACCTATATAGATATACATCATGGGTGCATTTAATACAACCCAGAACGAATTAAGTTCATCATGGTTGCATACATTTTAAAAGAGCGTTTTAAAAAATAGCGTATGTAAGAAAGAAAAGGGGAGAAGTAATTTAGAATATGATATGAAGAGAGAGTAGGATCAGAGAGAAAAGAACTTTATTCAAAGTAAATGGCCAAGAAGGATCCGGAAAGATATTTACCATAAATGCATCGACCACATGTCATAACAGCATTTCCTTTTCATCCACTTACCACAAACATTTATACACCGATCTAGTATATTTACATATTGTAATATATTAAAATATATCTCTAATTGTATATTTAGGTTTTTTTAAACTCTATTTAGTGAGTGTAACCTCGGTCAAAACAAGACTCCCCCGCTCTGTGTGTGTATGTATTTATTTATGTGTGCATATACATGTGTGCCTGAGTGTATGTTTGCGAAATGTACTAATGGTGTGCAGATACAAAATTTCGATCATAAAACAGTGTAAACGAACATTTACTTAAGATTTTCATGTTGTTGTTTTTTCGTGTTTAATGACACAGCACATAACGTCCGAATCGGGTTATATAAGCTGTGTTATTCGGCAACTGACTGAACCAACAGAATTAACCTCATATAATTGCAATATTTATTCATTTTATTTATTCTTTTATTTTCATTTTGATTTATTTGATAATTAAGTGTCATTTTTAGGGTCTTCATTCAGGAAATGAATACTAGTTTATGGGGGAATAAAGTTCTCCGCAGAGTTTATATGGAAATAATCCGAGCTCCATCTGATAACAGAGCTTCATTCTGGCCAATGGAAATCCTCGTTATGTTTATCAACTAATTCAATTGCAATTATAGTAAAGTAAATTCATTATCGTCAATTACCCATCAGTTTTGATATTTTTATTTTCCATACTGATTATCTTATATTAATAATCATTATGACATCTTTTAAAAGTATCTTACTCTAAAATATGGCAGTTGAAGATGACAACAATATATGTAGCTTACTGCAAAATCAAACAGACAGTGAAAACATTAATTCAAACCACGTGGAAAAATATTTTCAATGTTTCCTAATTATTAGAAAGTTATTTTTATTTTATTTACTACACACAGTTTGGGAAGCAAAAACGACTCCTGACGGCTGCAATCGACTTTGGAACAACATACAGTGGATATGCGTATAGTTTTGTTAGTGATCCCACCAAAGTGTATGTAAACTACTGGAAGGGTAAAATCGTCAGCCTGAAGACACCAACAGTCGTTCTATTAAATCCAGACAAAGCTTTCGCCGCGTTTGGCGAGGAGGCGGAGGAAAAATACCGAAAACTGGTCATGGCAAAAGAAGCAGAAAAATGGTACTACTTTGAAAAATTTAAAATGGAACTTTACTGCAAAAAACCGGTAATAACAAAAGTTGATCTCTTCAAAAAAGTATGCAAAATGTAAGAAATGTTTTTCAACCATAACATAAAATGTATATATAGACCTAGAAGGCACCACAATACTTATTTAAGTTCCTTAGATAGTTCCTTCATTTTTATAAATTTTTAATGAAATAAAATGCATTAGATATAAGTATAACTGCACCAAAAATATCAAAGTTATGGTAGACACTAACTCGGAAATATCATGTAAATAAATCAGCATATATTATGTTGTATCTTTCGGAAATATTTAAATTGAATGACTGGAATTTTATTTGCAAGTGACCTTTCCAGAATCGGCCGAATCACACCTATTCGCTTCGTCATCCTACGCAAAAGACAAGAAGTTAAGTTCAATGCACATTGTATTTGCTGTTAAGGCTTTAATGTTGCTTTCCTTTGAATACAAGTACCATTCTTCAACGGCCAGCAGGTCTCCAGAAAAATCAGAGAAAAATAATTATTATTTTCTTAAGGACTAAGCTGAGATCAAATAATAGCAGATTAGCACAGTTAATGGATTGATACACAGAAGTTCATTTTAATGTATGTTAAAATCGACACGCAGTGCCACATTTTTTTAGAGACAAGCTTATTCAGAGCAAAAGGCATTTTTGTGTTAGGCAACTAGAAGCTATTCTGTGAATTTTGTTTTACAGCTATTTATGTATTTATACCTGAAAACTCTCGAAGTCAAGGTGTTAAGTTATGTAGTCTATTGGTCTAACCGTGTTGTGCAGAGACCGACGCCCCTGTGGGCTCGGAAATGTAGAATTAAGCCTAATGCACCCTCCTGATTGTCGTAAGAGGTGATAAATGTAGTCATGAGCCTCAATCGGCTACAGTGGTGCTTCCTTGCAAAGGCATTTTACTCCAATTGCCTCGGCACTAAATAAACTACTTGTATTGCTTCGCCGTAAAACACCAAATGAAGCCAAACCAGAATCACCCATGGCCGAAACTAACGTGGTAACTAAGTGTCCTAAATCCATTTTATATTCTGTTAAAAAGGAACGTCAGATGATTTGAGAATGTAGAATGTATTCTGTTGGATCCATAACGGTTGATTAGAAATAAAACTTCCGAAAAAAGACACGAATTGCTAGGGGTTTTTCGGAGGGAGGTAAACGATTTTTGCTTCAAATTTTCTCCTGCAGTTTATGGTATGTGGCAGATTGTGACTTATTCGTTAGCATAAAGTAAATTCTGAGAGTCGATTCATCATGGACAGGTTATGTACAACTTTTGAATTCTACCAAACCATTTCTGCTTGGGCAACAGCTTCCCAAATATTTATATTTTATTTATCATATAGTGAAACTTCTTAAATGGTTTGGGTTGGTATGGTGTTTTATAACACAGTAACACAAGCAGGTTAGTTAGTACCGAGGCAATTAAAGTGCCTTGCCCAAGGACACACCACAGTAGCCGACCCAGGTTTTAATCGATGGCATTCTGCAGTTGTGTTATGTATTAGCATCTTTAGAAAATACTTCGAAATATTACAATCAATATGCCATTTACCAAGTTAAACTAGAAAATATAGCAAATATCTTTCAACTATGACTGCAATTTCTCAGAGTTCTTAAAACAAAGAGCATAATTCAGTTCCTACCTAGAACTTTATTTATTTACTTCCTTCCTCTGTCTGTTATTTATGTAGATCATTTCTATAAATATTTAAATCTACTATTTTACAGCCATTGGAAAAGAACATGACCATTGAAGACATGACCGGGAAGAGTGTACGTGCCTTGGACGTGTTTTCTGCCGTCATTAATTACCTTAAGAATCACCTACTGGATGTTCTCAATGAAAAGAGCGAATCTGTCTCAATATTAGCTCCTGATATCCACTGGGTTCTCACAGTTCCTGCAATATGGAATGACAGCGCCAAACAGTTCATGCGGGAGGCGGCACGAAAGGTATTTTAGAGAATGTAGATATGAAGACAAAACAACGAAAATAACGAGTCATTATAATTCCGCAATAATGAAAAAAAAAAAAAAAAAAAAAAAGAATTCACCATTGGCATACCGGCATATACGGTAAGTTAACAGTAAGCCTAAATTTACAATAATAGTTTAATTGCTGAACGCGCACGGTATTGTTCATGTGTCAAGTTGTACAAGTTGTAACGATTTACAAGCTCTTGTTTCAGAGAACAAAAGGTGGGGAAATGCTAGCTTTTGTTACCTTTTTATGCATTGATGATGGAAATTATGTCACAGATGTTGTATAGCTGTCAGTTTCTTGACAATAGTATAATTCTCAAACATTGTTGTATCTATTTTAGGGTGATTCTCGAAATAACATTCTTGCCTTCGGCAAAAACATTTCATGTTAAGGCCTTTTCTATGGCTGCAACCTCATTTAAAAATTCATGGCTTATTGTACTTTTCTGACAATTGTCCATATCTCCTCTAGTTTATGTATATATATATATATATATATATATATATATATATATATATATATATATATATATATATATATATCCATATCGATACACGTATCGATACAACAGGTGAAGAATCGATACAAAACGATACTTACCCTATAGAAGTTTTTTTAATCTACAGCAGTCATGAATAATTATTAGTCATTTATCTTTTTATTCTTTAAACTGAGAATTTATCTGAGACGGCCGTCACAGGCACATGCACTATTGTTTATCAGTAAAAAAGAAAAGAAAACTGTTGAAAACACCCACTCACATTGTTACTTGGTTCGAAATGTGCCCCCCCCCCCCATCCCATCAGCATGTTCAGCCACTGTTAATATATATCAGCGTAAAGGAGACTTTCCAAATTTGTTCCCCATGTATGATTGAAGTACTTTACTGATCATTGAATAACTACTTTTACGCGAAGTTTCTCTGTTGCTTCGTATCTTGTCTATATGGATCGAATTTGAAGGCTACACTTCTGGTGTGTCACTCAGTGAAATATGTTACATTAAATTCTGATTGGTGGTTATTATTTGTTGCAGTCTAGGGTAAACAATAACCACCAATCAGAATTGACTGCAGCTTATTCACTGCGTGACACACTGGAAGAATTGGCATCGAAACTCGATCCAGGTAGATACAAAGCAACAGAGAAACATAGTGTAAATTGGTTATTAAATGATCTGTGAATTACAAAAGTCGTAGATGGAGAACAAGTTTGGAATGTTTCCTTTTACGTTGATATAGGTAATCAGTGACTAAAGGAGCCAACAGGATAAATACAATTCGCACCAAACCAGCAAGGAGGCAGATTTCAAACCGTGTTAATTTGTTAATTTTGTATAGAAGGGGAGTGGGCATTGTCAGTAGGTTTCCTTTTCACTAACAGAAAAGAGTGCCTGTGGCCGCCGCAGTTGTTTTACATCTGTAGTCAATATAATGTGATAATTTTGGTTGTTAGTCATCTCCACTCCCATACCTGGACTTGCTTTAGATACGATTTTCCTTGCAGGTGGAAATTGCACGATCAAGAGAGTTTTATAACTTTCTGGGAGTGAATGGTTTATTGTAATCTTCAGGATTAGCATATTTGAATTTTAGAGGAACCTTATCTTTCAAATTTTTGGCACTGCCTAAGTTTTCAGAATAATTCTCTTTGTGGAGTTCTTCGAAAATGTTTTGGTCAATGTATTTGAGATTTCTTGTATAGTTCTGACCATGTCATTATATTTTTTTAAAATGCCTGATACAGCTGCTTTTTTTGGGAATGATTTTTCGTAGCATATCCATTGTCGATTTAATAGAGGAGCGAGAGTTCAACCTAGAGACATAGGATCTCTATGTTTTCCTCTTGCTCTCTCTAACGGTACTGAGAGCTTTAACTCGGTATAAACGGAATTTATTTTCAGTTGTTGGATTGGCATTGAAATGTTGAAGACCTTTCCCTGTTACCTAATAACGTCTTTGCACGAATCATCAAACCATAGTTTGTTGACATGTTTAGGAATCGCCGAAGTTTTTTGGTATTGTGTACCTAGCAGCATCCTGCAGTATCTTTGTAAATAGGAGTATTGGATCCAATACATTGTGAAAACGATCAGCTGTCAAATTTGACTCCCAGACGGATAGAAACGTTATTCAATCTGCCTAGTTCAATTTCCATCTCTTTTCGAGCCCTTGACGTTTGGGAATATTACTTCTTAAATATATTGGAAAGTGGTCACTAACACATAGGTCGTAACCAACTTCCCAAAGGAAGTCAAGTAAAAGAGATGGACTGCAGATGGTCAAATTTAAGGACGAGTAGGATCCTGTAGCAGGATGCAAGTAGGTATACGACTTATAATTAAAATGTCAAATATTACGTTTTGAAGCACATTCTTCTATTTTCCACCACTCTCTTGTTGATATCTTTACAGCCCCAATTTTAAAGTCGTCAAGCAAAACAAAAGGCAACTGATCAATAAGATAGTCAAGATCAGATTGATAGATCGGAGGGAGATATATCGAACAAAGTAAAAGAAATTTATGTAACGACACACGAATGGCTACGGCATGTAAAGTAGTACTGAGATTAATTTGGCTGTGATGAATTTTATTATTTATGATAATGGACACTCTTCCAGCAGCCTTATCAGTATTTCTTGAAAAGCTGCTGTACGCGTTGAAGTTTTAAGATTCTATCGTTCTCTTTTAAAAAGGTTTCCTAAAGACAAACAGCTATATATTTAAATATGGTAAGACTGGTTTCGAAAAGCAAAGGAAATTACTCAGGGACACCTAATAATAATAATAATAATAATAATAATAATAATAATAATAATAATTTTAATAATAATAGACTTGTAAAAGAAAAGGCTAGTTTTAAATGAAAGCGATCATTGACCGTGTTTCATAGAATGGCATCTTGCGACGAGCCATCATCAAATATCATAGGATAGCCGTACAAAGAGAAAGCTACAGGCACCGAAATTATTTTAAATAAATTCTTCCATAAATGGTTTTCCTTGTAATCTGTAGGATATATTTTCTTTTAGGCTGAAATTGATGATGACAGTTTGACCATCGCCCTGGAACCAGAGGTCGCATCTATTTACTGCAAGGCGGGAAGTTCATATGGCGCATTTGATAAGAAGGATTCAGATAGAACAGGACTCTTTAAGCAAAATACAAAATATATGGTTTTAGACCTTGGCGGTAAGTACCTGTTTTAAAGAATTCTTTTAGAAGATGAGCCAAAATTGCTTAGTTTTTGTTTGAAAATATCAATCATCACATTCTGAACTTGATATCTTAAAAATGTCCTATCGGATCAAGAGATTTCAGTTGTCTTCGAATTTGAATATGTTACGATTGCTGTCAAACATCTTACATCATAATTCACGAACTAAAATACACCAAACCGCATTATTGTATTATACCAATTGAGAGAGCTGGACCAATCATTGTTTTGCAAAGTTAAATCTCATCTCCTATAGGAGAACATTTTTAGAATACTCATATTTCTGAAAAAAAGAAAACCGGTGTCCATTAGTGCTGTCTTGCACAATGATTTGTAGAACCAGTGAACAAGGTGAAACTATAAAAAATCATTTCTGCACCACTCACGGTTTTTTTAAAACAAAAATACCCTTAAATTGCTGGACCGTAGGATACATTGGCCCCGCCATGCACATTGATATGTCGAACCACTCATTTATATATATATATATATATATATATATATATATATATATATATATATATATATATATATATATATATATATATATATATATATTGAAAATAAAAAGTATCCCCAGATCAATGGCTCGTAGTAAACATTGATATCTACAGACTATGAAGACACTTAGCAAAGCATAACAATAATTTGATTTCTGTTTCACAAAACATAGATCATTGCATAAAATTACATTGTACTGCATTCAACAGTTTTCATATAGATAATATAAATATTTCACGAGTTTAACATGAAAGCAAGAATGTTGGTATCAAGAGATAATGTGCATTTGTTTATAAGTTTACACGGTATATTCTGTGGTCAATCTAGCCTTGGTTCAATATAACATGCAAGAGAATAAAAATGTATGTTTTGTTGATTACAAAGATCAAACAGAATATCGTGAACAGCCTTAGAAAAACTGTTGATTTACATATTACCATAAAATTATAACATCGAGATATGTATCATCAACTCTGATAGCACAATGGTTAAAACAGTACGGCATAAACATGTAACAACTGACACATTTGGAACTTATAATTTTTTAAATAGATGAAACAGTTAGAATTCCAGAATTTTAACAAATCTTTGCATCGATCTATCTTCCTAACTTGATTGAGGAAATATTTAAAATAAGGCAAGTAATCTTAGACGATCCACTTGTTTACAAACTGGAAGACTTGTAAGGAGAGGGTATAAAGGGAATATTTAACAAAGAAGAGTTATCTCTGTACGACAACCAAGATGACATATCCAAAGTTGAAAAGATGTTAAAAAAAACAAAAAAAACAAAAAAAAAAAAAATCGAACAGTAAAAATTATGTACTGGTAAAATGGGAAATAATATTATAAATCATGTAACAGTTGGAAACCAGTTGAAAACATTACGTCATTAAAATAAATGACAGAGGAATAATAATTCATAAAATTTAATGTTTTTGGTTGTAATTTTTATATTTTAAAGATACTGAGTTATTAGAAACTGACACAAGTTGAAAAACGGTGCAATAGAAAATGGAGGGGAAATATATGCCTGGTATGTGAAATGCCAGAGGAAAAAAAATTTGTACATCCAAAAACAGCACAAGAAAGTAGTAAAATGGTAATAATAATAAACAATATCCTTTATTTATCAAGGGTGACATAATTAGCTAATAGCTAGTTTTCATTATGGCCCTGTTGTTAAAACAAATATACAACAAATATAAGTGTTATTAGTAAACGTCTACAAAGATAACATCTACTGCATAAGAGAAAACAAATACAACAGAATAGAAATTATGCAAGGTTGTCATACTGTTTTCACAAAGAAGTATCACAGCTACCATTTACAAATGCTATGCTGTCATATGACTAAATATGAAGGTATTCAAAGGTTAAATCATGCATCAGATCATATGTGATTTCTATTTTATATAAACGGATACAAAATACATAATCTATTACACAGTCTGTTTGATAGTATTAGAAACTGTTCAAAGGTTAATTAAGCCATTAATTTTAGGAAGATAAGGTTACGATACAGATGAAAACATCATGCTAATTTTCAATAATACATAACATATTTTAAAGTAAATTGTACAATGCTGTTGGTGGTGAAGGTATACTTCTATTACTGAGTGACATGGTTATGAAAATAGCTATTATCATCGGATTTACAAAAATCCAGTGACTTGTTCAAATTTGGACTAAACCCTACCATCAATACCGATGTTGAAAAGAACGGTATTCCAAAGGTTGAGAAACAACCCATAACAATAAGACGATACATCTGAGTTTTAGAGGACAATAAGAAGACCGTTATGTAGAGAATACGGATTATTATAGCGATTGTCGTATTGTCAGAATGTCAGAGCGGCGGAGCACGGACGCCCCGAGTTAGCCTCTGCAAAACACTACTGAATACACTAAGTGTGGACAAAATCCAATTTAGAAAAGTAAAATTCCCAATATGTAGCATGAAATAAACAAATCATTTATAAACAATCATTTATGTTGACACTAATTTTTGCAGGATCTGTTATAGTTTACTTTCTTAAATAGTTTTCTTTGCTGCCGTTTTCTCACTTTTTATAAAAAAATGCTAATAATTAGCCCATTCATGTCAACAGAAGCAAAATAACATTTTCAGCAATGTAAAGAAATCGGTAAGTTCACATTACCTAATTAGTGTAGTAATACCGAAAAGAAGATTAAACTGATGTGAAACAAGAGTTTACCATGGTAACAGATGCCTTCGAAAATGGAGTAGATAGAAAGACTCTCGCATTATGTGGTAACTGATACAGTTCAAGCCAAATTAAACAAAGCATAGAGACATTCATAGCTGAATTGAACCCGGAAATGGTTGTAATAGAATAGTTGTGTGATATAATTAAAACATTGTGAGAGGAAATTAATAAATACACAAAGTATTTTGAGGAGAAACTCTAATTAATGTTATATATTGCTTTACGATTGTAGTATTGATAAGGAGTACCCGAAAGGTATTTATTTAAGAGTGGGTGAAAATAATGTTGTTCCAATTTATAAAAAGGAAACAAGCGGTATCACAGTTTGAGAGTTTTGTTATGTTTCAATTCTTGAAACTAAAATTTACCCAGTGAAATTAGTTGACATTTATAGATTAAGTATAGCTCCATCATGTTATGCTTAATTGCCGTATTTCAAAGTATTAAATCAATATGGAGTGAAATAAATAAACCAGGTTCATACACAATTATCATCAACTTACCGACGCGTCGCTTACTCAATAAACGTTAAAAAGAACCTGAGCATAAAAATTAGTGTACAAGATATATATATATATATATATATATATATATATATATATATATATATATATATATATATATATATATATATATATATATAAACAATTGGATCCCCCCAAAAATCTGGCGGCTGTGTGAAGATTTCTTACTCATCAATAACGTAGTTCTTATTGACAGGTAAATACACCAATTACTGCAACAGGAGTAATCACTGGATGAGCAATAGCTACCGGTCTAGCTTTGACTCTAGGCAACAATCTGTTCCAATTGTTTGATCCCAATGGATTTGATATGAAGTAATTAGACACTACGAGACCTTTTTAAAAAAAATTCAATGAAAACATATCAAAAATGAAAGATTGAAAGAAAAAGGTTGCGTGACTCAGACTTTAAACAACCTTTTGCTTTTGCTCTATATATTCATCTATTAACCCATAAAATTATTTTTAAACTTACACAAAAAACACACAGAAAAAGAGAACCTAAATTTAGTGAGTTTCACCAACCTAATAATGATCAAGTAGTTACGGTACATAATAATTGGTTGCAAGTTTATTTGAAAGTCTCAGTCCTTCTGCATGTAGTAGTCTTTTTATCAGCACAATAAATAGCAACGTATGGTAAATATACAACAAAGAGTTGAATACCTCAGTCAAATACAGCATTGTGTCACATACATCCTTAGAACCAATAAACCTGAAACTTTGCAAGTTTGTGTACGAAAGCTAAACCAAAATAACGTGATTGTACCAGGTATTTTTTCATGTCGTTTGATATGAAGGTAACAGGAGATGCTAATGATGCAGTGGTAAGCAATTTGTACAGAATGTTTGTGAAAGACAAAATTACATCATATTGCATTTACAAAAGCTTATGAAGTTGCAGAAGAAACTAAGCATGACTGCGAACTGGAAAACATTTGTCTTCGGCTATGTACGAACGCATCGGAATAAATTGCGCAATTCAACAAATGATAAAACAGAAATGGACTTACTTTCTTTTGCTGCAACATTATGAGGCAGAATCATCGACATACCAGGAGATGCAGTTTTAACAAAATTTACACTTGATTCTCAAAGAATGAGGTTGAAGGGTGTTATAATTCTATGTAAAAATGGTGCAGAAAGTGTTCCATGAAAATTGTACATCTCAGCAGTAGTAAAAACCTCAGTGACTATAGAAAGAAATAAGGTTTAATCCTTGGATTTACAATTGATACAACAGTTTACTCTAAGCATTTATTTGAATAACGACTAAGGCATCCATGAATAATAACGTAAGTGTTAACAAACTTTTACACTGATCCATTATATCTGACTTTATTTGCGAACTACACATAATATCATATTGCATCATAGTGGTCTTAAGTTAGCCAACATTCAGCATGGTATTCACATTTAAATGAACAGAAAAGAAAATGTAGATGCCCACAAAATATATATTTATTTTGTGCCTGATGCTCAGGTAAACATTCAAACAAATCTAAAGCTAAAATCAGTTGTGTTTTAGGCACCAATGCATATATTTGAAAACATGATAAACTGTGGAATTACTATTTGTGGAAGGACTATTTGCACTGAATCTTACAGAGCTTGAATACAATAATTGTTTTGACTACATCGTCCTTCTCTCTCCAATGTTTCTATACAAACAGAACTTAATATGGAAAGTATTTACTCAAAGATAGCAATGTGATTGTGATAGATCTTGAGGGTAAATTAGCCGAACGGCCAGAGTTAATGGCTGATGTATACTAAAGGGCCAATACTTTGTTATGACTGATGATTGTGATTAGTGCTAGACATTTTTAAATATATGTGTGGGTGATTGTACAAAAGCACAAAGCTACAACAAATGATATCAGAGAAAATTTACGTTTTTCGGTTGCTTTCCACGTCAGCTGAAACAAATTGCACTAAAAATTATCTAATTATAGATGATGTGCAGAGATAGATTGCAGATACTTTCAAATAGAATAAAATAAACAAATTGTGATTGAGTCTGGAATTTGTTATGGTGCAAATCAACCTTTGTTCTTCTGGTCATGAGTCCAACGTTTTACCACGTAGCTACAGCGTTGTTTCTTTTAGAGTAGAGAGTACTTATACCATAAATACCCATTACCTCTTATATGCTGGCGTGTCTGTTAGGTAAGGTAATGTGATTACGTTGTCAACCAAAAACACAATTGTTGTCACACACAAACAATTATACTTTTTTCATGTTGCTATGCACTCGAGATTGTACTATCTCCTTATTTTTTTTATTTTTTAAAAATATTTTGCGTAAGAGAAAGCACATAAATACATAGTGCTATGTAAATCCAGTGCAGAAGTATGGCTTAAAATATTGAGTGATGGCTTCAAAGTTTACCGAGTTCAACAATCTATTTTCTGATAGTTTGACATTTTTCCATATTTTCTGCGAAGGAATATCTGTATTTAATTCCTTTTTCTATCCAATCTCTATTTACTATTATTTGTCCTTTGTGTATAATTTTATCGTTGTTCCGGAGTGCTTGCTCCTGGATCAGTGGTATATTTTCTCTGTAATTGAAAAAACACCATGCTTCTAGTGTTGTTTTGAAGAAACTATTTATATTCATGTTTTGAATTGTATGTGGTGGGCAATTTTATTTTAAGAAAAAAATACGTCATTTAATTTTTAATTAATTCAAGCGCAGATATTTTCCAAATTTCACCATTCTTTATACTAAAAATTGAATATACCCAACTTGCTTTCAGTGCATGAATATATCTATATTCAGCATTTTTAACCTACCCTCACGATAGTTTTTCTAGACAGACGATCGATTTTAGTAACTACTAATATAATATGCGACAGCCCGATACACTAGATGAGTAAAATAAACCTCAAGAAAATAAAACTAGAAAAGAAAGAGAGGGTTGGAGATATAGAGTTGGCGAGAGACGAAGAAGGATAGCTCATTGACTTTAGTCTTTTGGATAAAAAGAAAGTTTTTTCCATATGGTTAACAAAGGCAATTGCCTTCCATATGATGAACAAACATATTGTACGCATAAAGAAGACAGAATAAAGTGAAAAATGATCTGTATAGCGAGAAAAGGGGAGGGGATAGAGTATATACAGGCGAGTATATACACGCATTTATATATATATATATATATATATATATATATATATATATATATATATATATATATATATATATATATATATATATGCTAGCAGTAACGTTCTTATTCATTTGTGGTAAACCCAACACGTTGAACTTGGGATAATCTCTAGTGTCTTAGAACTTGATGTTATCTTTCATGTCATGGTAAAGGCTCTCTGTCTCAATACGGATGGATATATAATCAGCATCAATCATTAAGAGTGTCATTCTATTAATGTATTAACATTCCAACTTCTTGTGATAGAATTAATACAATAATCATTTTCATAACTCTAACTAATTTGATTGTGTTGCTTTCCAGACTGACGATATATCACAAATTCATCGTCACTGATTGATCAACTTGGAAATCATAAAATTCTCTGGAATTGGAAAAACTTATTATCATCTGTACATATTTTTACTTTTGTTAGTTTCCTCCAATCCTCCAGATGCTTATCAACACACTGATATTCATCAATTAGGAAAGTATTCTTTACCGAAATAATTTTCTGATTTTTGCGTTAAGTATCTTTTCAGATTAGTGTAAGGTTTAAGCCACATTTGTTGTTCAAGAAGCACAGGTGTGTGTGTCTTTTTCAGGTTGAAGCACCTTATGTAAAGATTGACATTTTTGTAGCGACTGACATATTTCTTTTTGACTTTCAACGTAATTATATACTCAGTCATCAGTTATACTTCTATACCCGATGTTTTGAATGACGCATCATGTGCAGAATAATAGTGAGCAGGGTCTAGTGTGCAAGTATCAAACATTCCAAAATGTCAGGAGCAACAATGTATCTTTTATTTAAGTAAAGTCATGTAGTTCGCCAAAGATTTTCAAGCGGGAATGGTACATGACAGCATATACATGCTGGTAATTGTCATTGGATATATTGTTATGTATGATGTTTATATAATATTATAAATATTTTAGGAAATTATCAATGTTTCTTGACTTTAATATTTGCTCAAACCTTAATGTTATGTATCTGGTTTACATGTTTTGTTATTGTCTTTGAATAAGGTTGTTTACTTAGTATGTGAGTTCTAGGACGGTTTTGGTAAACAAGTTGTTGATTGAATTTTAGGTCGAGGTTGATTTTGTTTACAGAGTTTCCTTTAGAATTATGTGTTAAAAGTCACATACACCATATAATTTTCTAGAACATTCTGTCATCTGACCTATCTTTATATATACCATGTTTAGTGGGCAGTTTTCAGTTTCGACCTTACCATTAGTCTTTAAAGAGTCATTACAGTTGTGAAAAAAATCATTCCAAATTCAGATAGGAATTATTGAAAATATTCATTGGATTATAAAAGTGCTCAAAGACTTTTGGATTTTGGATTTTGAATTGAAGCTTTTGGGATTTATGTGAACTTATTCAAAGATATTCTAGAGTACTTCATATTGGCACATCAGGACATTAAAGACTATTGGCATATCGGAACATTCAAGGATACAGTAATCATTCAGAACATTCTATATTTGGGACTTGTAATTAGGACACTTAGGATTATTGGATTATTTGGATTTTAATTCACGTTACTGTACGTGTCTTTTGATTTTCATTTTAATTGTCTAGAAATAAATTGTTTGTTGATTTTTACTTGATTTGTTTGTTTCACTTTCTTTCTGTTACAGTTTTCTTAGATCATAGAGTCGTAACAATACCTGAATGCTTAAATGATGAGTAGAACGTGTCTATCGGTGATGTTTGATTCATTCCGCCTTTCAAAGCTACCACTCTATTCGTATGGGTAAATGTATTTTCTCCAATATTTAGGTGCCATACATGTAAACTAATTCATTATCTCTGTCAACTTTTCATCACTTAAATTTTTAGCCAGCTATTTCTGAATTACCCATGAATCTAAAGCAATCTAAAAACCTAATTATCGTTTTAATTGTTTTTTTTTCTTCTCCATATTTAATGCACCTATCAACTATGAAATGCACCTATCAACTATGAAATGCTTTCTCATTGCAATATGGTCATCGTCGTTTTTAGGTGTGATTTTTACCTCTTCATGTTGGCTATTATTAATCAATGTATTAATGAACAAATGTCTGCTATAAACGGACAATATGCAGTGTTTTGTTTACATATTCGTAATTTAAACTGCATTAGTTTGAAGCTGGACAGCTATACTTACCTTTTAATTGATAGTTGTCACGCACCATTTGAACTTGCACTTCTCCCCCCCCCCCCTCTCTCTCTCTCTCTCTCTCTCTCTCTCTCTCTCTCTCTCTCTCTCTCTCTCTCTCTCATTTTTTCATTCCCACATATGAAACATGTTCGGTGACAATATTGTTTCATGTTCCTCTGTGAATCCCATAGTTTTCGCATTTTTTAGTCCTAATTGATTCGTACACTAGTGTGTCGAAAGCACACCTTCATCACAGCTCTTCAGTTGTGTTTCAATTTCGTTTTCACCCTATGACTCTGCCACGATTATACTTTCAACATCACAATTAATGATATACACAGCTCTTAATTGACTCTGATAGTTTGACATTTTTCCATATAATCTTCTTCAGGCGTTACATCTATCGAATTATCTACATTATAACATGGCTTTTTTTGTTTTGACAATTGTTTGGTATATTGAAACAAAATCAAATATTTTGTACAAATATATTTCTGTTCGTCGTGTCTATTTATCTGTGATGACACCAATTTCGAAAAAATCTTTTTTCTTACAACATAAATTATACCGTCCATTTTTATTGTTCTCAGAACCATCACAATACAATATAATTAAACTGTCGACGTTTGTTTGTCTCTCTATTATAGTTATTCTAACAGGATTGATGCTGTAATTTCTCTACACATCACTGTCACTCTCTTCTAATATTTCACACACATTTAGATGTATATAAAATGCATTCTTTAGTTTTAAACGATGACTGTATTTATCTACATTTTATTTTGATAGCATATCTACGTGATCACTTGGTGAATTTTATACACTTATGCCATAAACCGTCTTTATTTTCCACATTGATACAAACTTTTTATTCCGAATCAATTCAGGCGAATCTATATATAATTTATTCCTGAGAGTTATATATATATATATATATATATATATATATATATATATATATATATATATATATATATATATATATATATATATATATATATGTGTGTGTGTGTGTGTGTGTGTGTGTGTGTGTGTGTGTGTGTGTGTGTGTGTGTGTGTGTAATGTGGAGTATTCAATCCTGTAAACACCCATTTGTGATCTCGCTTATTATCTGTCTAAATTTGGTATGTCGAATACACGTTCAATGACTTTACCAACTTTACCTCTGTTCAATATATTTAGTAACATTGCCATGTGGTAATTTCTACACGCGACTGTCTCTAGCTCTTGGGTGCACCTATTCCTAAGTCCAATCGTTAAGTCAAACTTTCACAGAATCAAATTGCCGATTTTACTTCTTCTGATCGTCTTCAAATGTGGTTTAATGCTAAAGTTCATAGTAATTATTTATTGTTAGAGCCGTAAAACCTAACTTCATTTAAATTTCTCTTAAATACATTTCTTAATTTTTTTTATTATGATTGTCTTCCAATTTTGCTTATTCATATGTCTCAATTCTTTTTTTATATCTGGATTTAGTATTAAAAGGGTTTGTAGCTGTTATATAACTTGTTTTGGAATAACTTTATCAATTATCAAAGTCTTCATTTTTTAATTTAGTTAAGTAGATATAATTCAATATATATATATATATATATATATATATATATATATATATATATATATATATATATTACTATATTGATCTTACTTTACTAGAAATATGTCAATATATACGTCACATTCTTGCATGAATTTTAAAATGTAACCTTAAGCTTTTATCAGAAATGTTTCCAGAATGTTTACTTCACTAGGGATTAGTTATACTGGAATTGTACAACTAACAACACCGGGCGTGGGGTGGGGGGATCCACCATATTTTCTATTTCAGATATTTATCTCCGCTTCGTGATTGTGATTTGCGCTCCGCAATACCACAGACTCAGAGTGACTGAGTCGCGCGGGTTTTGTGTTACCCGCAATATAAAATATGTTGATTTATTTGCATGCATTTATATTTTTCCTGTGACTTCTTAGTGAGGTTATAACTTACTGATTGTGACCACGTCAAGATTCCCTTATGTGTTAGCCTTACAAAGCAAATATATCACTTTTTTATTAGCACACATTACTGTCAACAGTTTACTAATTGGGGAATCTTATTTCATTCGCAGGATATATTTGATCTGCTTTGAATTAGTGGCCACTCTGTAGACATTGAGGTGGTTCTGTAGACAGTGAGGTGGTTCTCGGTTACTAAAAATGCTAATTTTAATTCTATACTGTTCTTGACACCGTTATTTTTCAATGGTATGTGATTCATTTATAGAAGTATTTTTATCAAATATCTTTAAAACCCTGCTAACCTTAAAAGAAACAAACAAATAAGAAACAATTTAATATTTTATTTGTTGTATATTGAATTTAATTTTTCTCATTCGTTGTTTAGATTTTCTTTTATTATTCCATACACATTACAGTGTTAGGTTGGGGCCATGTACTCACTGTTAACAATTTATGAGTGAATATAAATATGAAATATTCATAATAGTACATAAAAATACAAGGTTGAAGTATAACTAGTATAAATGTGTCTGAATTTTTTTTTTTTTTTTTTTTTTGAGAGAGAGAGAGAGAGAGAGAGAGAACTACAAAGAGAAAAGTTGTGTATACATATATTACATATAGCATTTTTATATTCCTATATTTCTGCTTTATTGTTTTGGTCATCAGTGTTTCCACACATGTATCCATAATTAACTTTGTGAATAAATCTATACAAACATATAGTACATATATGCATGTGTATATACCTGCACACACATACACATATACACATACGTACATATATACAAATACCCGTACGCACATACATGAAAATATACATAAATACAAGCATACACAAGCGAATATACAAACATGCACGTACCAATACATACACATGTATATCTAGACATATAAGCATATTAATTAATTCATTGAAACCACCCTAGACCAGGCACTGCTGAGACAATATGGGTGATTAGGATACAGGGATTGTATCAATATAAAAACAGTTTAACAGGTGGGCCGACCAGGGGAATGCATCTTGGTATTTAGACATGTATACTTAACCTATCAATGCATTAAAACATGTCAACGCATATTTTGCTATGGATAGAATGGTAAATATTGATAATTAATATTCAGTTTAAAAACAGATTTTCGTATAGTTGCCATTTTGTATTAACGTCTTCTCATATGCAGTTTGGATATACAGAATACTTTTCTGACCTAAAGGGTAATTTCAGTTCTTTCTTAAAATGAAACATATTTGATAATTCATGATTAAATCTACAGTTAAAATATATAGATTGACTTCCGGTACATCAGGGGTAGACAACAGAGTGAAACCAGCTGAAGCTATTCTACAAATTTGATAAGTACAACATAAATTTAGGGATTGGACTTACACATATATATTTGTACAACATCTGTAAAGCGAAAATAAGTGCGCTTAGTATATACATCTTCAGGTATGAGTGACTTAATTTGGTGTGAAAGTTTATCCACAGGCCTTTGCTATACACATGTAGAAATCCGTGCAGAGTGTAGTAAACAGAGCACGTGGGGTTGGCGTCCAGTATACTGTAGGCCAAAAGTTAATTCCTACATAGAGCTTGTATCTGTATCGAACAATGGAGATATATAATTGGATGCTTTACCGAACCGGGCAGAGTCTGCAGAACATGGTTTGTGTCCAAGATTAAGATTGGTGGAATCTTATTAGCACTTAGAATAGTGTTTTTCTTCCTCCTATTTGTATATGGCGTTGAAATCAACACAGAGCCACAACCTAGATGGAGACCTCCCAAAAACGTCCAATGCGATGGGATCAAATAACCGAAACAGCTTCAGGCAACAACCCAACCACAATGAAACCAGAAATGTAAGTTCCATGGTATCCTGGCTTAATGGGTGGGCAGCCCCAATCAGAGCCAAATAAACCTAAATCTAGACTCAACCAAGGACTCAGGCTAGTGTATCTGTGTTGATGCAAGAAACGGCACCCACTCTACCCAATGATTGCTGGAATCTTGGAAGAAATTTTCTTCATTCGGTTCATTCATACGATTCTGACACCATGGAATCAGTTACGGACATCAGCATGAAAACTCGTGTGGTGGAGATAAGAGGTGAAGTGAGAAAAGTGAATTATCGTTTCAATCGATTTGAAAACTCGCTGGAAGAACTAAAGGCTAAAAACTAGTATCTCACAAAACAAAACCAGGCCCCATGCAAACAAGTGGAAGACCTCTCCGGGACAGCAAATAACTTGGAAAAACAGACGCAGCAAAATGAAGAAAAGATTGAGTGCCAAGAGGCACAATCAAAACGGGAAAACCTTGTATTTTATGGTCTGCCAGAGAAACGAGGAGAGAAGTGGGAGGAAGCAAAATCGGCAATAAAGCAATATATATCAGACGTACTTGATTTAGATAAAGAGGATATTGAGGTAGAGAGAGCACACCGACTTAACTGAAAAGAACAACCACGCCAGGCCATCATTAAGTTTACAAAATACAACGATATGGAGACAATTTTACACATTTATCGTGATGTACGAAAGCAAACATCCCGTGATGCTGCAGCGGCTGGTAAGAAAATAAACCTTGCTCCCAGAGAACACGTCGACACAGAGCCAGCGGTTCGTATTTCGGAAGATTTCCCTATTCGTGTACGCCGTGCGCGGACAAACATTTATCCGACCCTAACGAAATTATTTAAAGAAGGAAAGAAGGCATTTTACAAATACGATAAACTGGTTATTGACTGACATACGTATGTGTCTGATGAAGTCGAAAAGGAACCCGTGCTTGCTCCTAAGCAATAGGGAAATTGTCAAGACTCGAAAACGACAGGAGAGAGAGAGAGAGAGATAGATAGAGAGAGAGAGAGAGAGAGAGAGAGAGAGAGAGAGAGAGAGAGAGAGAGAGAGAGAGAGAGAGAGAAACGTCACATACAAGAATACTAGTTTAAAGTGTTTAATGTGGAACATTTCTGGGTTAGGTGGCAAAATAGTATACGGTTATTTTAGAACTTATGTAACTCATTTTTATATTACTGGTTTTGTAGACACTTGGGAAGATGTTACAAATCAATTTACTTTACAAGGATATAGATGTTTTGACAGTATCAGAACAAAAACACAAAATGCAAAGAGAAACTCTGGACGTATATCTGTATATGTACGTGAGCCGCTTCTTTTACTTTGGAAACTTTGTGAAGAACATCGCATTTCTAAAAACATTATTTGGTTAGTCATCAATTCTAATTCTAACATATACCTGAACCTTAGTTTTTGATACGTGTATATTTTGCTGCAATACTCATCCATTCACTCTGAGGTAAATACATTTGTAATTATAGAAAATGATATAGCTAAATTAAAAGAGAAATACACATATCATAAATTTATACTTGCTGGTGATTTTAACGCGTATACGAATACAGAACCCGATTGCTGGTATACGAATACAGAACCCGATTGCTGGTATACGAATACAGAACCCGATTGCTGGTATACGAATACAGAACCCGATTGCTGGTATACAAATACAGAACCCGATTGCTGGTATACGAATACAGAACCCGGTTGCTGGTATACGAATACAGAACCCGGTTGCTGGTATACGAATACAGAACCCGATTTTATTAGGTAATATAGTACTATTGACCCACTTCTTCATTTGAATTATACGCAAGATACGGAGTTAGACGATCGTGCAAACCAAGATCAAAGGGAGATAAACAATCATGGAGAAAACTTCTTAATTTGTGCAGAGTTACTGGACTCAGTATTTGGAATGGCAGGCGTGGGGCAGACAAAGGCATAGGAAAATATACATTTATTCAAGATAATTCGGTTACTACGATAGATTATGTTTTAACTCATCAACCGACTTTTAATTACGTATCTTCCTTTGATGTTGCTGACAGAAGTTGCTGTTCTTGTTGTTATGGGTTTAACGCCATTTTTCAGCACATGATAGGTTATACATGGCGGCCGGTATATTTGGTGGAGGAAGAACCCGAGAAAACCCCAAGAAGAACCACCGACCCACAGGAAGCTACTGGCAAGCTTTCTCACATACCCACGTTGGCCGAGCCCACGCGGACAGAGGTGAGATGTCAGTAATCTGTAAAGGCGAGCGCCTTAGGCCACTTGCCCATCCGGGGCCCCTGATGATAGAAGAGCATGAATACATATGCCAATACTAGTCTGTATGGAATATTTTGCTAGATGTGATCACAAGGGCTTGTCCGACAAAAAATAAATGTTACTCCGATGGAAAAGTACATATGGGACAAAGCAAAAGGACCACAATTTGTCCAGTCATTTGCAACTTTATTTGCACAAACAGTTGTTTGATAGGATCGTTTGAACAAAGTATTGAGCTTTTAAATAATGTATAGTATGACGCAGCAAAAGAAACGAAAGTCAATGTTGCAAGACGGGGAAATAGTGTTATTAGTGTTAGCAGAAATTCCCAGCCATGGTTTAATAGAGACTGTAAGTTTGCTAAAAACACTGCTTTAAAGATGCTCCGAATGTTTCGGTTTAACAAAACATCTGAATTACTTGAAGACTATAAGTTTCGTCGTAATGCTTATAAAGCAATTTGCAGAACTAAAAAAAACAAAAAAAAAAAAAAAAAAAAAAAAAAAAAAAACAAATAACCAGTATAAAAATGAACAAAAAGATACATACATACATTATATGCCAATGATACAAAACAGTTTTGGCGGTTACTAAAGCGGCTGGCGCCTACTGTAAATACTAGCATCCCCTGTTCAGCTTGGTATACATATTTTTCTGAGCTTTTCAATATAACATACGAAGTCGAAAATTTCCAAGATAATGAAAAAATGATTATATTTAGGATGAACTATTAGACAATGTAATACTAGAGAGAAAGAGAGACGAAAATCGCACTGTCAAACCTGAAAAACGAATAAGCCAGTTGAATAAGTGCTTTATCGAGTGATTTTTTTAAAGTGCACTAGTCATACTATTACCCCAATACTTACTCAATTGTCTAATAAATTGTTTTATGCTGGTTATTTTCCACAAAACTGGTCAACAGCGATAATGACTCACAATTTTTAAAAAAGGTGATACACGTAATCCATCCAACTATAAAGGAATAAGTTTGCTGCCAGTTTTAAGCAAGGTATTTACAACTATTATGAATAACCGATTACAAGACTGGGTTGCATAAAATTAATTTCTAGGTGAGGAACAGGCTGGCTTCAGGTCTGGATTCTCAACAGTTGACAATATGTTCATACTATACACATGAATAATCAAATATCAGAGGAAAGCACGAGGGAGATTTTATGCCGTTTTGATAGATTTTGGAAAGGTTTTTGACCAAGTAGAGAGAAATCTTTTATACCATAAACTTTTAAATTATAATAAAAGTACCAAAATGTTACGAATGATTAAAGCAATCTATAAAGATGTGAATGCTTGTGTTAAGTCTAATTAGGGTCTGAGAAATTGTTTTGATTGTCCACCAGTATATACCCTGCTTCACATATTTGACACTAAGGTTGTATTTATTGTAGACTATAGCTCTGAAATATAGGGGTTCCATAAAGCGCCCAATAGAAAAGGTGCACATTGAGGTTTGTAAATTTATAATGGGTCTGTCAACAAACACACTACATGCTTTTGTATATCATGAATTATGGAGAATGCATTTAAAAACCTTTGATATATTCGAATTCTTCAGTAATGATTTCGGATTCTAAATATGCCAAATAGCAGAGTACCTAGACAACGTTACTATTTCTAATTGAAATGGGGTGGAAACTGTAATTGTTGGGCAAATGATGTAAAAAATATATTATTAAAATATGGATTTGGTAATGTATGGTTAAGACAGGGTGTCACGGATGAACGACTGTTTGAAGAAATATTTAGACAGCGATGTAAAGATATTTTCATGCAAGAACTGACTGATGAGATTAATGGAATGGATAGAGTACGATTTATAAGTGTATTAAAGATAACTTTACACGGCAAAAATATTTAGATGACCTAGATGACTCGTACTTATGTAACCTAATTCGTTGATTAAGAGCAGGAAGTTTACCAATCAGAACAAATACAGGAAGGTATGAATATATTCGGTATGAAGATAGAATATGTCTGATATGTTACACAGAAATAGAAAACGAGTATCGCTTTGTTGTGACATGTCCTATTTATGCCGAACTAAGGAGAAAGTATATACCCTGGAATATTTACAGAAATCCAATCGTCCAAAAATTCTACTCGTATATACATAGGAGTAATAAGAATTTGTTAATGTAGAATTAACCTAAGTTTATTTTTAAAGCATTGAAAATTAGAGAAAGTACTATGATATCATGTCTTCACAGGTAACTAGGTATGTATTAAACTAGACAGCTATAAGAACCGACTCAATGCTAAGACCCTATTTAGGAATACCATCATGCATGAATAGTCATGAATTACAGAGCCGAAAGTGTATGTAAACAGTAATGTTATACCATGTACTTATTTATTTCTACCATAAAATGATGTAGAGTATATTAAATTGTATGTATTTTGGGGCCGGTGGCCTGCAATACGAAATACATTTTTTATATAAATATATAATTTCAACTGTAATGTAAATTCGTTGACCACATCATCAGCTTTTTTAAAAATCTGTTCTACCAACCAGAAACTCTTTTTGATATGTAAAAGTTGTAGAGATGATTGCACTCACTCTTTATGTACTCTATAAACCTATTCAAAATTGATTTGTGTTTCGACACTCCCATAAAAATATACAAAAAGCTTCTACAGAGGTTTTACAAAGAAAGAATTAATTATTTGAAATTTTTTCCAATTATTTAAAAAAATTATTTGTTGCAAAAATTCTGCGTAAAATCGTAGTTTTGAAAGCATTTATGTTTAGGATTCCTGGTTACCTTTTGAGTCAAGGATAAAAAAGCTGCTTTCATTTAGTCTCATTTAATTGTCAAATTCTGTATTCCTATTCGCAACTGAGGCTCGCTCCTGATTACTGTAAATGAGTCTTTTGTATATTCTTTTACAACCCTTTTTTATCCGTTATAATAAGTAAAATAGATGTATGCATACATGGGTATTGTATATTAGAATCAATACTGACATCAAATTTAATTTATTTCTGTAGATTTTTATGCCTTTTAAAAGTCTCTGGAATATTAGCAAATTTTCATGGAATCCAAATTTATTGCGAAACTTATCAAGATTGATCCACGACCTATTTTCATTTACAAACTCTTTATATGGAAGATGGTACTCGACACTAGATTTCTGATAATTATATTAGGCTTAATCCATATTTGTATATGGAGCAATTCTTTTTTGTTTTCAACAGGAAACTTATTACACAATTTTGTATATGCTTAATATATATATATATATATATATATATATATATATATATATATATATATATATATATATATATATATATATATATATATATATCCAAAATTAATTCATACATTTATTCGCTCTTGTAAACAAAATCTATTCCAAATACGAATTTTGTTTTTATTATTGGGACAAAAGCAAGTAAAATGTTTTCTTTCCCACTTGGGCTCAAGAGAAAACATTCTTCTGATCCAGGCTATCTTAATAAAATCCACAAACACATTGATATCAACCATTTTAAGGCCAGCCTCATGGTAATCTTTAACAATTATTTTCTTTTAATTTTGTCTCTTGCCCCACTCAAAACAAACTTATAAAAAAGAGAATCTAGTTCTTCGAGTAAACCACGAAGAGGATTTGGTAAACTCATTAGTCGATGAGTAAATTGTGATCATACCAAACTTTTAATAACTGTAATTTAACCACAAATGAGTTAGTGATCTCTCTGACCACTGCAGAAGTAAATTTTTAATTTCCCTAATTTTGTTATCATAGTTTATAGTACCCATTTTGTTTAGCTCTGTGGACAATTGTAATGCCTAGGCAAATGAATTTCAGATGAATCCCAGTATAAATGGTATTCTGAGCAATATTTAATATTACTACTTGTTCTACTTCCAATCCAGACTGCTTTTGAGTTTTTCAATATTTACACTAAGGCCTGAATATTTAGAGTATTTATAAACGAGATCCAGTACTGATTTCAGGGTCTTTTCAGAGCCATCAAAAGTGAGCACTGTGTCATCTGTACACTGTGAGAGAAACAATTCTATATAATTTATGTGTATTCCTATAATATTTGGATTTGTCCTGATCATGTGGGCTAATATCTCTGCACAGAGAAGGAAACTATATAGGGAGAGGGGATCACCTTGTCTGCACCCCCTCCTAATATCAAATTATGATGAATATTGTCCATTTACAATAATGCACGATTTACAATTTTGTGAAACAGTTTTATCCAATTTTCTAGTTTCCTTCAAAATTTAAAAAGTCTAATACTTTATCAATGAAATGCCATGCAAGAGAATCAAAAGCGTTTTCAAAGTCAATTGAGAGAAGAAGCCCAAGTATACTATATTTTTCTGTAGAATACATAAGAACATACAGGAAACGAATATTTTCCCCATATATCTTCCCTTAATAAAACCAGTTTGATCAGTATTAATAATTGCTAGAAAACCATGCTTTAGTTTATTTGCAATACACGCTGATGCAATTTTGTAAACAACGTTAGGTAAAGAGATAGGTCTTCAATTCTTCAAATACTGTTTTGGTTTATCCCCTTTTGGAAGACAAGTTATTATACCTTCATTTTGAGATGATTGTAGCTCCCCAGAATTATATGACAGATTTATTGCTCTTACATAATATGTACCAATATCAATGCTAAAGAACTTAAAAACTCAACTGTTAACCCATTGGACCCTGAGGTCTTATTATTTGGCATGTGTTTTAGGCTTGCAGTTGCTTCAGTTAAGGTTATACGGCCTTTGAAATATTATTTATGTGCTCTGCCTAGTTTATGTATACACCCATAATAAAGAAAAGACTCAAGATAAAATATTTTGATACCATTTCTCCTTCTTCATTCTATCTTGATCTTTTCTCATACCTTCCATTATTTCCTTCAAATTTCCATCGACTGATTATTTTTGCTCTCTAAAATTTTTATAAGTTTCATTAATTTTTTTTCTAAATAATTAATTTCATTAATAAGCTGTGTCTCCAGTTTATCTTGTTGTTGTTTTTTTAAAAAAAAAAGGATGAGTAAGATATGATTTTTCCCCTAGTTTTATCATTTAAAAAAAAGTTGATTTATACTAAAAACGATCTCAGAAACCGGAATGTGCTCAAAATTGGATATTTGATTAGAGCAAATATATTGAGTTTCTCAATGCTGAACTGTATTGTTAACACGAGAAAAGTAATCTGAATCTCTTTCTAATGAGTTATTGAATTTCCAAAAAGGTTTGTGTTTATCAGTTTTTCTAAAAGTCAAAATCATTTTTACAAATTAATGGTCAGTACTGTCGCCAGGCTCACTGACAGTTAATTTGGTTACTTTTTTCTCCAGGTGTATCTTTTTGTACCAATATTTCTCTCTCTCCAAATGTCAATCAAATTATATCAGGAACTACCTCTCTTGTCCTGAGATTGTGTAGCATATTATAATTATAGATTTTAGATTGTGTAGCATATTATAATTATAGATTTTAGATTGTGTAGCATATTATAATTATAGATTTTAGATTGTGTAGCATATTATAATTATAGATTTTAGATTGTGTAGCATATTATAATTATAGATTTTAGATTGTGTAGCATATTATAATTATAGATTTTAGATTGTGTAGCATATTATAATTATAGATTTTAGATTGTGTAGCATATTATAATTATAGATTTTAGATTGTGTAGCATATTATAATTATAGATTTTAGATTGTGTAGCATATTATAATTATAGATTTTAGATTGTGTAGCATATTATAATTATAGATTTTAGATTGTGTAGCATATTATAATTATAGATTTTAGATTGTGTAGCATATTATAATTATAGATTTTAGATTGTGTAGCATATTATAATTATAGATTTTAGATTGTGTAGCATATTATAATTATAGATTTTAGATTGTGTAGCATATTATAATTATAGATTTTAGATTGTGTAGCATATTATAATTATAGATTTTAGATTGTGTAGCATATTATAATTATAGATTTTAGATTGTGTAGCATATTATAATTATAGATTTTAGATTGTGTAGCATATTATAATTATAGATTTTAGATTGTGTAGCATATTATAATTATAGATTTTAGATTGTGTAGCATATTATAATTATAGATTTTAGATTGTGTAGCATATTATAATTATAGATTTTAGATTGTGTAGCATATTATAATTATAGATTTTAGATTGTGTAGCATATTATAATTATAGATTTTAGATTGTGTAGCATATTATAATTATAGATTTTAGATTGTGTAGCATATTATAATTATAGATTTTAGATTGTGTAGCATATTATAATTATAGATTTTAGATTGTGTAGCATATTATAATTATAGATTTTAGATTGTGTAGCATATTATAATTATAGATTTTAGATTGTGTAGCATATTATAATTATAGGTATTAATTTCTAGATCCATGACTAAGTTAGAATCACCTCCAATAATAACATAATCACTGCTGAAAGCTATTATATTGTTCTTGATTTCTGAGTAAAAATTTGGATTATCACTTTTATCACCGTATATATTAATCAGAGTAAATCTATAATTTTGTGTTGATATATCAAGATTTATTTTATTCCTAGCCTTAACTTTCTCAGTTCTATGTATGGTGAATTGAAACTTATTATTTAGTAGAATAGCCACGCCTGTCAAGTTTGATGAAAACGAATTCAAAATACATTCATATCTCCAAGTTGATCGTATGTAGTTCTCCGATGTCTGAATAAAGCGGGTATCTTGAAGAAGATAAATTAAATATTTATTTTGTTTTATGTAGTTCAGAACGTCCCGTCTCTTAACTGGATCCCCTAATCTCTAACAATTCACAAGAGTGTTTAGATTTCTGAAAAGATATATAAACTATATCCAAGGATCGAATGTACTATTACTCCATATTTACTACTTAACGATACTACGATAATTCTTTAAAATCTGAACCGCAACTGTAGTATTTATTTCAGAAAGATTTAAAATCAGTTGACGCATAATCATGTTGTTTTTTATGCTCGGTGCATTATATCTTAAAATAGGAGAGAAGAACCTCAATATATAAATCAAAATGGGATCGTTTGTAACTACATTACATTCTAAAATAATTTTTACAATTATTCTAATGTTTCAGACCAGAACCTATAGTTAAATATTTATTTCATAAAGTAAATATTTTGTAACGTATCTGTAACTACATTATTGGATTAAATCCGAAACAATGTTACAATATTTCTAAATGTTTAAACAAGAGTAAAAAATTTACTAAATAAAACCTTCCTGCCGGATATAAGCAATGGATATGTTATTCCTGAGTGGGATTCCTAAAACAAATTCATCGCTCTCTGTGCGGGCGATGTGTGAAACCTATAGTGATCTTATGTACCTGGAAACTTCTATCAGACGACATTCACAATATGTACTAGACCCTAGGGACCTGATGATATTTTTAGTTTTAAAATATTAGTGGTACAAAAATGTTCTCGTGTAATAAAACATCTTTAAAATTGCAACACATGGCTGGTTGAATCTGGTTCAACATAGTTGACAGGTTCTGCATATCTTTGTGTAAGACAGCACCAATGTACGCTACAGTCTATAAACATGGGGATACTTTTTTGTAATACTTTTTTTATAAATATGAATGGCCCAGAAAGTGTCTCGTATATGGATACGAGATTTAAAAATGCAACAATATGATTGGTTTAGCAGACTCAATGTACATGTTCCTAATGAATGAATTAAACAAGAAAAACTATGAACAATCAACAAAATTTGACAAATGGCGATTCTGACACTAAATAGAGTTGTATAATACCTCATAGTTTTGCTCATACTTTCAGAGGTATGACGATATTTGTAGGCAACATGCTTGAAAAGGTAAGCTATAAAAGTAGACTTTATTTTACCTTTTAAAATGTTGCAGGTGGAACCGCTGATATCACATGTCACGAGGTTCTAGAAGATGGGAACCTTGCGGAATTACACCATGCCACCGGTGGGGACTATGGCGGAACCAACGTAGATGCGGCATTTAGACAGTTCCTCTTTAGTATGTTTGGAACGAATGTAATTAGAGAATTTAAGAGTCTTTATTTAAAACAATACATGGAATTGTTCGAGACCTTTGAGATGAAAAAAAGGCTTTTTGACAGTAAATTGGAGACGGTGACATTTTCATTCCCTTCTCAGCTGCTGGACTTACATAAGCGCATCACCGGGGTTGACACAGAGTGTGACCTTTCGAACAATCCAGTGCACAGTAACATTACTTTTCAAAATAGTAAAATTAGAATACCAAGCAGCCACTTCAAAAGTTTTTTTGACAGAACTGTGTCCAGCATCATCGAACACGTAGCAGAATTACTACAGAGTATACCAGATCTTTCCTACATCATAATGGTGGGAGGATTTTCTGAGTCTCCATATGTCTACAACCGTATGCAAGAAATGTTTGGAGACCGGGTGCTTCGACCAATGGATCCCTCTGCCACCGTATTGAAGGGTGCTGTATTGTTTGGAGAACTTCATACAATTATCACAAAGCGAATCAGTAAATACTCCTACGGCATTGCAAGAATGATGAGGTTTAAACCAGACATACATCCTCTTGAAAAGAGGCAGGAAATAGATGGTTTCGCCTATGTTGATGATGTGTTCAATAGCCACATTGAAGTTGGTCAGTCTATCGAAATAGGTCAAGACGTCGAAGGTCAGGAATATTTTCCAGCCACAAATGGACTAGCACAAGCTGTTCTTGAGGTGTATGCCTCCAAAAGTAGGAATCCACAGTATGTAACAGATGAAGGATGCTTTTACGTTGGTTTGCTTTCAATCAATTTGTCTCCCTATCAAGACCACAAGCACTGGCCTCTCCGTGTTAAAATCCTATTTGGAGGAACAGAATTGACGGTGGTTGTTCTGGAAGTTAAAACAAATAAAAATCTTACCGTTACACTGAACTTAGTAGATTAGGTCTTAAGTTAATTTCTTTTAGTCATGAGTTTAATAAGTAGAAGAGATAGTCAGCTAGACCCTAATCACAAAGTAATATTTATTCCAAGAGAAATCCTTGTAGGAGAATGAAACAAAAGTATGTTTGACGGATCGATAGCACGCAATAAGAGGTGTCTGCCAAAGATGAGGAGGGAACATAATCTTTATTGCATGTGAGAAATTTATATGTAGCTTAGATATAGGTACATATTTTTCAAAAGTAACTGAACTTGCTTTAGATTGCCTAAAATAAAGTCCTTAAAGGTTAAAGAAAGACAAGAAAAAAAGATGTTGCATAAAACATATCAAGAGAGAGAGCGAGAGATAGAGAGATAGAGAGATAGAGAGATAGAGAGAGAGAGAGAGACGGGGGAGGGAAAGTGAGTCAACATAATTTTGTTTTATATTTTGTTGTGCAAATGCTAACGCACATTGTCATAAAGTTCCCTGACATTATATATGCTGAAAGTTTAAAAAAAGATCAATATTGCGTAATATTATGCAAATATGTAATGGATTCTACATTTAACCAAATCATGGATTGCATAGTTGTACTTGTGACTAAGTGAAGCCTAGTCAACTGAAGATATGACATTCTCTGTTTGGTGCCTTCCAGAGGTTGTTTACATGTATATTTACATGCGCTCTGTATTTAAGGACGGTTTCCCTGTAATATAAATTTATAATTCATTTATAGACAGGATTTCTTAGTTACAATTGAATATGTTTATACGTAAACAAGAATACCACGCTGTCCATCTCCCTCTTTTTATATATATATATATATATATATATATATAACGTTTGGAACATCAGTATCCTTTGGGCCAGAGAATGAATTTGGACTGTTACTCGTGCAATGAAATGAATATTGTCAAGGTGGACATTTGTTGTGCAGAATTAACAATCAGTAATATTTTTAGAGGACTTGTGTATCAGACTTGTCAAACCTTTGGCTGAGTTTGTTACAAGTTGTACAATTTGTGAAATAAATGAAATTAAATATTTCTTTTGTATACTGTAGCTAGTACCTAGAATTGAAATGTATCTAGGCATGTATTGCGTTCTGGAGATGCATAATTGTATGAACGATTTTAAAGCGGAAAAGACATTAAAGACGCAGTGGACAAAAATGAAGCAGGTACAGACATTACATTTCACTTGTCTGGTGGGGACTGAGAAAATAGCTATAGTCTTCCTCGTTGCTTTAGTCATCTTAGGCCAGTGGAAAATATATTCATGTATTTTGTTCGTAGATGCGTTTACATGTGTAAATGTTTTATTGTGACTCATTTCGATGGAATATAAGTTTAATAAATTATAAGCTTTTTATATATACCAGATAAAATAAAAACTCGAAAAAGTGTTGGCACCATATTTCGCTTTTTTTTTTAGAGCTAAACTGGCAATAGACGATGCTGCTTATGTTGATTAGTAGTAGTAATTGTAGTAGTAGTTGTAGTAGTATGTCATCAGCGTAAAATATTTAGAGCTTTGACAATAATTCCTATTTCCAGCATTATCATTCCTCCTCGTTCTCATTTTGCCACTACATTTATACCCCAAAACATAATCCTTTCAATCTCTGCACATTTTTCTTTTACATTTTCTATATCCTCCTAGTAGTATCAATCATAATCTCTTTTGTGAACAATTATAAGAACAAAGACACACATGCTCCTCCTGCGTAGACGTCATGACGTCACGTGACAAAATATTAGTGGAACGTTGAAAAACGCATTTTTAGCCAGAAATATACTCTTTTGGACAATATTTATCACTGGGCGCATGCATCGCCCACCGCGATATTGTGTCAAGTCGTAGTGTAGGCGAATCATAACATAATAAAAGACTTAAGTTGGGCCGTAAATGAGTTCCACATTAAAATTAAAGATAATTGTTCTTTATTCCTCTTTAGACGACAATCCTAGGATCACATAAACAACATAGATTTCTAAATTTCTAAAACAAATTTACAAAAAAATAAGACTTTAATGATAATAGGTTAAGAAATATAAATAAAATACGTGTTTAACGCTATTTTCATTCAAACATTATCCCAGCGGAGATTTACGAAGTTTATATTAAACTTAAGAGATATATGAAAGTAAAATCTTTGAGTGAGTATAAAAGCTGTAAACACAACATCATTTTCTTATTTCAGCGAAAACTTAGAGATATTTAAAATACTAAGGCTGCAACGTTTACAATAATTTATATAGGTGTCTACTCTACAATAACCAAAATGATGCCGTTTAATCGACCCGATTCGAAACTCAACCTTTCCTCCGATCTGCACGTTTGACTTGCAGCTGACAGCTATATATATGGAAGTCATTGACTGATATGTATAACTTTGAAAAAAGGTATCTATCCAGTTTTCCAGGTTAAAAATTAACTCAGCAAACACATTTAACTGTTAGTGAAAGAAGAAAAAACAACTTGTCTATATTAAAAACTGCTAAAACATTCGTATGACATAAATGACTATGATAATTAATATATATATATATATATATATATATATATATATATATATATATATATATATATATATATATATATAGTAAGTTTGGGTGAAAGGAAACGAGGACATGGCTTGCAATATTGCACTTACAAAATGTTTACAATATATAAGCATTCAATGAGGACATTTTCCTTCACATATAAAATAATCAATCATTTGTTCTGACATCTGAGGAGGCCAGGGCTTATTCAGAAATGTATTTGCCTTTGGATATGAAAATAATTAAAACTTACGTGAGAGCTCACCAAACAGTATCAATTACCGCATCAGTACAAATATCAATTCAAAAAGCACCGAATTTACCTTTCAACTTATTTCATCAAGGGAACAATTAAGTTTCATTGATCATTTGGACAGGTACTATGGACTGCTGTATAAAAGCAAAATATTTAAAAAGAACGAGATGTTGAACAATCAATCGATTGCTTTAGATCCACGAGTTTTTTAACATTTGATAAATAGCTTCCGAGGTCTCTCAGGAGTCTTTGCATACACTTAATTGACAAATTATACAGGTTTGCGGTTTTTTCTATCCGCTACACCACTACCATTATATAATTGGTATTTGTACTGAATCTATTATGTTCATTGTTAAACCTGTGTTGGCAATCAAGTTCAGCCTAGCTCTGTGTAGTTACAAGTGCTCTATTGTGTCTGTAATTTAACTGTGTAAATGATTTCAGGTTTTTGTAAAGGGTACTATGTTAATAAGAAATCATCGTTTAATAACGTGAGAAGGAGAGAGAAATCCTAATCTAGTGTACATGAACGCCACTTGTATGCTCATTCTTCTGTGTATATTTTCACCAAATATATTTGCATATAACCATTGTATTTTGATATTATGGGTAATTTGACTGAATAATTAATAATGATCACGCCTATTTATGATAACGTATTTCTGCTTGTATTGATCGCTTTTGACAAAAAAAAAATAAAAAAATAAAAAAAAAGAAAAAAGAAAGAAAGACAGACATCGGTAACGACTACATCGATATTGCACGACTAGTCCAGTTTTAAAGTGGAAATGTCCTGGGGAGGTGGAGGGAAGGAGGGATATAGAAGGATATAGAGCGAGGGGGAGAAAGAAGGTGCGTTGAAATTTAAAGAGGCGACTAAAACACTAACACATGGTAAAGTTGGAAATATTACATCGATAGAGGATTGGAAATGTGTTTTTGATATAATGTGTTCATTTAAAAATTCATTTGTTGGCCATATCAGGTTTCCCCTATTTCGAAACGAACGAATGGGCGCAGAATTAGTCACATTCTATTCCATCTATTCGAGTATTTGTTGTCTGATAGACGTTTTAATTGGCCTCTCATTTGTCTGAACGAATACTATACAATTATTGGAAATTCCGTCCGTGCTTCAGTCCAAAACATCATTATATGTCCAAAGTTTCCTTCATTCGTCTATGCGTTTCTGTGTCCGTTTTCTGTCTCAATCTGATCGTCTGTTTGTCAGTGTATGGGCTTACCCGTTTATATGTTCACCCATCAGTCGGCACGTCCTTCCATCTTTTTACTTGTCTATAAGTTTGTCTGTCCATCAGTTCTTTCAGCCATTTGTTCGCCAACTGCCCATCTGTCATTCGCTCTTTGCTGATCCGTCCGTTTGTCTTTTCATCTATTCGTATGTCGGCCTGTTCGCCCTATTTATATCCACTTATTGTTGTGTTTGTCTGCCAATCTAAACAACCGTCTGTTTGTCTCGTCAAAAAGTTGATTGTTTATGTCGTCTTCAAATACTTTTTGTTGAAACAAAAGATATATTACAAATGTAATACACCACGAAAGCTTGCTTTCTTTTCATAGTTGTACCTACCGTTTTCCACGTTAAAAGAAGATTGTTAAACATTTATTCAAATGAGGGCAATTAAAATGGGGAAGCTATAGTGACGGATAGTTGCTATTCTTCATCATGTGCATACCTGTTTACCTACATACATACAATGTGCATATATACAGCAACTGTATATTTGGAAATAACTGAATGCATGTCATTCGAAAAATAATACTGCAAGCACACTTGCTTAATGTTGTCTTGATTGTTTCCCATTTGGTAGAACACCCAAACACAGCACAAATAGGAAATTGCAGCCAGTTATGTACACGATTTAAGAAATGCAGCGAAGGTGAGAAGAAGCAAAATTATATTGGTGCATTAATATTATCTTCATGAAACAGCAAAATTTACAAGTGTGTGTTTGTGTTTATGTAGGTGTTCCACATAGTGTGTGTCTGTGTGTGTGTGTGTGTGTGTGTGTGTGTCTGTGTGTGCGTTTGTTTTTGTGTTAAGGGGATGTTTTTGTCGCTCCAACGAAAATAAATGCTATTGCATTGATGCAAAATGCGAGCAGGCTTCCTTCCTATAATTTACGTCCATGATATACAGATACCCATTCTAAACACCCTACTCAACCCTCATTCGGAATATCTCGGTTATATCTGCGAGACAAAAATATGCCTCGGATGTATGTCAGCGTAGTAATTTGCAGAAAAATAATATATTTTGTTTTCCTGAACTTTCTTAGCAAAAATAGAAACCGCAATCTATTCTGACTATCTCGGTATTTTCACGATTGGATTGACCATATGATTGACAGAGAAGAAGCGAATGAACAAAATAGTTTGATGCATTCGCAACTTCTCGACCAATCATTGTTTATTAAACAACAGAGGTGGTCTGAATGGCAACGAATGGCAGTTATCGGCATATATTCAAGGTACGATCAGTAGGATTGACCGAGAACTTGCGAATACCCTACCTGTAAAACCGCAGTAAAGGGCAGTAACTCCAAAAGCTACAATGGAGTTTATACAAAAATATGCTAAAGAAACTGTTTATCAACTCTCTCTCTCTCTCTCTCTCTCTCACTCACACACACACACACACACACACACACACACACACACACGCGCATACACATATACACGTACACTAATAGGTAACTACAAATATATATTAGTACACACCCATAAGTTCCAGTAATACAGACAACTAACAATGACAATTATAATGAAGATCAATTAGACTATCTGAAAATTGACCAGTTTTTCTACGAAGGTGAAGAAACATTACTGATGTTTGTCTATTAAAGTAACTTATATCTCCTTAACTAATGTAATAATGGAGAAACTAAATACACTACATCACTACAAAAATCTTTGGTATAAATTGATTAAATTCACCAAGAAAAGAAAAATCACAGCGATACAACTGAGAACAGTCGATCCTGATGCAGAAGACTTTATAATCAATAATAAAATGTTCGCCATAATGAATACATTATTGGAATAATATAACTAATAAGAAACATATCATTTTTGATCAATATAAAAGGAAAAGAAGGCATTAACTTTTTCCTCTTGCGCGTCTATGTATACACTGTATTACACAAACATAACACGTCACTCATATATTTGGAACGTTGATGCGTGTCATTTGATGTTTTACGCTATATGTCGCGTCATTTTGCATTAAAATACAGTAAAGACTAATACCCATGTAAAAAACAAAACTGTTCTATGAAGTACCTATGTGGTAGATAAATGTTGTTGATACATTTGGAAAAATATCATTAAATTCTGACATAGGACCGATTATAGTAAAAAGCGAACCTAAGCCTTTGCAATACCGTCACAAAGACAAATTCCCCCAAAGTGAAAAGGTACTTGGCGACAGTAATAGCTAAAAGGAAATATTAAAAAGTCATTAAAAATGGACACTTACAATAGTCAAAGATAAAGTAAATCTTTACTAGAGCCATTTTTCCAGCTTTTAATGATCCTGTAAGAGGAAAGCACCTGCGAAAAACTTCCTCGTTGTTTATCTCGGTATCAGAAAATTCCTTTTATTTTATGAATCAGTTGAAAGGTACAACGTTTTCTTAATAAAACACCCCTATGTTGTATGCTATACTTTATGCATCTGTATGTTTGCCACTGCATTAGTTGTGTATATAAGCAATAACTATAGCAATGTTGATTTTGATGCATATTCTCGGTCGATTCTGTCAGAGTGCAAGCTGTTTCTTCTGTTATCGTATTAATGACCGGTGGAATAAATTGACCCCTAGCGAAAACGGGACATAGTTGTATATACAATCGAGTTTCTATACCATATCCATATAAAACCAATACAGACCGTTTCATTCCTGACCTGTTTTATTAAAATTTAACAGATTGTTCTTGTCTTGAAAAGACTGCGTTATATTTTTATTTTTTTTTATCTATCTACTGTAAATGCTAATTACAAATATAAACTTTTCTAAAATAATAATTTCCATTTTTAAACTGTTAAATAAAATAAACGATGTCTGTAAGAGATTTATTGAATAACAAAATAAAATTAATAGACAATGAAAAGGACAGAAAGCGGGATATAAATTATCAACATTAGTAGATATATTTGATGAATTAGATAAGGGGAAGAAAAAAAACGTTAGGAAGGGCAAATATTTGTAAAAGTTCTTATGAAGTACTTTCTATAAAATAATGGAGGAATAAAACAAACAAATATTTAATAATGTATCCATTACTTCAAAAAACTAAATCGACTAAAAAAGTTTCACTTCAAGAAGGAAAAAGAAAACAGCATAGTTTTATCGATGGTCACCAAGATACCACAACTGTAAATTTACCAAAAAGAAATTCAAGAATATAAACAAAAGAATAAATTACTGCTGAAGAATTAAAAGGAGGTGGACGAATAAACATTATTGATTTTGTAATTTGTGGACTCTAGAGTTCGTAAAACAAAGAAATGATATAGCTGAGAAAGTGCCAAGTTATTTTTAATACGTTATAAATAGCCCACAATCGGTGGAAATGACTGAAAATGAACACTAAAGCATTACTCAAATTTAAATGAACACTCAAGCATTACTAAAATTGAAATGAACACTAAGCACGACTAACACTCAAATGAACACTAAAGCATTACTAAAATTCAAATGAACACTAAGCATTACTAACATTCAAATGAACAATAAAGCATTACTAAAATTCAAATGAAAACTCAAGCATTACTAACACACAAGCATTGCTAAAATTCAAATGAACACAAAGCATTACTAAAATTCAAAATGAACACCAAGCATTACTAAAATTCAAAATGAACACTAAGCATTACTAACACCAAAGCATTGCTAAAATTCAAAAATGAACACTAAGCATTACTAAAATTCAAATGAACACAAAAGCTTTACTAAACTTCAAAATGAACACTAAGCATCACTAACACTCAAATGAACACTAAAGCATTACTAACATTCAAATGAACACTAAGCATTACTAACATTCAGGTGAACACTAAATCATTACTAAAATTCAAATGAACACTAAGCATCACTAACACTCAAATGAACACTAAAGCATTAATAAAATTCAAATGAACGCTACGCATTACTAACATTCAAATGAACACTAATACATTACTAAAATTCAAATGAACACTAAGCATTACTAACATTCAAATGAACATTAAAGCGTTACTAAAATTCAGATTAACACTAAGCATTACTAAAATTCAATTGAACACTAAAGCATTACTAAAATTCAAATGAACACTAAAGCATTACTAAAATTCAAATGAACACTAAAGCATTACTAAAATTCAAATGAACACTAAGCATTACTAAAATTCAAACACATTAACAATAAAAGTCATTTGGATGTTCTCAAGAAGAAAATTAAAGACGGATACAATGTATGATTACGACCTTACTCTGGTACACAAATCGGAACGGTTCCATCTATTGCATAAGTGACTATATATTGTACTCATGGATGTTAATTTTAAATGGAAATAAATGAAAGATTGTATTATTATAATATATATATATATATATATATATATATATATATATATATATATATATATATATATATATATATATATATATATCAGAGCTGAAACAAATAACCAGACATTCGTATCAGAATATTTTTTCACTAATATTTCAACAGTAAATCGGTATTCAAATATTCATTTGTTTATCTAGCGAGTTTGGTAGCATTTTATAACAGAAAACAAAAAAGGCAAAATGTAAACAATGCTACGTTAAATTAGTTTTCAAGAGCACAACCTCAAACCTGTTAACTTACATGAAATTCAAAACATCCTCAAAACATCCTCTTACAAGTTAATCATAATGTCAAAATTCTGAATAGTCACGTTGATCACAACATCGCAATTTCTATTCATTGTCATTCAGGCACTCTTTTTAGAGATAACATGTGATACGGCAAGTTGGTGAAGAACATGGTATAGAATAGGGGTCATATCAAAATCAACAATGCCTTTACGTATCGGTCAGCCAAAGCTCCCAAAAAATGTGTGAACCGTTGTTCATCAGGATCAGTTTATAGTCCATATATTTCCACAATTAGTATTTTATTCAAGTTTCAAAATATTTCACAGCTGTGCTTAATATCTGATCCTATCCATTTCTTTATTTTAAAAGCCAGTATTGCAGATGTCAGCTCAGATTCATATCAGTATGGTCTACATGGGCCAGTCGATGTAACTTGGAAACAGAACAGTTTAAGGGACCGAACATTTAACTTTGTAACTTTCAGCGAGGGGAAGTCTCGGATTTTCTTTCAGACCAGGATAAAAAAAATTTTTCGGAAGATAACATATAATTTGTTTTAAAGCTAATATATTGATATAATAAGTCATTTTCTTGTACAAATCACAGAATCAGAGGAGGAATATTGTTTTTAAGCTATTTCAGGGCCGGAAATTTCTTTCCAAAACAAATTCCAGTTCCCACCACCAGCACCACCATTCTTGCCTTCGCCTCAACCCTCCTAAATTTAAATGGTCGGTCTCCAAGTTGTAAAATTTGAAACGATTCCTGTTACAAAAAAAAAAATTTAAAAAATTGCAACTATCTGTTTTTGCTCTGCATTAGTACAAAGCCATAGTTATCAGCATATAATTTAATTTGTGTAGGGGATTATTTCACTCTTTCTTTTCTATAGATTTGTCAAAATGACTTCATTGTTTGCTGGCAATCCCCTCCTTAGGCATGAAATCAAATGGTCTACTCCAAAACTGTTTACAGAAGCCACAAGGCCATTTCACACCTATTGCAATGTACATCTTATGTATAAGATGAAGTCAATACCCGTGTAAGCATTTACACTAAAACTGTTATTTATCCCGTCCGTATATGAGCTTTTTATGGCTTAGCAGAAACTCCCAATGTCCGATTTGGGCATTTTACAATCGGTCAAACCGTCAGTTCCATCGGACATGTCCTCCACAGATAATACATTTCAGAGATCTACAATCATCGCATCAAAATAAAATAAAATAAATTAAATTGACCAGGTGGGCCGGTCGTTTTGGTTGTTAACAAATCACTTCCCAGATAAATTTTTGTGATAGCCTCCGCATTTACCTCAAAAGGTAATCAAGTTTCTGCCTTCTTTACTGTCCTTCTTCAGCGCTAAAGTTGAAGATAAACAGAGAAATAACTTTTACATTAATCCGATTTTTAATCTCAATCTTCAAACAATTACTCAAGACAACTAAAATGTTATTTAATCAGATTTAGATGACAGAGTTCGGGGTTTCCAATGCAGATTTTGGCTTGGAGTGGAGGGGCGGAGTGGGGTGGGGTGGGGTGGGGTGTGTGTCAATAAATATCAAAGTAAACAAAAAAAACAGGATGGATGTGATACTTTTATTTACATCGACGAATATTCGAATTATATCTGAATAATTTTTTTTAAATGAATATATAAATCTGCATTCGTTTCAGTTCTCTATAGTGGAAATATCTTGATTACTCTGTGATACAGACCGGAAAAAAATTTAAATAGCTTTCTTCAGCTGCGCCATCAACAGGAAGATACACTTAAATCTGCAGAGATCTCAAATATCCATATCAATGACGTCACGCGCACTAGGCGCCATGGCATTAAGAATAGTATTCTAGTTTTGGAGGGTATTCTGTCATGTGCTGTCCCAGTCTCGGCGTTCGCCATTTTAGCTCCTCCATTACTAGCTTCAACACTTATTACCCCTCTTTTTTTTCAGCATCACAGTTTATCGTTTGACTCTTTGCCTCCTCATTTCTGGCAAACCCCATTTCCGACTGTCCCAGTCCCACAGCCATTGCATGGCACTGGCGGAATTATGTTCCTTTTTATATTTTGTTTGTGAAACTTGTAGTATCCATTCATACATGAAGCCCCGCACTCGTAATGCCCTCCACGCGGTTATATTTGCCATATATTTTTGTGTAAGATGCAACACCGGTATATATTCCATCACATTTTTATTTCAAATAAAGCTAATTCACTTCTCCGTGCAAATCAACCAATTATCCAGTGTTTCCACTGGACTGCATTCTACAACTCCCAGTTTGAGCCAACATCGTGGGGACAAGGGTCGGGTGGGAAGCAGAGCGTTGGATCAGTCGTGCGTTGGGGGGGGGGGGGGGATAATGGCTAGTGCATGTCAACACTTTAAAGGATCCCTAATAGTTTTAACAGCTCCAGGTGGAGCTGTGCTAAAAGGTCATTTTACATCTACTCTTATAAAGCAACGATCAAGCTAAAATAAATATAAAATCATTAAAATATAGGATCACATTTTTGAATAAACCTCATTACCTCAACAACTCCATTATTTTCTATGTTGGTACAGCATCAAAACGTTTCTTAACTGAGTTGACGTTAAAGTATAAAAAAAGTAATGTCTTGTAGGGTGGAAGTAGATACATTAGAAAAGAATGTGTTCCTCTGTCAGTGGACACGCAGGACACGTACTCAGTCCGAGGTTCGCCTTTCAGGAGGTGTCAATGAGACAGGTAAGTTTGCCCCATACGGCACTATACTAATTCTGTACTTGTTCTCTATGAGGGATGCCATTTACTAATGATGGGTTTGATTTCCTGTGTTTATTTGTGGAGTTTTCATTGCATATATTTTGCTAAGTATATACAACATATCGACTTATATAATTTTTGACTGGTGAATGAAAGACAGATTTTGACGGTTTTATCTGCCGTTATATTACCCATAATACCATTGTGACAAATCAGTGAACACTATAGAAATACTTTTTTTTTCCAAACAGTATGAGCAAATAATGTTTCTGTTTTGGATGGAAACTGGTTGTCAAATTTAAAGTCTTCATGGCTTATAGTGTGGAAAAGTTATATAGTGTGGAAAAGTAATATAGTGTGGAAAAGCAATATAGTGTGGAAAAGTAATATAGTGTGGAAAAGTAATATAGTGTGGAAAAGCAATATAGTGTGGAAAAGTAATATAGTGTGGAAAAGTAATATACAGTGGAAAAGCTATATAGTGTGGAAAAGCAATATAGTGTGGAAAAGTAATATATTGTGGAAAAGTAATATAGTCTGGAAAAGTAATATAGTGTCGAAAAGCAATCCGAAAAGATAACATTTAGAAACATTTTTAATAAGAGGTTACAACGTAGTGAAAAGATTAGCTTATGGTTGTAATTTCTGAGGTACAAATGGAGGGTTTAACCTACTCGAGATGGTACCACTGGGTCTTGCAACGACAGCTGCATCCTTGTCTACATCTTTCAAACTGCGCGTATACATGGACGTATGGCCGTGAAATGAGGTTCTTATTTCTTTGAATGCACTCAGAAAAAGAACAAATATACAATATTTTTATTTGCGGGTGGGGTGGGGGATTTAACTAAGGTGGTTATTTGGGAACAAAGAATTTTGCAGTAGAAGCAAGACCGATTTTGCATGCTTTTGGGAGGACGAATTCGTTTGCCAGAAGGTCGAATTAAATTGAATTTTTGAGTGTACAAGGTTTGCTATTTGGGTCCAAAGACGACATCGTTATGCTGGATCTGATGGATTTGAGGATAGTTTGGTAGTACACAAAACAGTAATTTGCCTCAATACAGAGGCTTTCTTAACACCTTTCTTAACCCAGCCTCTGCATGCCTGATTTCCTCAGGATGTTTGGCACAGGCAGTAAAATTAACAATCTAATTGCTATGTTGTATTCATGAAAGGATATTTCGCACATTTTTAATTATTTTTTTTTCCTAACTTGATCAAACTTACATATTTGACTTATAAAGTAACAAACTTGATATTTTTGGCAACAATGGAATGCAGCAGTTTTTACTTGTCCGTTGACATGGCAACAAATTTTGGTAGATACATTTAAAATAATGTATTTTTTCATAGTAAATAACTTAAATGCTTTAATCAGCTTTTAAAAAAAATGTTTAAATTAAAACAAAAAAGAACCAACTAATATGAAGTTTTCAAACAATTGTGGTTCTTTTTTGTTCTTTTATGTCCAAGTCAAACAGAAAAGTAATACAACATAACCACTAAATACACATAAAACATGCACTGCACATTTGCCTCTGTGGCTTGATTTTCTGACTATTAGAAGTTATTAAAACATAAAGATTAAATATATTATACTATCATTTAAATATGCAAATACATGTACTTTGATATAAAAGAGCATCAAGATAATGTGCTAGAACATTGGTTGCTATGGCAACGGCAAGCATTTATACAATACTTGTAATGATAAAAAGAGAGTTAATTCACTTTCTTCAATTACAATTATCACCTTATTTCAGTGTGTCAATTAGAAATATAACTTTGTATACGTGCCAGCTTTCACTCGTACACTGAAACCCCCTATACTGCACAAAAAGTCTGTACTTATTTAAATTTGTTCAAATAAAATACGAGTTGCGTGTCCAATTTCAGACTCTTGGTAATAGTATAAACTCTATAATTGTATGTTCATACATTTGAATACACTTGATAACTGATGCTTAAACATTGTAAGAAACCTCATTGCATTGAAAGTAATTTAATTCAGAATGGTCTTTATGTTGTATACTGCATGAGGTTGCCATATGTATGCATGACGTTCCTAAAATATAAAGGTAATAAAGGAAAACATCACAACTACAAATATGAAGATTTTAATTTGGCAAATGTAGTAAGCTGGTCATAAAAGTAAATATAAAAACATGAAAGTTCACCGATAATAATTTATCACAAATGGCCTGAAGCAGCAAATAAATAGAACAATTGTCAAAAACTGCTATCAACACTTTTCTTTATGTAAACCTAGCTGCTGGTAGTATGCAAACAAACAAACACAAGGGCATATGTGCACATCACATTTAGCACATCCATACACTGTCAACTTGTCTGTTATGCTTTTTGGAGCACTGCTTGCATGTGCTTCATATCTTGCTCATTCAAGCCAGAGAGTGTCAAAGACGTGCAGGCTGTGTAGTAGGAACAACATTTCTTTCTTTGCGCCTGGAAAAGTCCCCAATCAGTATTCTGACAACATCAATTCGGATGTGCTGACGGGTGTACTTCTTCTTGGTCTTCGTCAAAGTGTTCGTCTCATACAATATAATAAAGACATTGGTCAGCAAAGATTGATGAGGAAATGGACATATATTTCCACCATTTCTAGCTGGTCCTTCAAGCCTTATACTTCAACCTAAGCTGCGGTCAACACAACCCGTATGGATCTAGCAGTCGTGTACTACTGATGCCTGAGAAATCCTAAGCGTTGATCCATCATTTTTTGTTACCAAAGGCTGTCTTCTCTTCAATTGCTGCAATGTTGGTGAACAGAAAATGGACCTGTAAAAAAAAATCAATACTTCCAAAAAAAAATTACTTGTATGTATTTGCACCTGCCATACTTACATTATACCCACAATCTATTTCTTAAGAGTTCAATAGATTAACTGCATGTACTAACCATTTTTGCATTTTTACTTCTTGCTGAATGTGTGATCCTAAATTGACTTTGTGTCATCATGTTTGTAAACGATCGAGTTATAAAACAAAAACTATATCAAATATATATCTCATGTTAGTTCACTGAAATATTTGATATGCTTAGTCAGTTTTTATCATCAATTAGCAAGCATTGCGTATCTTTGTTTTACTTTTTGTGTATCAATGTTTTTGTATGTATGTATGTACTCCCTATAAATATGAAATTAAACTGGCCTTGAAAATAAGTCTACCTTGAAGAAAGGCCACCCAATTCCTACAATAATGTGCTCTGGAAAGTACACCAGCCTTAAAAGTACAATACCGAACAAATTTAAATATCTCACGTGTCTTGTTAACATGTTGACAAACTTGTATCTTCAGAAAAGGAACACAAATATTATTAACTATATATGAACATCTAATTGTAAAACCATGTGACAATAAATATAGAACATATTCTTCATCAAATCTTGATTGAAAAGCATGATTGTAAAATTTCTTATTTTACAATGTATGTACAGGTATTTTGTTAGATGCACGGAGAACACTGTCGTATTGTCTACCGCTAGTTTTACTCGAAAAAAAGCATAGCTCTTCAAGTGAGCCGTTCTTGAACATGTTGAAAATAAACGGAAGAAAATACTAATGATTAATATAAACCGATGCCTATTTTCGAACGCTGGTGTAGCATATTCTAGCAGAGGGATTCGTCCATTGGGTTCAATGAACTCTCTGATGTCAACAGAAAAGGTAGCTGGTGACCAGCAGTCATCATCACTGGAATAGCTTAACTGAATCTCCAGGTTGCTCATTTCAGTGGCTATTTCCCACTCCACTTCCTCTTCGTCTGATGACTGCTCTACATCACTAAGATCATTAAAATCTATATTACTGATTTCTTTACTCTTTTCAAAAATCATAATCTGACAACCAATATGGCAGTGGATACACAGTTAGCCTCTTTACTATGTTCCATTTTGACATTTCCGCATTTAAGATCCGCATTACACGGTACAACAATGTCATTATGATGTAACACCAAACCAGTGTGGATCAAGATCAAGAAATATAACGTCTGCGATTACTTGTGGTAATTACCATAGCTCAGTCAACTCACTATATACTTCATACTTGTCGTTCTTTTGTGGCTTTTTGAAAGGATAAATAACAAAAACACATTTTGAAATATATATGTAATAACCTTTAATATGTCCAAATATATCAAAGCAAACCCAGTGAAACCGTGAATAACTCGAGAACATATGCTTTTGTGAAGGTGATTGCACTGTGCGTGTAAATTCTATAATTAGTAACACCTGGAACTGCGAATATTGTCAATCTCTAAAATGATATAACATCAAAACTTTGACGTTTAATTTCATTGTTGTCTATATGACTTTACCTTAGCTATTCATCGACGAAGAACTGAAACATTAAAGTCGATATATAAGTGAACTTGATCCTTTTTTCCAACTGAATCGGTACACAGCCAAGAACAAAAATGGCGCCACGAATGCCATGTGGGTGCATCTAGTTATAGAAACATGAAATTTTCGTAATATGACCACTAACAATTTATAGTTTCGTTAAAACAATCCACAGATAGTATTACAAATTTATGATTTTAATATCTGTATACCTACTGGTAATGACTTCGTGTATTGGATAGATATTATTTGCTTCGCAGCTTTTTCGTATTTTCACAAAACTGGGTGATATAAGAAAACAACCTTGACCTTACAGCGCTACTCGAATTCCACCACATAACATTGTCCCATACGTTTCTGATATATAAATTCTTATGTTTATGCTAAATCTTATTTCACATGTCTAATTTGTATATTTTCGTTAATGTATGTGCCCAATGAACTACGAAAACAGACAATCGAATGAAGAGGTACTTCCTAGACACAGCGATGTCAGCCATTATTATCCCATGACAGGTTCACTTATGGTTTTACGCTGATTTTATGAAGAAAATAACGCAAGCAAGGCAATTAAAATCTTCAACAAAATATATTTAGAAGATGCCTTTGCCGATTCTATTCTTAAAACACAAATTGTTACTGACATATTGATGCTTTAAGTTTCGAAACACAAGTTGGTATGTTTTCAGCATGAAATGATAACAAATGATAACTTGCAGAAATCGGGCGGTGATAACAAATGACGAATTGCGGGAGAAAGGTTAAGGAAAAGTTTCAAATGCTCCCAGATAAAAGTCTAAGTCCCGTATGGTGTATCAGATGAAGCATCTGCAGGTACGATTTACAAACTCATTGGTACAAAATCCAGCCATAGTCCAACTTAGACTTTACTAAAGTCATGTACTACTGGATTTAGTTGTCCGTGCCCTATAGGCTTGTTGGATAATGGTTGTTAGCGCCCCTGAAAACAGGCTCCCTTGAGGAGCTCTTCAGTGCATTAAAATTAGAAACCGTGTGCGCTAATTTACAAGCCCTATTTCCTGTGAGCAATACTCCCAGTATGGATACATTAACGAGAATGACCAAATCGACTGAGAAGAAGAGACATTGTTGTAGCCTCTGTTCCAATTATCGGGGAAAATGTGTTGACGAAAACATTTATAATTTTCCACAAGTTTTCTACAGACGAAAGGATTAGAAAAGCATATTAGGTTATTTATTTGTGTTTCAGATTTTCTCAACTGAAATTTCCTTAACAACACAAATATATGATGTAGATACAATAATTTATAAGGACAATGTTAGAGCTTTATACGTTATTTATTTTATAATGATTGCAGACCAAATTTTCACAACTCTTAGTAAGCACTCTAGATGGTTTACATGCTGGTGTAGTGTATATTTTTTGTGATGGAGAAAATTGGAAAACTCGGTGAAAATCATTGACCAAAGAATGGCAGCTACATTACTGTGATCGCAGATGTGCGAAGAGAGTGTGCTACCAATGCACTATCCAGACCCCGACAAGTATGGTTGGTAAAATACAATGGCATGATGTAAAATCATACGTAAAAAAAAAAGGAGTTGGTTGTCACATATTTAGTAACTAAATATAAAATACGAAGATTTCAGCATTGTATGACTGCATGAAAGAAATGTTGATTTTTTAATATACCCTATTTTATTATGCCATCTAGGTAAAGATCATAATGACCCGTCACGTAAATACGAAACATAGTATACAAGAAAGCTACAATCATCCAATTTATTTAATTTAGAATTTTGCCTTGCATGGGGGGAAGAAAGATAACAGAGGTTCTGGGCGATCCAGCGATGTATCAAACAAAAATACAGGTGTTTACGTTAAGATAGTCCAGCATCCCTAATGAACCAGATATCCATTACTTCGATTTCAACTTTAAAGAATAAGATATATGGCTTAGAAATTATTAGAAAGTGTGTTGTTTATTATAGAGATTTACTTCTTTTTTCTTCTAATATTCTTCATTTCATGTCGCGCAATACTTTCTCTATTATTAGATCCATCGTACTCTAGTAACATCGTGTACTCTATAGTATTGGCATAATTTATAACAAAATAAAACTACAAATACATCAGCACGTTACACAATCAGTCGCATTAAAGACTGCTTTAAAACTTCCTATTATAAAAAATCTTCTCACAACGTAGCGGGATTTTATTAACTATATAACATCATTTAACCCCGCGAGTGTAATGTTATATGACCTTTCTAGTTTGACTAAATGAGTCAATATTATTCCACCGTGCAAGTAACCATGATGTAGTTGTATTTAACTTCCTAAATTATCTGCTTCCACATTGTCATTACGTTTATTTTTGTTTGTTTGGTTTTGTTGGTTTACTATTTGTTTGTTTGTTTTTTGTTTCAACTGCATTTTTAACACAGTGTTCGCTACATCATGCAGAGGAAATGGAAGTTAAGTGTTTTTCCCAAGGTTAAACCGAGACAGCTCAGCTTTATTCTCAGACACGTGGGCACCTCTGTCCCGTAGATATGTCACGAGGCACTTTACACTAAGATTTTCGAGGTCACAGGCTTCATTCACATCTTAGCTGTACGCCATTACAATGTTGATTTGCTCACCGGAGAGAACGTTGCATCATGGGTAAATCAGGGGAATTAATAAGTCAAGGGAGATAACAACCGTTATCGAACAGGCCAATAACAACAGATGATGCTTCGCTCAGGACGGATCAAAGATTTTGCAAGAAGATTTAGAGACGGAATAGAATCAACTATGTAACAGTACACATTATCTACTTGCTTGTAATAATATGGGATGACCAGCATAACCTGTCTCAGTCTCTTACTGCTGACTTGATTTAACTTCGTTTATCGCCAATAGGACGAAAACTCTTATTTGTGCGTACACATTTTGTATTTTTTGTCAAATTTTGTGTAAAATCGTTAATTAAAACTTTGCTTAAATACTTGGAAATAGTTGGTATAATCCATACATCTAATTATACTATTGAAATTTCTCAATGTCTTTCAACTTCTTGTTATCTTACTACATTAATGCAGATTTAATTGGTTTCACACTTGACTACAGAACATTAATTACTAGTTAACACCTGGGTAATTCTTACACCCCTCCCTCTACAGATATATTATATGAAAGTCTGATCATAGACTATATTTAGAAGGAGGGGAGTTAAATTACTACAATGGTATTAAATACTTCACGATATTTAACTTTATTGTCATGAGTTCATTATTTGATAATCATGAGTTTCCATAACCGTAATGTATCGGTATGTTGATATTACATACAGCTAGAGAGGTATCTTGTAGCATAATTATTAGGTGGTAGTTAATTCAGATGATGCCGATATTGAGTCTGTCGTTAGGTTTAACGTCGTTTTTCGTATTATATACATTTACGACGACTTAGGTGCATGCTTTTGCGTGCTTATAAATTTTGCGTTGTAACCGCTATATTGGATGCCGCCCAAGCAAACCGCAGGAAAAAAGCGCCTTGACTACCTCCGTCCTTTCAGCTGTCCGTCCTCCTCTGCCTAATGGCCGCTACCTTTTTCGTTAAGATCAAATCTATACCCAGTTACCTAATTTCCAGTTGGGCTGTCCCCACCCTATCGCCAAAGATGTGAAAACTCACATATCCGATTCGAATAATCATATGTTGTGAATTGTCCTACTGCGCAGTTTTTATTTTTCGTGTACAATGCGGACTTGTATATTTTCCGGAAATTTAACCAATAATGTTGGCTTAGTGTAGCCGATAAATTTAGTGATATCAATTTGGGTTTTTCGCGACGCCGTTAGTTCTTTCAGCAGCATTCCAATCAGGGTTTTCAGGGCCGTACAAGTCTTCGTCAGAAAGGGGTTTTTGGGGCTAGGAATGTAAGCGCAGGGTAAAATTCAACTTTTTTTTTTTTTTTTTTTTTTTTTCTTCTTTTTTTTTTACCCACCTTATATGATATCAAATTATGCCCAGTTGTCTATATTCCGGCTGCCTCTATTTATAGAATGTGTTGGTCACCTGGTATCATATTATACAAGGTTGTGAATCTTACATAATTCATAAATTTAAATTTCGGTACTTAGCGTGTTCCAAAAAAAAAAAAAAAAAAATCATAGTCAAAAGGTATAAGTTGCCTTTTTAGTACTTTAGCAATCTTAATTAGTTTACATTTGCATTTGTGGCATAAATGCTTGAGGTTAAAAAACCCAAAATAAAAATATAAATTATTATCAATCGTAAGGCAAGTTTGCAGAGTTTTTATCCAAACGAGCTTTTAAGTAGGCTTTTGTTAGCTCTTTAACAGTCGGTGTCATATGGCATTCTGTGGCAGCCCTATTCTTTATCCTCGATAGCGCAATCCTCTGGGCTTCTCGTTTCGTCCCGGTTTACGCTTGGTAGATGAATTTAAACCTCTCCCGCAGGACCTCGCAGATTCCGACATACATGGCCGAATGGGCCGCACACGTCGTTAAATCAAAAATCAATCAATCAACCTCGCAGATTGCAATGAGACTAGATATGGAATGGCTTCTAAACAAGTCTGGATAATCATTCGCAAGGCAGTAGTCCTCGTTTATCCACTAGAGAGGGTAGGTCGCGCTATATTGGCCGATCAAGCAAACCGCCATATAAAAGACAGAGGTGACAAACCTTGATGCACGATCATTCAAGGTTTTTTTCAGGCCAATCTTTTTTTAATCGCTCTTCGTGGAAGGCTGATTTTTTTTCTCTCTTCATTGCTGCTTTTCATTGTAGTCACTTGTTTTTCTTGTGGTTGCTCCTGTCTTTTTTTTAATTTTTTTTTTGCCTAGGCTGGGTTTTTCTGGCCGTTGTTTTTACAGGCATGCTGCTTGGGGGTCGGGGGGGGGGGTATTTTTCCCTCTGCCTGGCCCCTGTCTGGAAATTCTAATTACGTATTCTTTTCTTGCCTAGTCCTCAGTGGGTGCACGTCATTTTCTGCTGATTGTATTGGTACTGCTGGTGGTTGTACCGCTTGATTCTCTCTAGCAGCGGAGATCCGTTTTGCCGGGGGGGGGGGGGGTCTCTTTCTTTCCTCATTGGCCGCTGTTGGTTTCGTAGCCCGGGTCTCCGTTGGGGGCATCTTCTGCTGTTTCTGTATGAATCCTATTCCCATATGAGTAGGAGGGTCGTTCCCCTTGCTTGTGCTCTAAGGCTCCATCCTGATGCGACGGTGAGTCCTAATCCTTGAACAGCTTGTAGGGCCTGGGCGGGAATCATCACTTCTTCCATTTCTAGCTCGTTTTCTTCTTTGTTCTTTGTTGCTCTGCTGGCTGAGACTGAGCCGATATTTAAATATTTCTATGTTAATTCGACGTATGGCCATATGTCAGTCAAACCATAACAAGTGTCGATACCTATGGATCACCGGCGGCTAATACTATGACTGGTAAAGGTGTGAGCATCACTAGATTTACCGGCACATTGGCATCTTAACGAACTTTCAGGTCAAATGTCCGACACCTATCCGACTGCCACTATGTATCACATACAAATTCAAATCGTCATAATTGAAACATTTTTCAAGCATTTTTCATGAAAGTTTCAATAAGCACTATAAAATGAACAATAATTAACACTAGGGAAGTGACACCATAAAATAGTTTCAATTTATTATATGGGCTATGCTAATGAGTAGGGCGTGATTATATCTGCTCTGGCGATATGTCAATTCAAATGCTGCCGATAATTAGAGATTCTTACGTTGATGGCATTAGATAAAGGATGTCTCTTTTACAAGATATATAATCAGTATATATTTACTTGCTTGTTAATTTGATTTCCATATCATGTTTATTTGTGGTCTAATCCTAGTCCTTCCCAGCATATATAGCTGGTTAGAGAATTGGAAATGTCCCCTCATAAAAGTCTAAATTCCAAAAAGATTGTATAATATTTTCATGTTAATTTAATGTTAAATTTTGTCGCAAGACTTTTTATTGAGGTTCCTCTATTATGATCTTAAAGTTCCAATGTTTCTTGAGTTTAGGATTTCCTGCTCGTACTCACCACCCTTCAGGTATAGTTCCTGTTGGTCGGGTTTCCTTTCCTTCATACCCTAAATGAGTTTTTAATCCGTTAGTGACCTTCGCTCTAAGGTCTTTTCAGTTGTATTAGTTTCTTTCTTGTTTTTAGATATTTTAAATTTTTATGTGTTCTAATTTTGTTTTACTTTCTGGGCTATTATGTATCAAATTTTCAGAGTTATTCTTATTAGAGATTTTCTTTATATTTGGTGAGTACGTGTATGCATACTCTTACCTGTATTCATATTGTCTCTCTCCCTCTCTCTTTATTAGTTTGTATTGGTAGTAGTTTATTGTGTTCGATTTTGTTAAGCTTATAACATTTAAGTTACGATGTTAGGTTTCATGTATTTTATTATTATTACGACATGTATGAGGATGTTACATATATTAAGGTATTAACATATTATTAGTATAATATATATGATATGTTTTCTCTTTCTCTGTTAGTCTACATTATATGTGTTAGAGTTTGATGATATTGTTAAGTTATGTTTGTATAGTATTTTATTAGTACAGTTTTGTTACAAGATAGTACATGTTAAGATATATATATATATATATATATATATATATATATATATATATATATATATATATATATATTTAAGGTTATGTGTATAGTAGTATTTTATTAGTACATATACATTTATAAGTATTCATTATTTCATTGTATATATATATATATATATGTGTGTGTGTATGTGTGTGTGTGTGTGTGTGAATTATATATACATTCTATACATGTTCATTTTCTGGTTTGTTGGTTCTTTTTTCTTTTCTCCTTTCCCTGCTGGTTTCGTTTTTTCTGTTGCGGTTGTTTCCTGGATATGTGTTCATCCTCTATTATATCGTATGTTGGTTCAATGCCTGCAAGGTCCAGCTTATAATATTCTGCTCTTGGATTTCTTTGTCTTTTCTCCGTCTTTTTGTTCAGATTCTATGTGGTGCTTTCTGCTGCGATGTTTTCTTCAAACGCTTCCGCTATTTTAAATTCTATAGCTTTCTGTTTCTGGTAGATTAACCTTTCACTGATATGCATCGTTGTTGCTGTTTTTGTTGTTATTGTTGCTTGTTACTCTACTGCTGTACTCGGCGATTCTTCTCTGTGTTGAGGTGGAACGTTAGTTCGCTGGTTCTCATTTGTTGTGGTTTCGATTCTATTTGGTATTGTTGCCATTGTTGCTGTTTTTGTTGTTGTTGTTATTGTTGCTGATGTACTCCTCCCTGGTAGTGGTTCCTCTCTGTGGGGAAGTGGAGCTTCAGTCAGATGGTTCTCTTATGTTGTGGTTTCTGTTCTATTTGGTATTGTTGCTTCTGCCACTTTTTGTGTACATTTTCTTGAGTCATGTGACCTGTTTACATTTGGAACACTTTCTGTGATAGATGCACCGCACCCTACATACCACGTTATCACCAGAAAGTCGTGTATGTATCAAAATGTGTTTATTTTCTTTGCCTCTTCTCGTTCTATCAATATAATTCTCGCTTCTGTTTGCACTGTTGGGAATAGTTTATATGTTGCTATTTGCGCGTCTTGTATATTGAAATTGAATTTCTGCTCCATCTTTCGACCGTAGCTGCCAACTTCATCTCTATGGGAATTCCATTTATATGAACTTCAACATATTTGATTTCTATTTTTGTCTCTATCCCTGTTGGGTCTATTTGCTGTTTTCCTTCTAGTTGCATGGCACCCTTAATCAGGAGTGGCTGCTCTCCTTTTGGGTGTAAGTAGAATATTCCTTTTCCATTTTGTGTAATGTATTCAATGCCTTCTATCTTTATACCTTTTTCCGTTAGTGATATTAAAATCTCTGATGGTGACGGTCTATCCTTTATTCTTAAGTTTGATACATCTATTCCTTGAGGTCCCGGGCGTCTACTTGCCACGAGCTTCTTTCCTCTCTCCGTGCTCGTGACTTTGGTTTTGAGGTGCTGTTGTAGTATTGACATTCTTGCTTTCCTCGTGCAGTCTCCGTGTATAGACTTTCTGTGGGTTAGTGTTCTCAAATTAATGATTCACTAATAATGTTCACCGTATATATTGGTATCACAGGATCTTTGTATATGATGCAGTTCACAATGTCATATCATTGGTTAAAATGGGTTTCACAATGTCATATCATTGGTTCACAAATTTAAATTTCAATGTTCAAATATTCAAACAGATATTTCAGTTTGCTGATTCATAAATTACATACATTACTGTATTTGTCGCCCGGAACAAAGAGAGTCCGCTCTCCGTCCTAGAGCTTCGGGGGCTAAACTCTGGTAGACTTTCTTGCCGTCTGCTTCGTACGTGCCATTGTCCAATGTTTTCTCTGTATGAATTTCCATATCATGCTGTGTCAAACATAAGTGTATTTTCTTTTCCCTTTATCCTTTTGGTTTGGAAGTGAATACTCACTGGTTTGGAAGTAAATACTCACTGGTTTGGAAGAGAATACTGACTGCCACTAGCCACCCGTGGAGAATAATACTGTCCTTGCAAGTGACGGTAGTAGTTCACAAAGGATTGTGTCGCCTTTGTGTGACAGGTCAAGCGTGGTTATTGTAAATCCAGGAAATGGATCAATTAACAGACCAATAATGTACTTGGAGTGGAATTCTGTATGCTAATTTAGATACTTGTCATTTTGAATATAACATTGTCAGAAAACGATAATTACTTATTTGCACCTCTGTGTTGATTTCTGCTAGTTGCAAGTCCTCTTATAAAATCACCGCATAACTTTACAACCAATCCAGTCTGCGTTCTTTTGTGTTCAGTGACAAGCACAGATATACGTTAGAAATCGATTGTTTAAATTTCCATTTTAAACGATCTGAATTATCTGCACTCGAAGATGGCGATGTTACAAAATAACAGTAATAATGAGAACTGGGCCGGGGTAGCAACAATACTAAAGAATATAGCTATAAAATTAACATGGGGGGAAATTGTAACTGAAGGGAAATTTAAGTTGAGGTTAAAGTATACTAAAATAAATGGGTGGCGTATATTAAATGTGCCAACATTAAACAATATAAACGTAAAAAAGTAAAAATTTATTACAGATTTAACTGAATATGTACAAGAATTTTCAATGGAAAATTTCATAATTGGAGGGGATTATAACTGGGTGACGAACAATATAGATAGGAGCGTGGGTATGAAATATAAAGAATTAGAAGCTAAAAGGGGGGAAATCATTAGAAATTTTATAGATAAAAATGAAATAGTAGATGTCTGGAGAACAATAAATCCAGACAAGATAGATTATACATATGAATACGGAAATGGACAAGGAAGTAGATTGGATAAATTTTACATATCCAGAAGAGAAATAACTCAAGTTTTAATGTGTGAAATTCAAAAAAATAAAATATCGAACCATAATCCAGTTACACTTAACATAAATACTAAAAAGAGGAATAAATGGGGACAGGGATACTGGAAACTAAATAATTCTGTTCTACTGGAAAGTGATTATACGGAAAGAATAACAGAAATTTTAAACAATTTTAATACGGATGGAACAATGAATATTTTGGGGGTAGAACAAAGATATAATAACATATGTAATAATAAATAAGGAAGTGAGGAGGAAAAAGAAAACGTAGGAAGGAATATGATAACATACAAAGCTACAAAAATAAAATAAGAGCAGGAAAATTTGACAATATATACATAAAAGCAAAGGGCATATATAGAAGGGAGGAAATAAGGAGGGGAAAAGAGAAAAACATAGAAACCTTAAAGAAAAATAATTTAGTACTTACTGAAAGAGAAGAAATTTTGCAAGAAATTCATGATTTTTATAAAGATTTATACACATCGCAAAATACAGGGTACGAGGAAATAAATAATTATTGCAAAAATGCTCATTTTACAAAAATAAATGAAGACCATAGAAGTAAATGTGAAACCTTTATAACAGCAGAAGAAATTAAGAGAGCCATAATACAATTAAAAAAAGGCAAATCAACAGGATCAGACGGCCTCACTGCTGATTTTCATTTAAAAAAATTCAAATGCAATTAATTCCAATTTTATAATATGTATATAATAATATTATAATAAATAAAGAAATGCCAGGCAAAATGAAAGAGGGAATTGTCACTTTAATATACAAAGGGAAAGGGGATACGCAAGATTTAAAAAATTGGAGACCAATTTCTTTATTGAATACGGATTATAAAATACTTAGCAAAATTATATCTAATAGGCTTAAAACATGTATGGGAAAAATAATTAATGTAAATCAAAGTTGTGGGGAAGGGGGGAGAAGTATTAAAAACAATTTACTAACTATACAAACTGTGATTGAATATACAGAAAATAACGGAGAGAAAGGAGCGAGCGATTATACTATATGATCAGGAAAAAGCTTTCGATTGTATAGAACAAAGCTATATAGAGAACATTTTAATAAATTATGGTTTTGGACCTATTTTTTGTTCATGGATAAAGGTGCTGTACAAAATATAAAATCAGTAGTGCAAACCAATGGAGCGAGAACAAAAAGTTTTAAGATTGAAAGATCTGTAAGACAGGGATGCTCCCTGTCAATGCTACTTTATGTTTTAGCCATAGAAGTACTATGTAAAAAAAAAATAACAATACAAATATACAAGGTATTAAAATACCTAATTTTAAAAATGAATTTAAAATGCTCCAACAGGCGGATGATTGCACAAATTTTATATATGATGGTTTCTCTTTTAAACATTTGGAAAAAGAATTTGATGATTTTGGAAAAGCTTCGGGGTAAAAATTTTAATGCAAAGACAGAAATACTTTTGATAGGAAACTGGCGTGGGAACCATCCCGGTCTACCACCGGAACTGATACAAACACAAGTGAAGGCTTTAGGGATATATTTTGGGTGTAAGGCGATAAAAACAAGTTATAATCATTTAATAGATAAAGTACAATCACAAATTGAAATATGGCTATGCTCACCTTTAAACATAATAGAAAGGACACAGATTGCACATACATACATATACAGTACTCTATGGTAAATAATGCAAATAGTAGATTTTAAAGATACATGGCTGGAAATTTTAGACAAAAAATAGTTAATTTTATATGGGGAGGAGGAATGCACCTTCTCCCAAGAGAGCATTTATATAAATTAAAAATGGAAGGAGGGCTGGGCATACCCTACTTGAAATATAAAAAGAATGCATATATATTAAATTGAATACGGAACCTACATGGAAAAAAAGCAATTCATGTGGGCGGATATATATATATATATATATATATATATATATATATATATATATATATATATATATATATATATATATATATATATTATATATATATATATATATATATATATATATATATATATATATATATATATATATATATATATATATATTATGGATATGTAACCAGTAATATGCCTGAAATATACAGGAACAATAAACTAATCAAACTAATTGAACCACCGAGGAATCTGTTTCTAATTAAAAACGTAATTATGAGATATAGGAATAATAATAAAATATGGACAGAGGAGAAAGACAATCTAACATATGAAAATATAATGAAGGTGGTAAATAAAAATAGTCGTCATGAAGTAGAAATAGAAAATCCAGGAATAAGATGGGAGGGAATATGGAAAAAGTGGAAAAACATAAGATCCAACCAAAAACAAAGTTTGATGTACAAATATAGCCATGATGTATGGGTTACGGGAGTTTTCGCCTTCAAAAGGCATGTAACCAACCGTATAGCAATATGCCCACTGTGTAATAGTACATGGTATACAAAAAGACACGTGATGTTAAAGTGCAAAAGTATAGAAATAGATAGGGAAACAATAATAAATAGGATAATTGAATAATATGGAATATATATTATACACAAACAATATAAAAGAAAACAAATTATATGAAAGTCTAATAACATTTATTACCAATACTATGGCAAAATGTTACAAATGTTTTAAAGAGAATGAATGAATATTGGTTTTTATTTTAGCAACATACAATTATTAGTGCTCTTGTCTACTTAATAATAAATATAATAAACAAAACAATTTTAATTTAGATCTAAAAGAAGACAGCACAATAGGATGCTGACTTCTTAGAGGACCCAAGTATAACCACTGTGGGAGATGGGAACCAGTAAGCCCTCTCATTAGGGGAGAGGTACGCCGCAAAGGCGACCTGGATCCTACTCACTCACGTGTTAGAAAGGTCAGCCTCACAAATGTGACCCGAAATAATAAAAAGAACGATCAAACAAAATATAGAGACAGGAATACTACATCATAACAACTAACAACAAGAATTTCGCAGTAGCAATCATAATTTAACACTACACATAAGAACAAAATGGAAAACACATAAACACAGCAGGGGGGGGGGTTATGACTCCAAGTAAGATATGAGGACGAGTGACACCAATGCTACATGGCTAACGCGAAGTAGTACGGGTCACATCAGAGTACCTGAAGAGTGAGGCATAACCTAAATCAACATTACGAAACAAGAAAATCAAAGGAAATAATATCAAAAACTAACAACAGCGAAATTCTATCCCGCCTATACACAGTACACACACACAAACCAAAAATATAATTTATATTTTTTTTTTTTTTTTTTGTGTTTAATATATTAGAGAGAGTGAACAACCAAAACTTGTAAAAAAAATGGCTTTAGACTATAATATAAAAGGAGACAGGGGGAGCTCAAAGTATAGCCTCTGTGACGGAGAGAATAAAAACATCACACACAAGAAAGTCGCGTAATAAACGGGCGCCAAATGACATCTCCGCCTGGGCTAAAAAATGATGCACCACCAGTTTCCAAATCATAATCTCAATAAAGAGATTGTAGAAATTATATTTTGGAACCTTTTTTTATAAAGTTATATTTTGATCCTACATAAAAGTAAATAATAACTATATTAAGATTTGAACAATTACAGCCAGTCCAAAACAAGAATACAGGGGTTTATAGCATACGACAAAATATATATAGCAAACACACATATAGCATACACTGGACTCATAAAGATCCCTGGCAAGGATCACTAAAATATATTTATATAACATGGCAAGGAAACCAGCCGCAAGGGTAATAGCTGAGGAGGGGAGTATGAGCTATAGTGTAAATTTCTTTCGGCTAAGGTTGGAACGAAAGGGAACCTGGAAACGGGATCCAAATCAAGTACGCCCATCAAAAATGTATATCAAAAGGAACCTTAGTCAAAAAATTTTAATAAAAAAATTTCTCTTCAAAATTCTTTTTGATTTTTTCAAAGAAACCCACAACAACAGACTTATGGGGGTACATACAGATATAAAAAAACCTTTTAAAAAAAACTTTCGGTACAAAAGGGGGACACCTCAACGGCCTCTTAGTTCAACATTGCTAGATGTCCAAGACGGGTCCACAAAAAAAAAAAAAAAAGAAGATGGCGATGTATGCTGGTGGAACTTAGAACTGCTGAGAACTTCTTCCAGAAATCTTGTTTCCAAGTGTTCCTCCTTAGCAGAAGAGTGCAAGAACGTACTAGGAGACTGGATAAAGGGGAGGAAATGCAATTTTATCCTCTGCGCTACCTGCTTAGACTCCGGTTGTCCGTTCTTGAAGGTGTACGGAACATGTTTTATGAGTACGCCGCAAAGAAAGCACGGCAGATCACAGATCTTCAGGGGCAGATTATGGAAATGGATTTGTCTTCAGGGGCAGATTATGGAAATGGTTTTGCCTCCCGATAGCAGCGATTTGTCGTCAATGTAGTATATAGAGGAGGAGAGTGACGAGATGTCTGATGACGCATTTGATGCGCTGATACATTTGGTGTTGTTCCATAAACGGTCCTTTTCAGGGCCATAAAAGTACCACGAAAAGAAAACTAATCGTTGCTATTTATTAATTCGTTTATTTATCTCATTGTCTCATATACATAAACATTGTGAGTCAACGGTATCACTTTCCGGTGTCGACGACGGTGCTAAAGTTGTCGACTTTATAATTCTGTGTTATAATTTTGTCTTCATGTTACTGCAAGTCAGATGAATCACTGCACCGGTTGTAGGTGAGAAACCGTTTAGTGGAACCCTTATATATATATATATATATATATATATATATATATATATATATATATATCTATATATATATATATATATATGTTTGTGTGTGTGTGTGTGTGTATGTATGTATGTGTGTATATATTTTTATACACACATATATATGTATGTGTATATATATATATATATATATATATATATATATATATATATATATATATATATATATTTACTTAGTAACTTACTTACTTGTAATAATATCTTACTTCATATATTGATTCATATCAATCGAATTGAATCAAATGTCCATGTTAATATTAAAATGATAGCACCACTACTACTACTACTAATAGTAATAAGTAGATTAAAATCATCCTTGACTGCTTCTTCAATGGCCAACTCGTTCATATTTTGAGATCCACTCATAAAAAGTATGAACTTTCAATGAAATAATGTATAGCCTCTTTCCCCAAAATCTTGCTATTTTTTAGTTGCACCGTTCACTGCTGGGATTTCAAGCTGAAGAAGCGGCAAGTATCTCGTAAGAGACGCAAGATAATGTTATCGAGGGAAAATATACTGTCACCTCTCACCACTCTATTAGGGGAAATGTTTGATAAAATATGGCATACAATTAAAATTCTTGCATACTCCCGACACATTGTGCCTAATTGTGAAGACCACAACGTATTTGTCACATGTAACTGATTCCTCAGAGATTGGATTGACTTTAGTATTCCGTGGGCTACACATTTCTACAAACGATAAAGAATAAAGGAGAAAATAAAAAAAAGTTATATCTGACAATCATTTATCTACATCTTTCTAATTTACCCCAGTTTCACAGAGAATGACCCCAATGCAACTGGGGTCAACCGGAAAGATATTTGCGGGTATTGCACGTGGACATGATATCTTGAAAGAGGTGAAAACGATATAAAATTTAATAAAGGAAAGAAAAATAAGTCATTCTCATCCATACTCCATAAGGGTAAATAATTTAAAAATAAAAAGCAAATTCCGTCATGGTTTTACTCTTGTTTCATATTATAACTAAGGCGCTCGCCTTTACAGATCACTCACATCGCATCGCTGTCCGCGTAGGTTCTACTCCCGGCTCGACCAAATTGCCTATGTGAGAAAGCTTGCCAGTCGCCGGGGTATTCCTCAACCCAATGTACTGGCCGCCATATATAGTCTATCATATGCTGAAAAACGGCATTACCCCCCCCCCATAAAAAAATAAACTACAAAATTAAAATAAATAAAAATGTCTAAGGAGAGACAAACAAGTTGTAAATATCAAGCAGAGCATGGTGACAGATTATTGACAGAAATGTATTATGTTAGAGTCATATTTAAAGGGTTTTTCCCCACTAACCGTCAGCATTTACGGAAATTTACCCTGGGAAGTATTGTTTAAAATTGACACAAAATAGTTTGTTTTTTTAAATGTATTTTGTTTCTTTTGTGAAAAAAACCCCATATCAATGCCAAGATTACACTGATGTATTACACACTTTAATCTTGATTTCTCCAATATATACCCTTCATTTAGTTTGTTGATTTTTATTTATTAGCATTGAATGTTTTCGACCAGAACATTTCCTAAATTTTAGGGTTCTACTCTAAATTCTGGAGAATATTATGTACATGTGCATTATATAAAATTAATTTATTGGTGCATCTCTTAAACGAAACTCACACTGGCATTTCATACAAATTATAGTATACTACGTAGTCCGTTTGGTCAAACCATTGTTCCTCTTCGCTATGACACTTTTGGAAACAATATAAGCAATTGATTTGATTGTTGACATAATATTTCGTTAGTAATTAAATTGATCTAAAACGCAAGTGTGGAAAATAAGTTTCTAGATTTCGAACAATTAGAGTATAGTTGTGTTATTAAACACCCAAGAGGGTTATACATGGATGTAACTCTACGGACTTCAAAGGTTCCAGGAGATAGCCAAGATCGATTAACAATTTATTTTTAACTCATTGGCTACAGACTGACCTATCTACAACTATCCTTTCATTAGCTTTTAACAGATAAGTCATTTGTTTGGAAGATATACTGCATTTGGTTGAAAAAGAATTGAGACTTCTACCCGACACTGCATCCAAAATGCATTTGGAATGGATCCAAAATATCACTATATCGACTTCCTTCTAGTCGTGTTTCAATAATTGTAATTATTCTTTATTCTGTAGGCGCCAACATTACAGATTCGATTCATCTCCTAATCCTAGGTCACAAAGGAAAGAAAAAACAATGAAATAAATTATGTTAGTTTTGTAACTATTACAACTTCTGAAATACAATTTTAGATCAGTATTACAATGACCATATAACAATATAATACATCAAACGTAGATCAGTATTACAATAACCATATAACAATATAATACATCATACGTAGATCAGTATTACAATTACCATATAACAATATAATACATCAAACGTAGATCAGTATTACAATAACCATATAACAATATCATACATCAAACGTAGATCAGTATTACAATAACCATATAACAATATAATACATCAAACGTAGATCTGTATTACATTGACCATATAACAATATAATACATCAAATGTAGATCAGTATTACAATGACCATATAACAATATAATACATCAAACGTAGATCAGTATTACAATGACCATATAACAATATAATACATCAACCGTAGATCAGTATTACAATGACCATATAACAATATAATACATCAAACGTAGATCTGTATTACAATAACCATATAACAATATAATACATCATACGTAGATCTGTATTACAATGACCATATAACAATATAATACATCAAACGTAGATCAGTATTACAATAACCATATAACAATATAATACATCAACCGTAGATCTGTATTACAATGACCATATAACAATATAATACATCAAACGTAGATCTGTATTACAATGACCATATAACAATATAATACATCAAACGTAGATCAGTATTACAATGACCATATAAAAATATAATACATCAAACGTAGATCAGTATTACAATGACCATATAACAATATAATACATCAAACGTATATCAGTATTACAATGACCATATAACAATATAATACATCAAACGTAGATCTGTATTACAATGACCATATAACAATATAATACATCAACCGTAGATCAGTATTACAATGACCATATAACAATATAATACATCAAACGTTTGTATTTATATCTAGAACATTCTTAAACATTCGAGGATTGTAAAAAGGTATGGTCTTAAACTTTACACCGACAACTATTATCGCTATCCATCTCGTACCACGCTTCTAGCTTGTATAATCTTATGTACCATCTTCTCTCACCCATCCCATATCTCTGTATGGCACACACAAACTGCAACTCTACTCATAATTGGTAAAGAACAGTGCATTTTGCGGGTTTTCGTTCATTCATTCATTCATTCATTCATTCATTCATTCATTCATTCATTCATTCATTCATTCATTCATTCATTCATTCATTCATTCTATTTCTTTCCTATTAGCTATTGGCAGGTTCATCATCATGAAGGTCAATTGATCACTGAAAAGCGTTTTTGGCTGTGAGCAAGAGTTACAGTCTCAAAAGTTACTGCGATCATTTCACGCCTTACGTGAATATTATACGTCTGTAAACAACTTCTTTTTAAAGTCTATCACATATTCTAATATTAGAATTCAATTTAAAAATACAGTTATGCAATTTTTTATCCTATACAATTTTTTACTTGGACAAATGATTAATTTCTAAACATTATTCTGGAAATATGTCTTGTCTCACCTACGGAAAAATTAGCCCCTTTCCTTCTGTGCCTTCTTACATATGACCTATTATATCAAAAATCCCCCCTCACTCCCCCCCCCAACAACAAAAAAACTAATGTATTCCGTTTTATCAGAAATTCCATCCCCTGTTAGATACTAGTATTTGGTCAGTTCTATTTGGGTCGGTCACCCAAGGCAACTGTCCTATTGATGTATTTAACATGGAGTGTGAATTTATCTCACGTTATATGTGATCTATATACATAGTGTATACAATATTTTGTAGCTGGCATGTCAGTCATCTATATACGTAGTGTATACAATATTTTGTAGCTGGCATGTCAGTCATCTATATACGTAGTGTATACAATATTTTGTAGCTGGCATGTCAGTCATCTATATACATAGTGTATACAATATTTTGTAGCTGGCATGTCAGTGATCATATACATAGTGTATACAATATTTTGTAGCTGGCATGTCAGTGATCATATACATAGTGTATACAATATTTTGTAGCTGGCATGTCAGTGATCATATACATAGTGTATACAATATTTTGTAGCTGGCATGTCAGTGATCATATACATAGTGTATACAATATTTTGTAGCTGGCATGTCAGTCATCATATACATAGTGTATACAATATTTTGTAGCTGGCATGTCAGTCATCATATACATAGTGTATACAATATTTTGTAGCTGGCATGTCAGTGATCATATACATAGTGTATACAATATTTTGTAGCTGGCATGTCAGTCATCATATACATAGTGTATACAATATTTTGTAGCTGGCATGTCAGTCATCATATACATAGTGTATACAATATTTTGTAGCTGGCATGTCAGTCATCATATACATAGTGTATACAATATTTTGTAGCTGGCATGTCAGTCATCATATACATAGTGTATACAATATTTTGTAGCTGGCATGTCAGTCATCATATTCTGGGAGAGTTGTTGCATTCTGGAATACGCAACTCTTCACAAAACTTATATTTAGGAGGGGGTGGGTGGGGGTGGAGGTTGGCAACTGACATAAAATCTGTTCTCTGTAAAAATGTAGGGGCGCCACTAAAGAATATTGCCTCTGTACGCCTCGGTAGCGGCGCACTAAAAACATTGTCCCCGGCGGCCTCGAACCCTCTCGCCGCCACTGCTTGTGACATATACAATTTGATCGGGCAGTTCAGTATAAGTGTGATAAGTGTAAGATTAAGGAATGAAAATCGGGCAATTCAGTACAAATGAAAAACTGACTGTTAAAAGCAAATTATAAGCTTAGTCAAGCACTTTTTAGACATACAAAAGCAACTCGTAGTACACCTTCAAGTGTATAAAGACGCTGGTAATTATACACCATAGTCTTTAGGTATACAAAAGCAACCCGTCGTACACCTTCAAGTGCTTAAAGACGCTGGTAATTATACACCATAGTCTTTAGGTATACAAAAGCAACCCGTCGTACACCTTCAAGTGCTTAAAGACGCTGGTAATTATACACCATAGTCTTTAGGTATACAAAAGCAACCCGTCGTACACCTTCAAGTGCTTAAAGACGCTGATAATCATACACCATAGTCCTTAGGTATACAAAAGCAACCCGTCGTACACCTTCAAGTGCTTAAAGACGCTGGTAATTATACACCATGGTCCTTAGGTATACAAAAGCAACCCGTCGTACACCTTCAAGTGCTTAAAGACGCTGGTAATCATACACCATAGTCCTTAGGTATACAAAAGCAACCCGTCGTACACCTTCAAGTGCTTAAAGACGCTGGTAATTATACACCATAGTCCTTAGGTATACAAAAGCAACCCGTCGTACACCTTCAAATGCTTAAAGACGCTGGTAAGTATACACCATATTCTTTAGGCATACAAAAAGCAAGCGTCGTAAACCTTCAAGTGCTTAAACACGCTTAAACACATTAAAGACGACTTTGTTCTTGACAATAATAAAAGATTTTCTCTTTAATTTATCGAAGACTTTTCTGAATATAATTAGGCAGCTTCGTGCTTAAAATGTGTGCGAAAATTAAATTTATGCTCTGAAAGATTTTTTGTTAATTGAAACTTTAATTGAAATTAAAATTATCAACGTTCTTCCGTTTTAAACATATTTTCATATATTAATTATCTTTTATCGGAAATAAGTTTTTCACAGTGTGAACAATTTCGAAAATGAAGGAAGATACGGCAAATTTAGTTTTGGAATCTTAAAATCTTAAAAGCAATTGGTCCGAAAACTGCACCGTGCTGAACAATAATAGTGTACAATTTCTAACCGTTGTCAAATTCCTAGTTCACCATTTTTTTAAAATCGGATTTGGTGAGTAAGGTTAAAATGTTTGTGACATGCAAATATAAGAGTTTAACTAAAAACTGGCCACAAAATATTAGCCTGATAAGACTCCGCTGACAATTGTTACTTCAGGGTCAATACACACGAATTCAGTCATGTCTATTTTAAGAGTAGTCTATCCTCTCCTCGTTTGGTGGTGATACTTGACTTAGGTCACAGTGAGTAATCAGGTATCGATGCTGTCCCGGAAGTGAAATCTCTGTCCCACGGCAGTTTGCTTTTCTTTAAAGTTCAGCTCCAACAAAATAATGCCAGATAACCTACAACAAGAACTTCACTGCAAGTTTGTCTTGGAAGAAATGTTTTTTTAAAAGCATATTATTTATTTGGATTTGGACACACATTAATGTTCAGTAATGAAAAGCAAACGCAAGTGGACAATTCTTCCATATTTACCCCCCCCCCCCCCCCTTGGCCGCTACGTGTCACATCACGCGTCCGCCATTAAGGTACTGAATATAGGTACTGATTCTCCATATGCCTCACACGAGAAAGACTGAATAAAACAGAACATGCCGCAAACACTTCCATATTTCTTTCTTGCTATTAATCAACTTTATTTACGTATATATTTTCGAAGGTATGCTCTCAAATACTACAGAAAACAGCTAAATCAGAATGTAAGTAAAACATAAAATACACATTAATCAGGACACTTGTGTTCACAAAATTAAGGTCCTTATTTTTGAAAAATTATTGCGCAGAAAAATTGAGCAATAATTGTCCATTTAATTTAAATGGAGCTAAAATTTAGTTTAAAAGAAGTTGTCCAATATTAACTTGCAGAGGAATTCTGAAATTTGACAAATTATTTTTATAAGTAAAAGAGATCGAAATGCCCAAGTAATTGGAAAATCACCTATTTGATATATATGATGGTTTCATTGTTTACCTTTCTGATACGTAATCACAAACTAGAAGAATATATATATATATATATATATATATATATATATATATATATATATATATATATATATATATATATGAGCATTTTGATTATTTTTCTTGTTTTCTTGAAAATTGAAAAAGCACTTACTATAATATAAAATTTGCGATTTAAAAATATCTTTGAAATGTCATCTTATTTTTACGATTTTGTAATATAAGTACTTTGTGGGAAGAAGTAACATTTTTCTTTCACACCGTTTTTGATAAGTAAATAGGCAAATAACTACCTTTATGATTACTAATTCAATATGTGAATTTGATTGACAAATGAAATAAAGCATCGTACAGATGTAATTGAAGTCTTTGATAGTCAAATTCGTTTATAGCTTTTAAGTGTTCAAGGCATTTACAAATGTGACATTCATCGATATAATAAATAGAATTGAATTTATTGATAGATTAATTAAGGTAATTATTTTTTGAAATTAATATTTATTTCATTCATTCATCTGTGTGTTTATTACCGTAATGTGTCGTTATGCTATGCATCTGGTAGCATCATTATTATGTCATAATTAATTCAGATCTTGCCAATATTTAGAAATTTGTATGTTGATTAGATTAACTTAAGGATATCTGTTCTACAAAATATATTAACAGTATCCTTTTACTTGCTTTAAATTTAATTTTAAAATTGATTTACACCTCATGGTGTGACAAACTAAAGTATATGGTACCTTTCTTCTCTGGCTTGGGAGTGTCTATTCACCGCCATAAGCTATTCTTTGCGGGCGTTATTGTCGTGCACAAAGGATTGTGTGGCAAGCCTGTGACATGTCGAGTGTAACGATTGTAATTACAGAAAAGAGATCAATTAACGGGCCATTTATGTACTTCGAGTGGAATTCAGTATCCTAATACTGACACTTGGCACTATGAATAGTGATCGTGTCAAATAATGACAAATACTGATTTGCAACTTTAATATGATTTTAGCTCGCATCGAGTCCTCTTATAAACTCACGGCATAATTTTAGAATCAATCCAGTTTGGTTTGCGTTTTTGCCCGTGATGAACGTATGCTATACGTTAGACATCAATTGCTTGAATTTTCATCTTCATAATCTGCATTTTCTGCACTCCAACATGGCGATGAAAGCTGCTGCAAAAGAGCAACTTAGGATTGCTGAGCTCTTCTTCCAGAAAGCCCGTTTCCAAGTGTCCATCCTATATAAAAGAGCGAAAGAACTTGCTCGGCGACTGGATAAAGTGGAAAAAGTGGAAGTTCACCCATTACAATACTTGCTTAGGTACCGGATGACCGTTCTTGGACGTGTACTGCTCATGTACGATGAATATGCCGCAATGAAAGCTCAGCAGATCACAGATCTGCAGAGGCAGATCATGGAAATGGATTTGCTTCCCGATATAGACAGCATCAACTTGTCGTCAATGGAATACGTCGAGGAGGAGCGTTATGAGATGTCAGATGACAGTTTCGGTAACTGATGAGTCGATCAGTTTGGTGCTGTTTCAGAAACGGCGGTCCTTTTCAGGGCCATTCAATTCCCATGAAAAGAAAATTAATCTTTGCCGTCGATTAATTGTCTCACCTGCATGAGCATGTATATCTGTGCACAATTTTTTTTCTCTCTCTCTCTCTCTCTCTCTCTCTCTCTCTCTCTCTCTCATTCTCTCTAAAATGATATTTAAATGAATATTCTCGTGTTTAATGGATCATTCAGATAGGACGAAAACGTAACACTACTTATTATTATTTTATATTTGATAACGATGCTTTTGACCTCTTAACATTTGTTGAGTGTGGATGTTTTATTTATTGCATTTCAATGATGGTTCAGGCTAGTTTCACTTACGCAAAGACTGTTTGACAATAATTACACTAATTTACTTAATTAGTATATGAGTCGTTTAACACCTGTCTATTTGCGGTTTATTTGTGGTCTAATCCTAGATCTTCCCAGCATATATGGCTGGTTAGAGCATTGGAAAAGTCCCCTCAAAAAATTCCAAATTACCAAAAGGTGTATACTATTTTGATTACCCGTAGGTATATATTATTCTAAGTTAAAGTCGAAATTTTGAAACCGTTTAATTTTTTGTTTTTGAGTGAGGTTCCTCTTTTTCACTTCCTATAGTTGAAGTTTTCATGATTTAGGGGTCCAGTCCCGTACTCACCTCCCACCAGGTATTTCCTGGCGGGCGGGTTTCCGGTCCCTTCTCCCCTAAATGAGTTGTATGATATAGTGACCTTTGCCAGAGGTCTTGTTTTAGTTTCTTTAAATTCTAGTCCCTTGTATTGTTACGTGTGTATTTGTTATGTAAATATCTGTTGTCCTGGGACAGGCATATATGGTTCAAATTGTGTTCAGTTTTATATTTTATTCTACAAGTTTCTTTTCTTTGTGGAATGCGTGTATGTGTGTTCATCGTTCTCTCTCTTCTCTTTTTCCGTTAGAATTTTAGATTGTGTATATTTTATGTTATATTTTGTTAGTGCATTATAGAATACATATAGTTTTTGATTTTTTTTTTAAAAGTATATGATCACAAGCCGAAAGAGACAGCTGTCCATTCTCCGGGCGGAGGGCGGTAGCAGAGCCCTCCCCAGAGAGACTTACATGCAGTCTACTTTGGACTTCCTTGTTATATATATGGTGTTAGATCATTGTTATGGTTATTATTATTGTTATTTTATTTTATTTTATTTATTTTCTTATTTTTTTCTAGGTTGTTTGCATCATAGCACTGTAGGCTTTCCCTTTCTTTTCTGGAGTGGCTGTATTGGCGATGTGTCTTCGTCAGACATTTTTGTTTCACCGAAGTCCAGTTTATAATAATCCTTTCTTGTTTCAGTATCAGGTTTGGTGGCCTTTCTTTTCCTTGGCCTTTTTCCTGTTGGTATGCGTGTGGTTTTCTTTTCTGTTGTTTCTTTTTTGCGGGTGCTTGTTTCAACTGTTGTTTCTTTTATTTGTATCTTTCGTTCTGCTGTGCTCCTCTCTTCTGACAGTTCTTTTTCGTTGAGAGGTGGAGCTTCAATCTCTTGTTTTTTTTTTTTTTGTTTCTTTTTCTGGCCCTGATTCTGCCTGGGCCAGGTATTTGACAACAATATGTAGATTTGATATTGTTTCCTGTTCTTTCATTAGACTTTCTTGTTCTGTTTGACTTTCTAGTTGTTTCCATTCTGCGGCTGTTTTCATTACTGGTGGCCTAGTATCTTTTCTATCCTGAGTTACTTGTTCTGGGGTTGTGGGTCTGATTTCTGGTGTTTCCATTCCTGACTGGTTTTCTAGCCTTATTTCTGGTGTCATTGGTCTACTATTTCTCTGTTCTGGAGTTGGTAATTTTGGTGGTGTTTCTGTTATAGGCATATTTTCATTTCGTGGTTGTATCCTGGTGCATTTCCTCGGATCATGTCCGGTTTCCTTACATCTGGGGCATTTCCTGTGGTGTATGCATCCTCTATACCATGTTTTGAATAGGAATCCATGAACATAGAAGAAGGTTGTCATCTTTTTTTCTGCATCTGGCTGTACTTGAAAAATCCTGGCTCCTGTTTGTATTGTAGGGGAAGTCTTTGTATGTCGCCATTTGTGAGTCTTCTATTGTTAAGTCAAATTTTTGTTCCATTCTCTCCTTTGTTACTTGCAGTGGAATTTCTATGGGAATTCCTGTGAGGTATACGTCCACGTATTTGCTAGCAATTTCTCTTTCTATCTCTAATGGGTCAATGATTTGCCCTTTTTTCCTTCCTATTTAGATTGGTCCCTTCTGTAGTAGAGTGGTTTCTCCCTTTGGGTGTATTAAGTAGACTCCTTTCCCGTTATGTGTCAGAGCTTGAATTTGGTCCATGTCTGTTCCTTTGATTTTTAGTGATATAAGTATATCTGATGTACTAGGCCTTTCTTCAATTGTGTATTGAGATACATCTATTCCTTGTGTGCCTGGGCGTCTTGTTGCCACAAGCTTTCTTTGTCCCGCTCTATATTGCATCATCGAGTCGAAGTGATGTTCAAGGATTGGCATTCTCGTGCTGTCCGTGCAATTCCTTATATGAGCTATAGCTCTCTCTATTGTTCACAGATTGTTTTCACTAATATTATCACTATATATATATATTTCTAAATAGTTGAGTTATATCATTTCACAGTTCAAATATATTATAGCGATTCAGTACATTTATACTTAACTATGGTCGGCACTGAGTGCTACTGCAGCTTTCTATCCTCCGTGTTAGGAAATGGGGGTGGTTTCCTCTCCGGTAGATTTGCGGGCTGTCTGCTTTGTGCGTGCCATTGTCCGACAATGTGTGTACAAATTTCCTTCGCAAGTATAACTGTAAGAGTCTATTTGCGCCGCTAGCATTTATTTGTACATCGTCAAGTGCAGGATGTTGGTAGGTACTGAATTAACACTACAAACAGATTAATTAACCATTAAAGGTGACGCCCATTGATGACCACTTCTTAACTGTACGATAGCGACTGGCGGTAATTTTCACTGCTCCAACGGATTAATGACGAATGGGTTTGAGTGATCCGTCGGCAAAATCACTCACCGCAGGATAGCGGATTACACTCATACTTGCGAATGAAAGTCGTTGACGAAAATTGTCGGAACATGGCCCGAACAAAGAAAACTGCCAGGAAATCTACAGGAGGAGGCACGTAAGCCTTTACTGCCTTACAGATCTCCCAACATCGTACCAGAATGCTAGAAACATCAGCTCTTAATGGGTAATTCTTTGGAATAGGGAAAAAACAAAATAAATAAGAACTGAAAAAACGTGAACAGGTGTCGAAATACTTCACAAGAACTACGAAAATAAAATAAGGGAAAAATACCATACCAATATCAACGGAAAAATTAAAGACACAAGGCACAGGGACTCGCAGATATTGGGAAGTACAGGGTATAGATACTGCAAAGCTATGCTACGAGGCTCACGCGAGGTAGACAGGCCCGCAGAGGAGCCCTTGAAAACCACTATCTGCGACAAATAGACACACAAAACAAAACAAAACAACCATACATGATTTTCCCGACAATAGCACAACAAAAGAAACAAATTACAATACTTTTTCTCCTACTCTTTTCTCTTTCCACTTTATAAATCAACAAAATACTAGAAAGCCACTTCCATAAATACAATCAAAAAAGATAAAGAATAAAAACAAATAGAACAGAGATGTTTCCCTTTACGTCCGCGCGGAAAAAATTTTCAATCCGATACGGATGTATGCATGTAAGTGTATGTATGAAGGTGCTTGTAAGTCGACAGCGAACATAGAAGAGAGAACACGTAGTTAATCGTTAGCGATGGAAATAATAATCCCAGAACACGCCCTGAGTGCACTGAAAGGTTTATGCCTTGCTGTTGCAACTGGATGGAGCCTTCGGGCTCAGGAGAAGAGGACAACTCTTCTCCTAATTTGGGAAGAAGACAGAAGTAACCAAATAGAAATAACCCATTGGGAAAGAAGAGGGCCAATAGAGAGAAACCCATGGGAAAGACTAGGGCCCAATAGAAGACCGGGACAGGGAGGAAGACCACATACACAGTGGTGGCGTTATAGGCAGACGCCTACAGCGCAGCAAAACCAGTTTAAACCAACTGCCCCTCCCAAGGAACCGACTACAACACCACCACCTACCAGGAATGCAACAACAACAACAATAACAACAACATTAAGCAGTCCGCAAAAAGGGGCGAGTCCAGCAGCAGAAGATTCTAGTAGGAGAAACAAAAGTCATTAAGGGGCCCCAAAGCAGCTCTTTCAGGAGGAAGAAAAGGGGAAAACATCAGAAGTATGCACTGCTTCAATCCCAAAACCGGCATCTCAGACCAGAAATAAAGAAAAAGAAAAAGAGCCTGAATGGACGATAGTCGAAGCCGGCAAACGTTCAACACCCCCTCAGACATCAAGGGGAAAAAACAACAACAGAAAAAACAACAACAACAATTGAAACAAGTTTCCAAAACAGCATTACCAGCCTCTCCACCAGCCTCTCCAACTCCAATGTCGCAAACAAATAAAACTCCGGAAAAACAGGCGGAAAGTCAGGTAGCGGCGGAAGAGGGCAAATCTCCCCCACCCACCTCACCAACCTCACCACCGGACTATAGTGATGACATTGGAATGCGGAAGCAGGCTGGACAATTCATGTATGACTTGTCAGGCGCAATGGGCCAGAACGAACTTTGGCACTATAAGGAGGCTGCCACTAAATACATCGAGGACTTTAAATTGGTAATTCGATCAAAGATCCAATCGGTGCGTGGTGGCCGTCAATCCAAAATCAACAAAACTCGGACAAAAAAAGCTATCGAATCCTTTCGAACATTTGGGGAAAAATTCGCCGAATGTCCAGCTACGTTGGCGGTATGCATTTGTAACAACTTGGCAGCCTATTATGATCTCAAGAGAGAAACATATACTCTCGAAGCTTCCATGAAAGGTTACGACATGGGCAATTTCATGGACCCAAATAGCCCGAAAAAGAGGAAAAGACTGGAGCCCTTGGATCTTGTGCTAGACCATCTGAAGGATTTTTACCAGCAGATGCTACCCTAAAGCCTCTGAGTCCTTTTAAGGGATAGAAGGATTTTTTTTTTTTATTGCCTATTGGTTTTCACTTTGGCTTGAAAACCGTTTCGAAATAAAACTAAATCTCAACACAAATATGATCAATCATCCGCCGAATCCAATGATAACTTTATAATATCTGATTAAGATCACAAAAATTGAGAGGGTTACTCAAACCCAAATTTATCCATTATTTTTGGGCAGAATTTGATCATGTATGTACGTTCCTGGCGTTCAGCTTCCGTCACGCTTCGCGCTTTCGCTTGCCTAGTCCGTACCTTTTCCACTCCTGACTGACAACTTGAAACAATTCAATCAACATACCTGTAAACATTGTGGTTCTAGTCCTATGTACAGGTATAAACACACCTCACAATATCATGCCTTCAATGAACCCCATTAGTGGGGAAACCATGCATTGATGGTGAGGTGTCTTAAGAGTACATACTCTCCAATAGCGCGAATTCATTTAACCCCCTTAATTGTGGGGAACCATGCTGCGCTGGAGGGTAGTACTCAGCAGTAAAGTGTCAGGTGTGTTGCAATCTGTCAACACACCTAACCAAAATTTTACTGCGTTTAATCGCACATTTAATCCCCCTATGAGTGCTTCGCACGCATAGGGGGTAAATAGTCGTACATGCCCGAAGCGCGAAAACGACTTAAATTCAAAATTCAATTCAATTCAAAGGTGCTTGTATATATGTATGTGTATGTATGCATGTATACGTACAGGTGTATACGCTTTTGCATGATACTTTTTGACTTTAACTTGACTTGCAAGGCCCAAGAAGGGCCTAAAAACTTTTAAAAACCTCAATACGAATATATCGATGTGGTACTGTCTAGAGTCACGGACAAGCAAGCCTGTAGAAGCCCTAAGCGAGGGACTGAGGAACCAGAGATAAAATGTGATTGAAGAACAAAGCATTTCCTCTAGCAGAAAGATGGACACCATCACTGCACAAAAAGCCAGACCTAAAACCATCATGGTGGCAATAAAAAATACGGGAATTGGAATGCAGAATTTCAAATAATAATTCATTTATACGGGTAACAATCCGCATATAATGCCGACGGGGCACATAGCGAGGGTGAACACGTGGAAGAAACGAACCCACAAACACCCTCCGTACCCCACGGCGAAGTAAATTTTCACAAAACTGCAAGATAGTGCCCACTATCTCGTCCGGAGACAACTCCCCGACATCGTTCTCCCCAATTAGGAGATAGACAAAGTCGAGAATAGCAACCCAGGACGAAGAAAGGCGAAATAAGTGATGGACACGGGTTCCCGGTAGCCCATGGAAAGTCACCTCCAAAAAAGGAGGCCCATGCCTCCTATAAACTCTTACAAACTGACTTAATCTAGTGACAAGACTATGTTCACACACATAGAACAGCATCGTGGCAGTGAGAAAGATCACAGGAAACGGTGCCTTTTATAGTCACAGGAAGTGTCCTCCTTCAAGCATGCGCCTTAGCACAAAATATAAATTAAATGCATAAGAGAAGACATAAAAAGAAATAAAGGTAACTCTCCGTGTACCTGCAAAAGAGAGATAGCTCTCCAAACAGAGAGGGAGATAAAACCAACAAGAAACGCAGAGCATACATACACATAACAACCGTACAACCTTTTTTTTTTTTTGTATGTATGAGAACTGCATTGCAATAAAAGAAGAATCGATTCAGCCTAAAAGAAGAACTCCACCAAGTCGAACCCAAGAAGAAGACACCAGATACAACAACAAACAAAACAACATCAATTTTTACTGCTTTCTCTTATATAAAAGTAAATAACAACTCAAACGATTTGACTTTTCTATGCTGTCCATACACAAATACAAAATATAGCACAACAAACAAAAATATAGCACGAACACATAGCATACACCGGACAAATAGAGTCCCTAGCAAGGACACACAAAAAAGGGATACATAGAATGGAAACTAGCCGCAAGGTGTAATGCCTGAGGAGGGGAGTACGGACCATAAAATAAATGAAAAAATACTTTAGACCTAGGGGCAGAACGAATGGGGACCAGAGAATGGAACCTAAACAAGTACGCTCCATCCAAAACAAAAAGAACATCAAGAGCAACCCAAATCAAAAATATATCTATATAAATTTTTTCCAAAATTCTATTTATTTTTGAAAATAAGACCTTCGGGGGACACATACAGATATAAAAACCCTTTTATAATCTTTAGAACCATGGGGGTCGCCTTAAAGGCTTACTAGCTTATATAGCTAGAGGTCCGAGAGGTGTCCACAAAAAGGGGATAGCGGATTACACTCATACTTGCGAAGGAAAGTCGTTGACGAAAATTGTCTGAACATGGCCCGAACAAAGCAAACTGCCAGGAAATCTACAGGAGGAGGCACGTAAGCCTTTACTGCCTTACAGATCTCATACTTCTATTGTCCTGTTTTTCACCACTGTACTCCGGTCAGTTGGGAGAGACATCTATATTTTAAATTCATCGTAATTATTTATAACATTTTTGTTGTTGTCGTGCGACTTTTTTGACGCGCACGCCATCTTTGTTTTTCATTATTCTTTAATTATCCTTCATTACCCTTTCATTATCCGACACTTTTTGCAATTGAGAATACACTTTTGCTTGTTTTTGCACCATTTATCTCCATTGCCATATTTAAATTTAAAGTACACAACCTTTCTTAAGGCCGTACAAACTGCAAGCTTTGCCTTATTTTGCACCTTTCATAATTCCTAATTCATTACCCTTTCTTGTGTGACACTGTGGTTGCAAACCATATTTGCTTTACCTATTTGAAATTTTGTAATCATCATTTACAATACTTTTCAGTTGTCTTGACTGAAAATACATTATAAACAAGACTCAGCGTATTGGTCAGCACGAGCGAAAATCACCTCATGCCCCAGAGCGTTTTTACCACTTCATGATTTAATTAATCCCCTATACCTAAATGTATATACAAATTGTTGCTGCATGAGCCTAGCTCACTCATTCACTTTCTTACCTTGCATTAATTTTACATTGATTGTCTTTGCTTACACTTCCTTAATTTACCTGTTGTTGTGTGACCTTTGAAGCGCACGACATTTGCTTATATTTACATGCACGTTTGTTATAGTACTAACATTTATTTAGTACTAATACCTGTTCAAAATTCAATTAAATTCAAAGGTGCTTGTATATATGTATGTGTATAGTACTAACATTTATTTAGTACTAACACCTGTAATAACCTTACATCACAACTTGTACCTGCTGCATTATTTCCGTGCAATTTTTTCCACCTGTATTGTATATTGCCACCAAACTAGCCACACTAAAAAGTAGAGGAATTAAGGAGAACAGTACTCCTTAAAAACTAGTACACCATCTCTTTCCCCACAAAAATTGAGGGAAGAAAACTCGAACAATATTTCGAGACTGAACTGGTGACAATAGGAGAGGACAAGGTCCTGCTGGCACACCCGCCAAAAGGGTGCCAATTACTGGAATCTGAAGATTCCAATGCTGTGCCCACTATGACAGCAGACATTGTGACAAGTCTGTTGTCAAAAGGGATAGACATAAAGCAAATCACAGCCATACAGAACGGGGGCTACGGAAAACATTATGTCTATGTTAAGGGGGGGGATCCAGATCATTCCAAATGGATCTACCACAATACTGGGAAAGAAATTTTAGGTTAGCTAGCCACCCCCCCCCCCCAATCCAGAGAGCTGTGGAGGAAAAGACAATTGACATCCACGTCTCGGGCCTTCCGGTCGAAATTCCGACGGAAGAAATAACTGTTAAATTTCAAACGAAGCTAAAAATTAAAACAAATAAGCAGAGGGACGCCACGGTGTTGGGGTACCCGAACGTAAAAACAGGGGTAAGGATTTTGTCCATCCCCACAGACCAGGCAAAAAATATACTCACTTTCTTCTATGTAATGGGTTTTCTCGTTAAAACATGATACATGGGCTGTATCGATCATAGAAAATGTAACCGTTGCCAAGAGACTGGACATATCCCGAGGGACTGTCCAAACCCAAACCCCCGGCGAGAGCAAGGGCAAGCCACTGCAACATATGCAGAAAAAGTGGCAGAAACCACAAATCAAAATACGAACCCAGATCCGGATACAGTTTCCCAAGAAAATGAGGAAACTTACAATATAGAAGTACCAATTACAAGTACAGAAAACACATCACCTGGGGGGGGGGTAGAGATACCCGATTTACCATCAACGGGGGGTCTAGAGATGGAGTGGGAAAATTTCCACTCCAAAGTCCAGGAGAATTACACCAAGGTGGAAAAAAAGAGGGGTAAGAAACTAAAAAAACGCCCCAAAAGAGGCTCAAAATGACCAAAAGCAAGACACAAAATCCCTCACCCACACAAACCCCTACTATCTCCTGCAAGTGGATTTAGAAGACTCAGCAGAGTCTGGGAAAGAAACAGAAAACGACTCCCAAAGCGAGGAAGATGAGGTTGAAAAAAGCAACCTCAAAGAAAACAATACGGAGGAAGAGGACATACAAATGGCCTCTACCCCTATCCACTCACAAAAAAAGGAAGAGACCAGAAAATGAGACGCTCTCGACAGAGTGGCATTCCCAGGAGGAGGAGGAGAGAACCCCACCTCCCGCAGAGACAGGAAAATTCGCAAGACCAAATCATACTGGGAAAGCCAAAAAACTAAAATATCAATAGCAGAGTACAAAAGCAGAAATGCAACATCTGCAGAAAAAAATAGACAAACCAACAACAACAATTAAGCCCCCCACTCAAACTGAAATAAATACAAAGGACATAAATACAACAACAATGATCAAAGAAAACGCCAAAAGCAAAGAAACAAATATCAACGACACAGTCGAATATGGCAAAGAATAACGAAATAACACACTATACAACTAAAATAGAATAATACAAGACAACTATCAGAAAACCATAAGACTCCCTTTAAAAACTAATATGGACCAAAACTTCAAAATCATATCAATTAATATAAACGGCATAAACACAGAAAAAATAAATAAACTATACGACGCAACACGACAATACGACATAATAATGTTACAGGAAACTCAAAACCTAAATAAAGAACAACAATATCAAATAGAGAAAAAATTCAATACAGTTATTTAAACAAACAACAACATAAAAGAACAATACGCAGGAGTAGCCTGCATAATTAGGAATAAATCTAACAATCTCTCATGTCAGAAAATATAAACCAAAGCTTCCTTCAAAGGAAGATTACTACACTTAAAAGTAAATGAATGGCACATACTAAATGTGTATGTGCCAACAGATTACAGTACAAGCAAATTAAAATTTATAGAACACCTCACAAGCTACATCCTAAACATTCAAAATGATAAAATTATAATTACAGGCGATTTTAACTGGATAGAATCGGAAATAGATAGGACCACCGGACTTTCCAGAAAAGACAATCTACAACGTCCAACTATCATGGATTTCTTTAAATAGGAGCAAACTAGTAGATGCATACAGATTAGAAAACCTAATTCGCAGAGAATTCACTTTCAAATATGGAAACAACCAAGGAAGCAGATTGGACAAATTCTTTGTTTCAGAAATGAGAAAGGATAATATAAAAATATGCAACATAGAAGACATACACATTTCGGACCACAAAGCAGTTTATATACACATAGAAGCCGTAAAAAAAGATAAAATGGGGCCAGGGGTTTTGGAAAATGAACAACTCACTACTACTAGATAAAGAATACACGGAAACAATAATTAAAAAACTACCACAACACAAAATATATGAAACATACGACATAATCAAAGAGTGGGAAATATTAAAGGCGAAAATCAAAAAAGAAACAAAATTCATAGGTACAAAAAGAATGATAGAGAGAGAAACGGAAGAAGAAGAACTAACAAGAAAAATAAAAGGAACTAACATAACTAAAACAGGGAAAGAAGTGGCACAAAAAAGGTACAATGAGATACAAGAGTACAAAAAAGGGTGCAGAAATAAGATCAGGAAAATGAAGTGGAATATACAATACAGCGAGAGGAATATACAAAAGAGAGAAAACAAGAAAAGGGAAAGAAAGAATTATTGAAATATTAAAGAGGGACGACAACACATACAAAAAAAGAAGACATACTCAGAGAAATACAGACATTCTACAAAAACCTATACACTACACAAAAGATAGAAATAAAAGAAATAGAACAATACAGCAAAGATATACAATTTACACAAATAGAGCAAAGCGACAAAAACAAATGTGATAGCCCCATAACCATACAAGAAATAGACACAGCAATAAACCAACTTAACAAAGGGAAATCGCCAAGGTAGGACGGACTTACAACATATATCTACAAAGCCTTTAAAATATACTTAATTCCGATACTGGAAAACCTATACAACAACAAATATCTAAGGGGAGAAATGACAAAGGGGATGAGGTTCGGAATAATAACTCTACTATACAAAGGGAAAGGGGACACCGAACACTTAAAAATTGGCGACCAATATCTCTACTTAATACAGATTACAAGATCCTAAGCAAAATCCTAACTAATAGAATCAAGACATGTATGCCCTCAATTATAAACAACAACCAAAGCTGTGGAGAAGAAGGGAGAAACATTCAAAATAACATTTTAACAATAGAGACAGCAATACACTACACAAACACAAGGGGAGACAAAGGGGACATAATTCTTTTTGACCAAAAAAAAGCCTTTGATAGGATAGAACATAACTATATAGAGGATATTCTAAAAAAAATTGGTTTCGGTGAACTCTTCACCACATGGGTAAAAATACTATACACAAATATAGCATCAAAAGTGCAAGTCAATGGAGCGCACACAAATAGCTTTCATATAGAAAGGTCTGTGAGACAGGGTTGCTCAGTGTCCATGCTACTTTACGTAATAACTTTAGAAGCACTTTGCAAAAAAATGAATACAAACAAATACATAAAAGGAATAAAAATTCCAAACTTAGAAGTAGAACTAAAAATGGTGCAGCACGCAGATGACTGCACCAACTTCATCACAGATGAAAATTCGTTCAAACATCTAGAAAACGAATTCATAAACTTTGGAAAAGCATCAGGCTCGCTACTCAATCATGAAAAAACGGAAATCCTACTAATTGGTAACTGGAGGGGAAACCACCCAGGCCTACCACCACACCTGATTAAAAAACAGATAAAATCTCTAGGAACTCTGTATGGAAAAAACTCAACTTTGGATAACTAAAAACAGTTTTTAGAAATACTTAAAACAAACATCACTCTATGGTTTTGTGAAACTCTAAATACCATAGAGAGAATTCAAGTTGCTCAAACTTACATGTATAGCAAAATTGCTTATAAAATAAATAACATAGATTTAACTTATAAAATGCTAGATGAGATAGATAAAACAATCATAGACTTTATATGGAAAGGTAAACTTCATTACCTACCAAGGGAATACTTATATAAACAAAAATAAGACGGAGGGCTGGGCATCCCCCACCTTCGTCACAGGAAAATAACTAACATTTTAAATAGGATAAGAAATCTACAAGATAAAAAAACACACACATGGTCCGCATTGTATATGTACTGGTTTGGATATCTTCTAAAGCACAAACCAGACATATACAAAAACAATAAAATTACAAAACTATTCAAGCCACCCGAATATCAGAAATACATAACAATCACAATTCTTAAATACAGAGATACAGACCAAATATGGACAGAAGAAAAAGACTACAAAATATACCCTCTAATAAAAACAACCATAGACAACAAAGTCAAATTTAGAGTACAAACAAACCACCCAAACATCAACTGGAAACTAGTATGGAAAAACTGGGCGGAAATCAAATCAACAGCAAAGCAAATCATGATGTACAAGTTCTTACATGATGTATGGTTTACAGGAGAAGTGGCACTCCAAAGAAAGGTCCTAAAGAAAATGCCAAATTGCCCGATCTGTAATACAGGTCCAAATACTAAAATGTATGGCTCTCCAAACTGAAAGAAATGCTGTGATAAATAATATAAAAACACTATACATATACAATGAAAGACAACTCCTATACACATAAAACATTGGAAATAAAACTATATATAATCAAGCCTTAGAATTCATACTAAACGCAATGATAAAATGTGGAAGAATAACTCCAGTAAATCACACAACACGCAAGATAAATCTAATAGGGTACACACAAAAAAATAACTCTGTTAATTAAAATAACTGTCCTTAAGTTTTTTTTCTCACATGTGTGTGTGTGTGTGTATATATATATATATATATATATATATATATATATATATATATATATATATATATATATATATATATATTATTATAATCAAACAAATTGACACGGACAGATAAGAACTCTTGACACAGAAGCCGGCATACAACAAGTACAACCACAGTGGGCGATGAGTTTCAGTAGACCCCCCACTAGGGGGAGGTGCGCCGCAAAGGCGACCTGGAGCTCACTCGCTCACATGTTGGAAAGGCGAACCGCGTCAGGAATTCTTTCTTCCATTTCAATATAAACTCACAAGACATCTGATCAGACAGAAAAGGAAAAATTCTTTAGGAAGAAAGTCTAAAATTTTCGACAAAGAAGCCACGACACTATAGTGTTGACTTCTTAAAAAGCTCATTCGCACCCATGTTGGAAAGGAACCTCACAAATTCGTGAACTATGTCTGAGATATCAATATCTACCAAATGTACCACACACATATGCAAAATGTAAAGACATGGTTCATAAATAGAGACCCTTCAATTTTCCAATAGTAGACGGAGGATGGAGGGGCTCCCCAACATCATACCAGAAAGCTAGAAACATCAGTTCTTAAGGGGTAATCTTTGGAATAGGGAAAAAACAAAATAAATAAGAACTGAAAAAAAAACGCGAACAGGTGTCGAAATACTTAACAAGAACTACGAAAATAAAATAAGGGAAAAAATACAATACCAATATCAACGGAAAAATTAAAGACACAAGGCACAGGGACTCGCAGATATTGGGAAGTACAGGGTATATATACTGCAAAGCTATGCTACGAGGCTCACGCGAGGTAGACAGGCCCGCAGAGGAGCCCTTGAAAACCACTATCTGCGATAAACAGACACACAAAACAAAACAACCATACATGATTTTCCCAACAACAGCACAACAAAAGAAACAAATTACAATACTTTTTCTCCTACTCTTTTCTCTTTCCACTTTATAAATCAACAAAATACTAGAAAGCCACATCCATAAATACAAACAAAATATATAAAGAATAAAACAAATAGAACAGACCATGTACGAGTTGTTAGTTTGCACACCGTGCAATGTTTAATTTATCGCTTTAATGTGTGCACTGCACACTTATCAGTTACTCATGTCCTGAGGCGGAAAAGGCGGAAAAGAGCTGCAGATGGCGCCTTGACGTTCCTGGATGGCTCCAACTGGTCCAGGGTTAAAAATTTTGTGCTTATTTTGCCAAATCAAGAAAAATCGTCGTCTTGCACCTTATCTGTGGATTTTTAAATTTTGAATATAAACTCGGCATTTGTGGCTGTAAGTTTGGATTAGTTAGAGTGGGTGAAAATTTTTTATGTTATAGATAGATAGATGTCCGGTTCGATCGAAAGGGTTGATATCTTATTTATTGTAAGCATATGCACCGACACTTAATCTCTGTTAACTGATGTGGGGGTGATTCCAGAAGTAGTTACCACCTTGTGCGGTAGGGCCCTAGTGGTCTGGACTTGATACCACCTTATAAACTTAATTGTTTGGGTCAGTTCGATGGGTTTGGTAGGTTGATGCCACCTTATGCGGCGGGGCCTGATGGTCTGGGTTTGGGATCACCTTATATATTCTAATTTCTAGTTGGGTCTTATTAGTGTTTTCCTCCCTTCTGGTGCATATGGTTACCCTTTTCTACGTCAGTTTTTTTTATATTTTTGCGGCGTTAAGTTCATCAGTTCCCGCATTGTGCGGTAGGGGCCTAGTGGTCTGGGCTTAGGCCACCTTATATTTTTAATTTTGTTATGGACCAGTTTACAGGGTCAAGTTTCATTATTCTAGTGTGTTCAATAGTTGCCACCTTGTGCGGCTGGGCCTGGTGCTTTGGGCTTAGGACCATCTTATATCGTGCTAGAGTTTTGAGAGGTCAGGTTGTTCTATGTTGTCCCTTGTGATTTCTACTGGAAGCCTTTACCATGCGTTAGTATTAGAGAAAGAAAAAAAATGGCGTGATTTGTCTGTTATTAATTATTAATGATATTATGATGTCGAAAATGTTGTCATATCCATGGGAGTGGAGATTCTCCAGCCCAAGGGGGCTGAGATTGGATCGCCTTTGCGGCGCATCTGGGCCCCTAATGGCCCCGGCCTGCCAATCCCTTCCTCCCTGGGAAGGGCCCCTCCTCTCCCGCCTTCGGCTTTGGGTTTGCCGTAGTATTTATTAATGGGTTTGATGGGTATGGTTGTACATTTTTGTTATTGTTGTTATTGTTGTTACCTTTCTTTTAACTCTCTTCCTTCCTATGAAATTATTTTGTTATTTCTAACCGGGGATTAAATGTTTCCTCTTTTTCCTATGTCAGAAATGTAGCCCAGGATGTTTGCGTACACTAGGTTGATATTAGTCTTGTTGATTCCTGTAGTAATTCGGATATTGGGCTGTGGTTTTAAGTTTTTCTTGTCTTTTCCTGGAATTTTTTCATTGTTTCGTTGTACTTTGGGCAGTCATTCAATACATGGTTGAGCGTATCTGGGGTGTGACAGTGAGGGCAGTTGATTCCTTTCTCTTTTATCCCTGGCACAAATATTCAAAACTGCTGGCCAGGAGTGTTTTGCCAGTTTTTATTATATTTATAATTTTGATGTCAAACGGATTTGCCAGGTTTGGGACGATGATATTTCTACAAACCTGCTTGTGTATATTGTATAATGTGCGCCCTTTTTGTGTACTGTCCCATTCCCCCTGCCATTTGTGGTCGATTTTTTGTTTTAGTATGCTGAAAATCTCATATGTGCTGTAGTCCAGGTGATGCACTTCTGGGTAGTTAAGTTTATTTTTGCTTCTTTATCTGCCGTCTCATTTCCAGGGATGTTTATATGGGATGGCACCCACATGAATTCTACAATCTGATTGTTTTGTTCGAGGGTTTTTAGTCTTAAGTAGACTTCTCTAGTCATGTTTTCTCGACTGGTTGAGTTACCTGATTCCAGAGTCCGCAGCACACTGAGGGAGTCGCTAACTATGACTGCTTTCGGTGTTTGGTTAGTTTGTATCCATTGGATTGCTTGGATAATAGCCCAAAATTCGACCGTATAAATAGAGCAGCCATTAAATAGACTCGCCCCCAGGGTGATGTTTTTCTCAAGGATCACTGCTGCTGCTGCAGTCCGTCCTGGGTCTGGGGATTTAGAGCCATCCGTGTATATTTGGATGTACCCCTTATACCTACTTTCTATTTCAGAGAGGATTTTAGCCCTTATTTCTATGGGTTGCTCTTGTTTATTTCCATAAGACAGTGCATTTAGGTTTATTTTTGGTGTTTTACTGGTCCATGGTGCGGGATCCGGATAGTTTATGACTTCCGCTTGTATATTAGGGATGTCTAATTCCTTTTTAAGGTCATGGATTTTTTTCCTCCTGGCAAACTCTTGCAAAGTTTGTGTCGGAAGGGCTTATTGCATTTCTCTATTATAGCTCTTGTAGGGTGCGACTTATGTTTAGTGGTGGTTCCCCGGTTAGAATCCTACATTCGTCCCTAGATGTGCTACTGAGAGCACCGGTGCAGATAACAAGAACTTTATATTGTATGCTATCCAATTTTTTAAGTATGTAAGGTCGGGCCGATGCGTACACCTGGCATCGATAATCAATTTTGGATCGGATAAGTGACCTATACAGTGTGAGAAGTGTGGTCTGATCTGTCCTCCAATCGGTGCCCCTAAGGTTTCTCAAGAGGTTCAGATCTTGTCTACACCGTCTCACTAGCTCTGTCATATGGTTGCTCCATGTCAGGTGCTCATCGAGTAGCATCCCTAGGAACCCAGCCACCTTTTCAAATTTTATCATCCTACCATTTAAGTTAAGTTTCGGTGGTTGTTTCTTTAAGTTTACTTTTGGTGTAAACATGACCCCTACTGTTTTACCTGGCGATAGTTTGAAGCCCCACCTATCGGCCCATCGACCAATCCTATCCAGTCCCATCTGCAATCGTCTGACCACAGTTTCACTGGAGGGGTTTCCCTCTTTCCAGATTCCACTATCGTCAGCAAATTGTGAGACGTCCAAATAAGTAGGGTCGACTGACCGATCTAGGTCATTAATCATGATGTTGAACAGAGTTGGGCTTAAGACACTACCTTGGGGTGTGCCGTTTTCCAGTTCAATTGTTTCGGAGCAGCTGTTGCCCACCCTGGTTTGGATTTTTCGGCCCGATAAGAAATTTGATATTCATTTATGCATGCGGCCTGTAAGTCCATAATGGTTCAATTTTGCAATTAGACCCTTTGTCTAAATCAGATCGTATGCTTTTTCTAGGTCAAGGAATACTGCTATAAGATTGCGATCACTTTTCCTTTTGGCATTAAAAGCCAGTCTTATGCTGGACTCCAACCGTACTAATTGGTCAATTGTTGATCTTTTATTACGGAAACCGCTTTGGTTTTGGGATATCAAATCTTTACTTTCCAGGTGGTGCTTCAATCTATTATTTATCATTGTTTCCATGATTTTGCATATGTTATTAGTGAGGGAGATTGGTCTGTACGAACTGATATCCGCTGGGTCTTTTCCGGGTTTCGGGATTGGGATGACAACCGCTTGTTTCCAGCGTGTCGGTATTTCATCCGATTGCCAAATCAGATTAAGCAGATCCAATATCGCCAGTTCAATATGTTCCGGGAGATTTTTTTTTATAGATTTCATAGCCTAGTTGGTCCTCACCGGGAGACGTGTTTTTTTTTTTTTTTTTTTTGCTTAGTGCTTTACGTCACTAATATACAGTGAAATCTATATTTAGGGGGCTTGAGTGGTTTCCTCTATCAGGGAACAATTGGGGTTGTTCCTTCTCTATTTTGTTTTTATATTTTTGGAACTTTTCTGAGTGGTTAGAATTACTGCTCATTTCGCCAAAGTGGGTGGCTAATTTTGCGGCTTTCTCCCCATCAGTGATGAGCCCCGGGGAGTTTTTTTTTAATCTTGCCCACACTTGCTTAGAGTTTGCTTTATGGTTTAGTGTTGAGCAGAATTCCTTCCATGAGTTCTCTTTAGTTGTAAAGATGGTATTTTTAACTACTTTCTCTTTTTCCTTATAGGCGAGGAAATCATCGGAATGTTTGGAGTGCCTGAATTTATTTCGTGCCGTTTTCTTTTCTCGTATGACCTGCCTACATTCTTCGTTCCAACAGGGGACTGATCTTTTGTTGCCTTTCCCTCATGTTTTGTGGATGCACCGTTCCGCTGCCGACGACAGTATTTTTACGATGTTTTCGTTATAAATGTTAACATTGTCGTTATATTGCATGGCACTGTCCATCCCCTCACATAGAGAGAGAAACGTCCCCCTTTTACACTGCATTGCAGATTACACATTGCTCTAATTCTATTCTTCAGCACGGTACTCCGGTCCGTGGGGGAGAATCGCTATGTTTTGAATTTCTTCACTTTTGTCTGTTATTTAATTGTCTTTATGCGTTTTGGCGTGGACGCCATTTGCATATTTTTTCATCAATTTTCTTTTTAAAATTCCGTTTGTTTGTTATTTGTAATTCTATTTATTGCCTTTTGGTGCTTAAATTGCACCTTTTTGTGCTTTACTGCTTAATTGCCGAAAGCCTTTGTGTTTTGTATTTTTGTATTTTTGCTAATTTTTTTTTTATAAATATTTGTCTTGCACGTTATGCGCATGATCGGCCCGTGTATCATTTTCACATGCTTTTGAGCTGGCCTTTCTGTGAGCTTCTGCTTTTGCGTTTTTGCTTTTTGTTGTTGTTTATAATTAACTTGTTTCTTCGTTGTGGTCATTTGTTTTGATTGAGAAGTAAAGGGAAAAAGGTAAAAAGAGAATTTTCCAAAAACGTAGTTAGATCAATCCAAAAATAGAGAAAATAAAATAAAAGTTTTTCTATTATCGTACTTATCGAGTTCTAATACAAGCCGTAATGATGACATACACTAACTCGAATGGCGCAGTAGCAAAACATGCCCTTAGTTCATATTTCAAAACCCATATCCAGGCAGAGGATGAATCTAGCCCAATAAAATTCATGGTAGCAGTAAGAGAAAAAGGGGCTCAGACAATTAATGGAAGCGATCTTCCGAGACACGAGCAACTCCAGGGAGCAGAGATCCTAACAGGTTTAAAAGCAAAAGGACTGAACTTATCAAAAGTGAAAGGCCTGCAAAATCTTGGACTAGGACAATTCATCATAATCCCCAAAGATGGAGATGAATTATTATCACAGGGGTCAATGGTCTTAATGGGAAAGGTAGTGAAGATAGAGGCAGCTCTACCAATACAGAGAGAAATAGAGCGTGGATACACTACAATCCATGTATCTGGACTTCCAATAGAAATATCGACCAAAGCCCTGGTCGACAAAATAGAACTTAAATTCCAAATCAAAGTCCTTGAATACACATTAGGAGCATACAAATCCTATCCAGGTATCATCAACGGTGTGAGTCTAATGCAAATAACCAAGGAACACGAAACCAGAGTTCCACAATCGTTTTATTGCATTGGATTCAAGGTGAGGACGTGGTATCCTGGATGCATCCACCATCGACCATGTTTTAAATGTGGACAGACTGGACACACACCCTTCGAGTGTAAACCTCAATACCCACCAGGAGAACCACCTATCAAGAGTTATGCTCAGGCAGCCCATTCAGCCAAATTAACCAGCCCGAACCTAGATACAGAAAACCCAGAAATACATGAAGTTGTAGACGCTTTAGACCAAACAACAACTCCAGTTAAAGGGAAATCGCAAATAAATGACATAGAGCAGCCACGATCAGACAATGAACCAGTGATACGAGCAGAAGAGAAAACAACAGAAACGGATTATGTGACACCAAAAAAATAATCCACTCGTGCACCATGGGGAACAGAAAAATTCGAATAGTTGCAACCAGGGACATCGAATCCGTTTCAGATCCTAAGAGAAATAGACATGGAAGAGATAGGCAAAGAAGGGGACAAAGCTCTGGGAGAGACAGAAAGAGGAAAGGAAAAAGAAGGGAAAACAAAAACATCCCACAATGTACCAAATGCACCAAAGGCACAAACAAAAATCCCCAAAGAAACACACAAGGAAGTGAACACAAGTTCAAATAATAGACAGGAATCTAAAAGACACCGAGCAGACCAAGAAAGAGAAGAAATCACAGCAAACAATATTGATGAGCTCCTACAGCAAGTGAGAAAAACAACCAACAAAAAAAATAAGGAAGAAGGAGAGGTGACAGAAAGCGATGGAAAAAGCCCGGATTTAAAGAGGAATAGGAGATGCCCAGACTTTAGCAAAAACAACAACAATAAATAAAGATAAAGCAAATGAAAAAGAGGAAGTAAGAAGAACGAAAATACGATACAGAACAGAAAAAGATCACCAAGAAAGGAAAACTGAAACAAAAACTACGACAACAGAATCAAAACAAGGAAATAGAAGTGTAACAGAGATAAGCCGTTATAGAAGAATGATTTTCTTCTAAAAAAATTCCAAAATGAAATTCTCCCAATACTAGAAATGGTATACAATAATAGCTATCTAAATAAACAAATGTTAGACTCTATGAGAGAAGGAATTATAACAATTATATATAAAGGAAAAGGAGACAAAGACAGCTTAAAATATTGGAGACCTACATCATTATTAAACACGGACTATAAAATACTGAGTAAAATATTAACCAATAGAATGAAAAACTGTATAGGACAAATTATAAATATAAAAATTAATCATGTGGAGAGAAAGGACGGAAAATATCTAGCAATACACTATCGATACAATGAATTTTGGACTATTTAGAAAATACCGGGAAAAAGGTGCAATGATTCTAATCGACCAAGAAAAAGCTTTCGATAGAATGGAACAAAACTCTATAAATATGATCTTAAAGAAATTCGGATTTTGGAAAACATTTTGTGAATGGGTAAAAATACTGTATAATACTATTTACTCTAGAGTTAAAGTAAACGGAGCCTATACAAAACCTTTTAAAATACAACGATCGGTCAGACAAGGATGTTCACTCTCAATGCTCCTATATGTGATTGCTATAGAACTCTTAAGAATTAAAATAGTAAATAACAAAAGTATCAATGGTATAAACATTTCAAATACAACAGAAAAGATAAAAATGTTTCAACACGCTGACGACTGTACAAACTTCATTAGGGACAAATATTCATTTCTACATGTACAAAAAGAATATGAATCCTTTGGTAAAGCTTCGGGATCACAAATCAACCACACAAAAAAAGAAATGTTTCTAATAGGGAATTGGAGAGGGAACCATGCAGGCCTCCCACCTGAATACATAAAACCTTACGTTAAAGCTCTAGGCATTTATTATGGACAAGGATCAAAAGAAAAAAACTATCAACATGTAGTATCTAAAATTAAAATGAACATATATTTATGGAAAAACCAAAATTTGAATAAAGTAGATAAAATACAGATAATAAACTCATATATATATATATATATATATATATATATATATATATATATATATATATATATATATATATATAGTCAGGTATGGTATGTTTTAAACACTATAACCTTTTCCAATACAATGTTCAAGGAATTGGAGAAAACAGTAATAGATTTCTTTTGGTAGGGATTACACCATATAAACAAAAAAAAAAAACAATTATGAAAGGGAAATACCATGGAGGATTTAATTTGCCAAATCTAAGAATTAAAACAAATGCTATATTGTTAAATCGAATAAATAAGATAGACGAAAATATTGACTGCCCATGGGCGAAACTATACATATACTGGTTCGGATATAGCTTAAAAATGAAACCGAATATATATCGAAATAATAGCCTGTCAAAAATCATTCAAATACCTGTAAGTCATATCAAATATAAATAATTGATTATACAATATCGCGAACATAAAGAAATATGGAGAACTACATCCGTGCAAGGAATATATAATTTTTTGAGAAATATAAATATGGAAAAAAATAATATAGAAAAAAAATGCCACATCTAAACTGGGTGGAAATATGGAAACTATGGGGGACACTAAAAAATAAAAGTAAAATCTATAAAATATATCTATATTTAAACAACGCGTGGCTAACAGGAGAAGTCGCAAAGAAGAAAAATATTATTCCATTTATACCAGTTTGTTTTGATTGTTTATATGGACAATTCACAAAATCGCACTTAATCCTAGATTGCAAAATGTACAAAAAAGAAAGAGAAGAAATAAAATTAGACTTAATTAATAGATATGAACAATTCGTAAAAATGATAATCTATTAAACCTCTGTAATATCAGAAATTATTTATGATTTAAAAAAAAAAAAAAGATTTAATTGTGAAAATAATGTTCTAGTCTTTGTTTATTAAAATCTTGCCAATTTTGAAAATTATATTTGTACCATATGGCTGCGGTTATTGGTTAGTAATGGCTTATATATATATATATATATATATATATATATATATATATATATATATATATATATAATTGTAAAGTTAATTAATTGAAGTTTATAATGTATGCTAAGATTTCGAGAGTTGCCACCTTGTGTAGCTGGGCTTGATGGTCCGGAATTTAGGACCACCTTATATTAGCTAATTTAGTTGTTCCAGTTTTGTTTCTTAAGATTTAGTTTTAATTCTTCTGATCTTAAGTACTTTAGAACGACTAAGAGGTTTAGTAACCGCCTTGTGCAGTTTGGGCCTGATGGTTTGGACTTGGAACCACCTTATACTATGATATTTACGTGGGATTTTATATCTATCTATATCCTTGAATTAGGTTATCCAATTTGGTGCCACCTTGTGCGGCTGGGTCTGATGATCAGGGTTTATGACCACCTTATAGTATTAATATTTTGGGGTTACAGTTATTATATTTTATCTGCATCCCTATTTTAATTTTTCCAATTAGATGATACCTTGTGCGGCAGGGCCTGACGATCAGGGTTTATGACCACCTTATTGCCTTGACAGTTTGGGGGTTGTAGTTATCTAGCTTGCATCCTTATATGGTTAAAAAAAAGAAGTAATTTTAAGCATGCTTGTTATTAGATTTACATTTGATGTTCCGAACTCTATCTCAAGATTAGACTTCAGACCCCAGCAAGGATTCAGTCCTGGTATGCCTGTATGGTTCCAGGCCCCAGTGCTTTGGGTAGCAGAAAATCCTGCGATCACTCCGACCTTGAGGATGCACAGGGATTCCGCCCAGGTGTATGCTAGTATGAAACCTAGCACCTGTTTAAAAGCGTGACAGAAAATCTCGCATCAGACCAGAGCCCAACCCATAAGACAGAAGTTTAGCTTAATTGCTCGTTAGTAGGGGATATGGGTTGTTAGAGTGTTAGATGAATTAAGTGAAGGAAAAAAAAAAAAGGTTACTGGTGCTACGTATGGAATATGTTTTCTTTAATTTATATCCCCCGAATTTTTGTTTGATTTTTTTGTATTGAAATTGACTTTAGTAGTTGCGTGATTACAGTCAAGTTGGTTGTATTTGATGTTTGACTAGCCCCCAAATCTTATCCATAGGAGTAGAGATTCTCCATCCCCGGGGGCCTGGATTGGGTTGCCTTTGCGACATACCTGGGCCCCTAGTGGTCCCGGCCTACCAATCCCTTCCTCCCTGGGTAGGGCCCCTCCTCTCCCGCCTCGGACTTGGGGATTTTGTCTTGTATTTTAGTAATAGCTATGTGCTTACAGTCAAGTCAGTTGGATTTGATGTTTGACTAGACCCCAAATCTTATCCAAGGGAGTGGAGGTTCTCCATCCCCCGGGGGGGGGGGCTGGATTGGGTTGCCTTTGCGACATACCTGGGCCCCTAGTGGTCCCGGCCTACCAATCCCTTCCTCCCTGTGTAGGGCCCCTCCTCTCCCGCCTCGGACTTGGGGGTTTTGTCTTATATTTTATTATTGTTTTTTCCTATGAATTTTCTATTTAGTAGCCTCTATTGCATATGGAGTGTTTTTTTATCCTATTTTTATATTTTTCCTCTTTTTTCGATTTCCGAGAAGTTTCCCACTATGTTAGTATACACCGACTTAATGTTGTTATTTCCTTCTTTGAGGAAATCCGGATATGTGAGTGGGGATTTTAGTTTTGTTTGTTTTTCTTGGAATGTTTTTCTTTCGTTGTTGTATTTGGGGCAGATGTTAAAAACATGTTCCAATGTTTCAGGTGTGGAACAGTTTGGGCAGTTAATTCCTGCTAGTTTTAATCCCGACACATATTTTCCAAAGCTATTTGCTAATAGTGTTTTATCAGTTTTTATCCTATTTATAATTTTGAAATCGTAGGGATTTGCCAGGATCGGATGTTCAATATTTCTATTGATTTTTTTCTGCAGATCATATTGTCTGCGTCCTTTATTAGATTTATCCCATTCCGACTGCCATTTTTGATTAATTATTTTCCTAATAATGCTGTATATTTCTTGGATTCTATAGTCCTGTTCTTGTATTGTGGGCTCATTTAATCTGTTCTTGGCTTCTTTATCGGCCCTCTCATTTCCAGGGATGTTTATATGAGAGGGCACCCACATAAATTCCACAGTATGGTGATTTTGGTCTAAAATTTTTAGTTTAAAATTAACCTCTCGGAGTAAGTTTTCTCTGCTGGTGGAATTTCCAGATTCCAGGGAGCGCAGCACACTGAGGGAGTCGCTAATGATAACTGTTTTTTGTTTTTTTGTTTCTAGGATCCATTCAATAGCTTGTTTAATGGCCCAGAATTCGGTAGAATAAATTGAACACAGATCAGGTAGTTTCGCCCCCAGTGTGATACCCTCCCCTGGAATGACCACTGCTGCAGCAGTGCGTTCAGGGTCCGGGGATTTTGAGCCATCTGTATATATGGTGGTGAATCCCTCGTATCTGGTTTCTATTTCTTCAAGAATTTTTGCCCACATTTCCATTGGTTGGTCATTTTTGTTCCCATATTTTAGTGCATTTAGATTTATTATGGGGGGCTTATTTGTCCAGGGGGAGATATCTGGATATTTTATAATTTCCGCCTGGATATTTGTGATGTTTAATTCCTTCTTTAGTTCTTGTATTTTTTTTCCTCCTGGTAAGTTTCTTAGCAGCTGGTGTCGGAATGGTTTGTTGCATTTTTTTATGGCTTTTTGAGTAAGATGCGCCTTGTTGTGGACTGAGATCCTGGCATTGTATCTTAGGAGAAGCTCCTCCCGTCTCAGATTGAGGGGGGGGGGGTCCCCTGTTAAGATGTTTAATTCTTCCCCGGTAATGTTCCGGAGAGCTCCGGTGCATATGATTAGGGCTTTGCGCTGGATTTTATCTAATTTTTTTAAGCTATTGAGTCGAGCCGAGGCGTGCGCTTGACACCCATAATCTAGTTTCGATCTAATCAAGGTTTTATATAGGGTGAGGAGTGTTGCTTGGTCCGTCCCCCAATCGGAGCCTTTAAGGTTTCGGAGGAGGTTAAGGTCCTGTCCGCATCTTTTCACTAATTCTTCTAAATGTTTATCCCATGTTAAATGCTCGTCGAAAAACAAGCCTAGGAATTTGGCTACTTTTTTGAATTTGATAATGACTCCGTTTAGATATAATTTTGGAGTTTTCTGACGGATTTTTGATTTTTGGAGATAACATAACGCCTACCGTTTTACCGGGGGAAATTTTGAAACCCCACCTGTCAGCCCATCGACCAATCCTGTCCAGTCCCACCTGTAGTTTTCCGACCACAGCTTCGCTGTCAGGGTTTCCCGCTTTCCAGATCCCGCTATCGTCGGCAAACTGAGATAAGTCCAGACAGGATGGGTCTATTGATTTCTCCAGATCGTTTATCATGATATTAAACAAGGTCGGAACGCTTCCCTGGGGGGTGCCATTTTCTACATTGTGGCATTCTGAGTATTTATTGTCGACCTTGATTTGTATGCTCCGACCTGTGAGAAATTCCGCTACTTGTGGGTTCGACCTGATATTCCGTAATGATTTAGTTTTGTTATTAGCCCTTGAGTCCACATTAGGTCATATGCCTTCTCCAGATCTAGGAAGATCGCAATTAGGTTACGGTCCCTTTTCCTCTTAACATTGAATGCGAGTCTAATACTGGACTCCAGCCGCATTATCTGGTCCAGTGTGGATCGTTTGTTACGGAAGCCGCTTTGATTGTGGGACAGCAGACTTTTGCTTTCCAGGTGGTATTTAACCCTGTTATTAATCATAGTCTCCATGATTTTACAGAGACTATTTGTTAGGGAGATGGGCCTGTATGAGTTTATGTCTGCTGGGCTCTTTCCGGGTTTCGCGATCGCGACTACAATGGCGTGTTTCCATTTTTTTGGAATTTTTCCCGACCTCCATAAAGCATTCAGCATGCACAAAACCATCAAGGCCGTTTTTTCCGGGAGATTTTTTTATATATATCATACCCTAGCGTGTCCTCCGCGGGTGCTGTAGATTTATTTTTCGTGTTTAAAGCTTTTCTCCATTCATTTAAGTTAAATTCCATATTTAAAGGGTTTGATTGGTCTCCCTTATCTGTGAACAAATGGGGGTGTTTTTCCTCTACCATTTTTCGGTGTTTTTTTAAATTTTCGGAGTGGTTTGAGTTGCTGCTCATGCTTCCAAAGTGTTTGGCTAGTTTTTCGGCTTTTTCCAGATCAGTGGTAAGCCCTGCAAGTTTTGGGGATGTTCGTACTCCTTTTCCCCTAAGTTTTTTGATTTTGTCCCATACTTGTTTGGAGTTTGCTTTATAATTTAGTGTTGAGCAGAGTGACTTCCATGATGTTAGTTTTGCTTGTTTTATGATGTTTTTAGTCTGTTGTTCTTTTTCTTTGCAGGCAAGAAAGTCTATGGAGTTTTTAGTATGTCTAAACCTATTTATAGCTTTCTTTTTCTCCTTTATAGCTTGTTTATAGTCGTTATTCCACCATGGTACGGACTGTTTGCCGGCCCCTCCTCCCGCTTTCGGTATACAACGCTCAGCCGCTGATGACAGTGCATCTATAATATTTTGATTAAACGTATCAATGTCTTCACTGTACAGCTGAGCGTATGTAATCTCTTCACAGAGAGAACGGAACGACCCCCAATCCGCCTTGTCATATCTCCATTTGGGAGTACTAGTTTTGTTGGTTTTATGTATTTTAGTGTGGATGGTGGTCCATATTGGGAAGTGGTCACTCCCTAGGGTCCCTGATTGATCTACCTCCCAGTCGGTGATTTCCGCGATCTTGGGTGAGCATATGGTAAGATCAATGGCTGATATCTTCCCGTTTGTCGGGTTGATTCTTGTGCCGTTTCCATCATTTAGGATAACCAAATTTGACGTCGAGGTCCACTTTTCAATAATTGAGCCCCTCCGATCCAATTGGTTTCCTCCCCACTGTTCACTGTGGGCGTTGAAATCCCCACATATTATAAAATTGTCCCCTAAATTTTTTGTAATTCCTTTTAGGGTTTCTATTTCAGTGTATTGATCCCCACCTGGATCGTAGATATTAACTATGGTTAATGGAGCGTTACCTGTGTTTATTTTGAATATTTGGTGTTCAAGTGAGGTATTGTTGTTTGAGGTTGGTGGTGCGCTCTCAGCAGACTCGCTCGAGATAGCGTCGCAAACATAGATAGCTAGTCCTCCGCCTTTTTTCCCCCCTGGTCTTTGTTTGCAGTAATTTGTTGAATAGCCAGGGATTTTTGGTAAAGTTGTTGTTTTATCATTTAGGAGAGTCTCCTGTAAGCACACCACATCCGGTTTGTTGATTTATGTTAAGATTTTGATTGCGAGTTCTCCGGCATTTAGCCTAATGCCTCTGCAATTCCATTGCCAAATTAATACTGTTGTTTTGTTATTCATAATAGTTTTTAAATATTTACTTTTATATATTTTGTTAGTACTTACTTGTTTTGACCTTTCTAAGTTTCCTGATTGTCCCCATTACCCTCTGGCTTGAATTCTTAATTTGTTGGTAATGGCGGATATCTTGTTGCAGAGATTGTCAACATATATTTCTTTACTTTTTGTTAGGTTTAATGTTTCATTAATTATTTCTTGAATTAAGATGAGTACTTGATCTGTTGTGATGTATGCTACATTTCCTACTTTGTTTTTTGCTGCACTGTTTTCAGGGTTTGATTTGGGTTTAGCCTGGGGTTTTTCCCCCTGCGTTCGCGGTGTGTTTGGGGCTGGTGTTGCTTGTGCCCGTTTGGAGTTATTATTATTTAGGACATTATTTGCTGTTTTTTTATGGGTGGTGTAGGTGTGCCCTTTTTGTTGTTTAGAGTCTGATTTTGGTTTTTGATTTTGTCAGAGTTAATTTTGTCGCTTTGAGATTCCTTACTATCTACTTTCCTGTTGTTTGCGTCTTGGTTTGGGGTATGTTTGGTGTTGGTTGCTTCTGGTTGTTGAGTTTTTGTTAATACTGCCGTTTTCGCAACTATGTAAGATACTTCTTTGTCTGACATGTAATCGACGATTTTTTTTCCCTGATAGCTGAAGGCAATCTAAGGAATTGGCCCTATGTTGGAGTCTGCAGTTTGAGCATTTTATTGTTTTTAAGCTGCATTTTCCAAAATGTTCTCCTCCACAATTGTTGCATCTTTTTATTGATCAGCATTTTGTGGAGTAATGGCCTCATCTTAGGCAGTTGGTGCAGAACCGTGTTTTCTTCTGGAATTTCTCCAGCCGGTATCGCACTCCGTGTGGGCCGAGTTGAACCATTTTGGATGTGTCGGGTTTTTTTAAAAGTGTAGTAGGACTACTGTTTATTTTTTTCCTTGTTTATTATTAAATCTTATGGCCCGGTCTACCTCATGGTCTTGGTTTTGTAGCTGTGTTATGATGGTTTTGGTGTCCACGGCTATGTTAATGTTTACTATTTTTTTGATGGAAGGGGGATTGGTTGTTTTTTCCTTTTTTCCTAAGTTTGCTTTTACTGTCTTGTCTCTTGTTACTGACACTCTGTAAGGTCCTATTTTTGTGACCTCTAGGAATTTAGCTAGTTGTTTGGTGGTGTTACATTTTATGATTAGGTAGTTTTGTCTGGTCTGGGCCACCGAGAACTCTCCCCCGTGGTGTTTTAGTAACTCGTTTGTTATACTTTTGGTGCTGAGTTTATTTATGTTTATATCGGAGCTCTTTAAAAAGGCAGTCAGATCTTTTGTGTGGAAAGGTTTTGCATGTGATTTTGCTTTGTCTTTTTTCTGTTGGTTTTGGTGGGGTTTTGAGTCATTTGTGTTGATTTTGTTGGTTATTGTAGTTGTTGTTGTTGTTGTTATTGATCATTGTTTGGTTTTTTGGTCCTGACTTGGTTCCGCAGATTTAGTTCTGGAGTTTTTGCATTTTGCTTTCCCTTTTAGGGTGCCTTTTCCCTTTCCTTGTATTGGGTTAATTTTTTTCTTTTTTGGGAGGTTCTTGGGACTTGGCAGGTGTTGAATATAGGAGATCTTCCTCTGTGAGTTGCTTTGATGGGCCCGCTGTTTGGCTGCTATGTATTATTGTTTTTGGTGTATTTTGTTTTTGCTGTGTGGATTTTGTATTGGCTTTTATGATGTGATTCAGGATATCCGCGTACGATGCTTTGTTAAGTCCCACATTAGTCCCTTTGTCTACTTTTGTGTTTGTATCATTTGCGTGAGTTGGGGTGCCGGAACTCCCACTTTTCCCTTCCTCCTAATGTTTCACAGTGCTAGGTGAGGTGGTTGCCCTATTTTCCATTGTTGTGATTTTTCCCTAAGGTTCCAATTGTTTAGTGGGGCCTATTTATATTTGGACTTTCGGTTGGTGTTTGATTGGTGAAGCGAATGGTATTCCGGGACTTCCAGGGCAGGTTCGATTTAGGTCCCCGTAGCTGTCTCCCTCGCAATTTGGGGCCCTAAGCTGTACGGATCGATCCAGGAGGTTTGAAGGATTTTAAGAGTTTAGCCCATTGAATTCAATTTGTGGAGAGCTTATTGATGGTGCTGGTATTCTGTTGGCGGTTGTTCAACTATTTGTCGACTCAATAGCCGAGATATCCATTGGGTTTATTATACTGTGTTCACCAGTGAAGTCAAATGTTTTCATCTTAATTTTATTTCCTACTTTAATTGTCCCCATGTGTGTTGCAGGAGGAGTTGACGTCCCCCTTATCCCTATTGGTGTGAGGTTTTTGGCCTTTGTTGTGTTCATTTTTATGTCGATTTTTTTAACTAATGAATTTTTGTTATTATTGTTGTTGTTTTATTGTTTTTTTTGTTTTTTTTTTTGTTTTTTTTTAAAATTTACTACTGCTTAATTATGTTATGAATTAGTGTGTAATTATTATAGATTATTAGTGTGTTGTTAATTGAAGGTCATTAGAAAAGGTCAGAGACAAAAATGGTAAACAAAATATTTCCCTAAAAATGCGCCAGATGGTACAAATAAAAAATAACAATTCCCGTAGGTTTAAGTCAAATGTTTCTATCTTACCCTAACAATTTTAAAAAAAAGGATTTGCTACGACTGGCTGGCTGGCTGGAATGGCTGGAATGGCGGGCTGGTAATGGCGGGAACCTGGTTGGTCGAATTTGGTTTGGTGGTTTACGATTGATGTCTATATCTGCCTGCTAGCAGATCTTGAGTCGTTGTTACTTAGGTGTGGGCCAACAAGCCCGGCTTGAAGGTACTCCCACGGTCCGAACCGGTCAGCGGATTTTGTTTTTGTGCGGAAATAAGTTTTCCTCACAATTTTTCTTCTCGAAAGTCGCAACACGTCTAGCTCTTAAGGGCCACAAGAATCGAATGATTGAAAGATCATCGTTCGTTCGTTAGTTGAATTAACGACGTGTGCGGCAATTTACGTCGTGTTTATGAGCGCGATGCGCCCTTTTTAATTAGTCACCAATGAGTTAGAGTTATAACCCATTGGTGCATTAATGTGTGCAAAGCACACTATTTATTTTACACCCCTCCATATCTGCATGGTTTCCCCAAGTGAATGGGGTTCATTGTAGGCGCGATATAGGAGGGTGTGTGGATTTACTTTCAACCTGTACATTTTTTTTATTTTTTTTTTTTTTTGTGGACCCCTCTTGGACCTCTAGCTATGTTAAGCTATCAGCCCTTAAGGTGTTCCCCTTTTGTGCCGAATTTTTTTTTTTTTAAGTTTTTTTTAATATCTGTATGTACCCACATAAGTCTGCTGTTGTGGGTTTTGAAAAACTCAAAAAGAATTTTGAAAAGAAATTTCATTTTTACTTTTGAGACTAGGGTTCCTCTTGTATATTTTTTTAGATGGGCGTACTTGATTTGAATCCCGTTTCCAGGTTCCCAATCGTTCCACCCTAGGCTAAAGAAATTTACTCCATGGCTTGTATTGCCCTTGCGGCTGGTTTCCTTGCCATGTTATAAAATGTTTTTAGTGATCCTTGCCAGGGATCTTTTATAAGTCCAGTGTTTGCTATATTTGTATTATCGTATGCTATAAACCCCTGTATTCTTGTTTGGATATATAGAAACAGGTTCTGAAAAGTATAATCTAATCTCTTGATGGAGATTTAACTTTGGAGATTGGTGGCGCATATTTTTAGGCCCGTGTCGGAGGTATCCTTAGGTTCTGCAAGTTTATTTTATATGATACCTTCCCCCCGTCCATGTGCCATACTTGTGCTCCCCCTGTCTCCTTTATACTATAGTTCCAAAGACCACATTTAAAATTTCCAAATTTTGTTTTCATTTATGCGACAATATATATATATATATATATATATATATATATATATATATATATATATATATATATATATATATAAATTGATAAATTGTACTGGTTTGTGTGTCTGAAGTGCGTGTAGGCAGGATAGAATTTCGCAGTTGTTAGTACATAATATTGTTTTCCCCTTGTTTTCTTGTTTTGTGATGTTTATTTGGTTATGCCTCATTTTTCGGGTACTCTGATGTGACCCTTACTACTTCGCGTTAGCCATGTAGCCTCGGTGTCACTCGTCCTCATATCCTACTTTGAGTGACATAACCCCCCCCCCTGTTTTTTTATGTCTGTCTCCATTTTGTTCCTGTGTACATGGTCAGATTATGTTAGCACTGTGAATTCTTTCTATTATTAGTTGTTATTATTATATCCTGTCTTCTTTTTTTTAAAAAGATGTTCTTGTTATGGATCCAAATTCATTGCGTATGACTTTGTGAGGCTGGCCTTTCTAACATATGAGTGTATAGGTCCCAGGTCGCCTTTACGACGTACCTCTCCCCTAATGGGAGGGCCTACTGGGTCCCAACTCCCACGGAGGTTATACTTGGGTCCTCTAAGTAATCAGCATCTATATTTAAAGTTGTTTGATTATTAATTTATTTTAAAATAGACAAGAGTACTTGTTATACGTTAAAAAAAAAAAAAAGGTTTTCAATTTTCTTCCAAACCTTTTATAACATTTTATCATAGTTTTAGTGATGTACGATATAACATTATCGTACAGTTTTTTATCCTTTATATTATTAGTATATAACAGGTTTTCTTCATGGTATATAACATTTTTACTTATTATCATGTTTATTATTAATTCCCTATCTGCTTCTGTATTCTTACATTTTAATATCACATGTCTTTTTGTTTAAAGTGTGTTTTTACAAAGTGGACAATTTCTTATACTAGTTGCTAAATGCCTTTTAAAGGCTACGGTTCCCGTGAGCCACACATCATGGTTATACTTATATATTAAACTTTGTTTGCAATTTGACCGTATACTCTTCCATTTTTTCCATCTGCCCCCCCCCCTCCCCCATTGTAGCCCCGGATTTTCTTTTTCTACAGTATGTCTGTTTTTTTGGTTTTTATCTCCTTCATTATATTTCCATATGTTGAACTATCCTTCTCCTCTGTCAATATTTTGTCATTATTTCTATATCTCATTATTACATTTTTTATTATAGATAAGTTTCTTGGTGGTTCAATTAATTTAGTGAGTTTATTACTTCTGTATATTGCCGGCATATTACTGAGTATATATCCATAAAAATATATGTAAACAGCCGCCCACCCAAAATTTATTTTCCCTTGTATATTTCGTATTCTATTTAAAATATAGGCGTTCTTTTTATATCTCAGGCTTGGTATTCCCAACCCCCCCAACCCCCCCTTCCATTTTAGATTTATATAAATTTTCTCTTGGGAGAAGGTGCATTCCTCCTCCCCATATAAAATGGACTATTTTTTATCTAAAATATCTAACCATGTGTTTTTAAAATCTATTATCTGCATATTATACCATAGGATACTATATATATATGTATGTGCGACTTGTGTTCTTTCCATTATATTCAGGGGTGAACATGACCATATTTCAATTTGTGCTTCTACCTTATCTAATACATGTTTATAATTTACTTCTTTGGCTTTCCCACCAAAGTATACCTCTAGGGACTTAACTTTGGATTAAATGAGTTCTGGTGGTAGGCCGGGATGATTCCCCCGCCAGTTCCCTATCAGGAGTATCTCCGTTTTCCCGTGATTGATTTTGGATCCCGAAGCTCTTCCAATCTTCCAAAATTGTCAAATTCATTTTGTAAATGCTTGAATGAAAAGCCATCACGTATAAAATTGGTGCAGTCATCTGCGTGTTGTAAGATTTTGAATTCATTTTTTAAATTGGGTATTTTAATCCCTTGTATATTTCTGTTATTATTTATTTTTACACACAGCACTTCTATTGCTAAAACATACAAGAGCATGGACAGGGGACACCCCTGTCTTACTGATCTTTCAATTTTAAAGCTCTTTGTTTTTGCTCCATTCATTTGTACTACTGATTCAATATTTTTATATAGTGTTTTTATCATGGAGCAAAAAGTTGCTCCAAATCCATAATTAATTAAAATATTTTCTATATAACTTTGTTCTATACGATCAAAGGCTTTTTCTTGATCGTATAGAATCATGGCTCCTTTTTCTCCCTTATTCTCTATGTATTCTATCACGCTTTGGATGTTTAGTAAATTATTTAAAATGTTTCTCCCCTCTTCCCCACATCTTTGATTAACGTTTATTATTTTCCCCATACATGTTTTAAGCCTATTCGATAACATTTTACTTAATATTTTGTAGTCTGTATTCAATAAGGAAATTGGTCTCCAGTTTTTCAGATCTTGTACCTCCCCTTTCCCTTTATATATTAGGGTAATAATTCCCTCTTTCATTTTCCTTGGCATTTCTTTTTCTAGCACAATATTATTAAAAACATATTCTAGGATTGGAGTTAATTGGGCTTCGAATTTCTTATAAAAGTCGGCAGTCAAGCCATCTGTACCTGGCTACTTTCCTTTATTTAGTTGTCTGATAGCTCCTTTCATCTCTTCTGCTGTAATGAAAGCATCACAGTTATTTCTATATTCTTCCTCTATTTTTGTAAAATGTATATTTCCACAATAATTGTTTATTTCTTCATATTCTATATGTTGTGACGTATATAAAACCTTATAAAAGTCATGTATCTTCTTGCATAATTTCTTCTTTTTCTGTAAGCGCTATATTATCTTTCTTTAATGTTTCCATATGTTTTTCCTTTCCCCTCCTTATTTCCTCCCTTTTATATATTCCTTTCGCTTTTGTATATATGTTGTCAAATTTCCCTGCTCTTGTCTTATCTCCATTATTTTTATACTTTAGTACTTCTTCATATTCTTCCCTAAGTTTTTCTTTTTCGTTCTCATTTGCTTTATTATTCTTTTCTATATTGCTATATCTTACTTCTACCCCTCCCCCCTTATTTTGTCTTGTTTTATATTAGTATATATTCTCGTAAGTTTCTTAATTAGTTTCTTTAAATCTTCCCATTCTTTGAGTATATCCCTTGTTCCTTCTATGTTACAATTATTTAAAATCTCTACTATTTTTCCGATGTATTCATTTTCTCCTAAAATAGAATTATTAAATTTCCAATATCCTTGTCCCCATTTATTTCTCATTTTTGTTTTAGCTGTTAGTATTACTGGATTATGATCAGAGATTGTATTTTTTTGGATCTCACATGTTATAACTTTATCAAGCTCATTTTGGGATATATAATATTTATCTAACCTACTTGCTTGCCCTTTTCCATATTGGTGCGTGTACTCTATCTTGTTTGGATTCATTTGCCTCCAGACGTCTACTATTTTATTTTTCATTATAAAGTTTTGAATGATTTCTACCCTTCTAGCTTCTGATTCTTTTGGTTTCATCCCCCCCCCCCCACACCTATCCATATTACTCGTAACACAGTTAAAATTCCCCCAATTACAAAATTTTCCATTGAAATTTTTTGCACATATTCATTTAAATCCTTTACGAAATTTAACTTTTTAGATATATTTGTGTGTGTATCATTATTCGATGCTGGCACGTATACATTGACGAAGTGCCACCCATTAATTTTTATGTGATTTATCCTTCCATTAAATTTGTCTTCCGTTGCAAATTGCTCCTATGTTAGTTTTAAAGCTGTATTTTTTAAAATTGTCGCTACTCCTGCCCAGTTTTTAGTTTTACTATTGTTATCTATAACTATCCCATTAAATTTCTCCTCAATTTCCCTTTTTAATTTTTTGTCTATATTGTGTGTTTCTTGTACTTATATTATGTCATAGGACTTTACTATTTCATATAATTTATCTATTTTTCCCTTAATTCCATTTATATTTATGGTTATCACCCGGAAGTTTTGTCCCTCCATGGCGCCATATAAAAGTTTATAGTTAGCTTTTCTATTTGTTGCTTATTTAATTCTATGTTTATTGTGTTATATTTATTGTGTTATATTTGGATTAGTTCCTGTCTTTTTCACTGTCCTTTTGCGTTTCTCTCTTTCCATTTAAATTGTGTACATTTAGGTTCTTTTCTCTGTACTGATCTATAGGTAAGATTGGGATATTCCCATTGGCAATGGTTCATTCAAATATTCAAAAGAATTCAAAAAAGGTGCATGTGTATCTATCATTCAAACACACAAAAGGTTCGTTTGAGTGCTCAAAAAGAAAAACAGGAAAAAAAGGATAAGCTGCTATAAAAATAGAAAAAAAATTAGTGCATTTGAAACAGTACTGGATAAAGTGCATAGATGGCTGTTTCACAGATCGCTGGTGAGCGATCTGTGAGTAGAATTCACTGCGCTGCTCTAACGATACGATGATTATGATTGTTATTGCAACTGTCTTGCCCTAACCCTAACCCCTACAACCTGTACATAGGATTGGAACTTCAATGTTTACAGGTGTGATAGCAATGCATGCAAAGCATGCTGGTATTTCAGTGTCTGGAGCGAGGCAGGCAGCTTGGGCTCGGCAAGGGAGACGCGAAGCGAAGCACCGAAACGCCCTGGATGTTTATGATTCAATTCTGCCCAGTTAACTAAGTCGGGCTGTCCCTAATACCAATAAAGTGTTAGCCACTTGTTCAATTATGACAATACTTCAAGTTTTAATTTTTTTTAATTTAACGCGATTATTCCATTTTTTTTTTTTTAAATTGTGTACAAAGTGTACATGTTATTTTCAAAAACAATACCAATCTTTGAGTAAAAGTTACTCATATCATTTTCTTATCACGCACACTACAATTTTGAGTAATAATTTTTAGACGGTGGTTCGAAATTGATCAAATTTGTGTTTTAAAAGAGTATAATCAAAAGGGGTTTTCGAAAAATACCAAATTGAAAACCCCATTGATTCAGGCAATGTTTTAGCCATTAAAAGGACTATTGTCAGCATTCTTCATACAGCAGCCCCGGGGGTCTTCTTCCCGTCTGCTGTATACCTCCAACCGCTGTGCCTTGCTTGATACGTGGTGGTCCCGGGTGGTGGTGGTAGGTGGCAGGTATCAACTCCCGCTCCTTTCCAAACTCGCCCTGCCTTACACTTCCCGCCCTGGATTTCCGGTTGGCTTGGCCTTTGTCAAGTCCGCGCCTTAGCACAAAATATAAATTAAATGTATAAGAGAAGACATAAAAAGAAATAAAGGTAACTCTCCGTGTACCTGCAAAAGAGAGATGCATTACAATAAAAGAAGAATCGACCCAGCCTAAAAGAAGAACTCCACCAAGCCGAACCCAAGAAGAAGACACCAGATACAACAACAAACAAAACAACATCAATTTTTACTGCTTTCTCTTATATACAAAAACAAAATATAACACAACAAACAAAAATATAGCACGAACACATATCATACACCGGACAAATAGAGTCGCTAGCAAGGACTCACAAAAAAGGGATACATGGAATGGAAACCAGCCGAAAGGTGTAATGCCTGAGGAGGGGAGTACGGACCATAAAATAAATTTTAAAAAATACTTTAGACCTAGGGGCAGAGTCCGTATTCACGAAACTCCTCAAGTCCACACTCACACTCAGATCTGAGTTTTCCCTCAAATACTTGAGTGTGCCCTCAAATCGCGATTCACGAAACCAAGCTGAGGGAACCACTCAACTCAACTTTGAACGAATGGGGAGCAGAGAATGGAACCTAAACAAGTACGCTTCATCCAAAACAAAAAAAAAATCATCAAGAGCATCCCAAATCAAAAATAAATCTAAATATTTTTTTTCTCCAAAATTCTATTTATTTTTGAAAATACCCACAACAACAGACCTTCGGGGGATACATACAGATATAAAAACCCTTTTATAATCTTTAGAACCATGGGGGTCGCCTTAAAGGCTTTCTAGCTTATATAGTTAGAGGTCCGAGAGGTGTCAACAAATAAAAGGATAGCGGATTAACGTTAATTTCAAGCCATGATAATTATGGTACGGCCCGTTTTTGTTTTCTTTTCCCTTTTTTATTACCCCTGCTAAAATAACGGTCCTAGGGTTGGGTGCCTTGGGCTCACCGTTAACAATTTATGAGTCAATATAATTGTGAGATATTGATAAGCAGTGGATCAAAGTTACCAGCTTAAAGCATAACTAGTATAAAATGTTTCCAAAGTTGTTTGGGGGACAGAAAATGAGAGAGAGAGAGAGAGAGAGAGAGAGAGGGACAAGTTGTATAAACATGTTATATTACATGTTAGTATTTTCATATTCTAACATTTCCACTTTGTTTGTAGTCATCCATCCTTCCACCCATGTATGCACAAGTACATTTATGCATAAAGCTATGCAGAACTATAATAATATATGCATATGTACAGTATAAACGTACATACATATATACAATTACATATATAAAAATAACCATACATACATACATACATACATACATACATACATACATACATACATACATACATACATACATACATACATACATACATACATACATACATACATACATACATACACACGTACGTACGTACGTACATACGTACGTACGTACGTACGTACGTACGTACATACATACATACATACATACATACATACATACATACATACATACATACATACATACATACATACATACATACATACATACATACATACATACATACATACATACATACATAGATACATACATACATACATACATACATACATACATACATACATACATACATACATACATACATACATACATACATACATACATACATACATACATACATACATACATACATACATACATACATACATACATACACACGTGTGTACCTATACACACACTTGTATTTATAGACATATAAAGATATTAATTAGTACAGTGAAACCTCCCTGGATTAGGCACTGCCGGGTCAATATGAGCGGCTAGGATCTGGGCTTTGTATCTATGTACAAACAGACTAACCTGCGAGCCGACCCAGGCAAACATCACTGTATATCTGTATATAGACATGTATACTTAACCCTATTAATACCTCCAAATGTATAAACACATATCTTACTATGGATGGAATGGTAAAAAGAGATAAATTAATATTCAGTTAAAAACAACTTTTTGTAAGGTTGCCATTTTGTATTAAACTTTTCCCATGTGCAGTTTGTGTGTGCAGAATACTTTTTTGACAGAAAGTGTAATTTCAGTTCTTTCTTAAATTGAGACATAACTGGTAATTCATTATTAAATCTACAGTTACAAATATATAATTTCAACTGTAATATAAATAAATTAATCACATCATCAGCATTTCTTTTGTTTATTATACCAAGCAGAAATTCTCTCTTTGATAGATAAAGTTGTGGAGATCACTGCACTCACTCTTTATCCACTCTCTAAACCTGGTCAAGATTGATTCTGTTTTTGGACACTCTCATAAAATATACGATCAAACTTTCTTCAGAGTTTTTGCTAAAAGAGCACAAAGTATTTGAAATGTTTCCAATTTTTTTTTTACAATTATTTGTTGCCAAAATTCTGTGTAAATTGTTATTTTAAAACCATATAAGTATAGGGCATCTGGTATCATTGTGAGGCAATGAATAAAGCTTATTCAACTCGTTCTCTTTTAAATTGTCAAATTCCGACTTCGGAACAATGTTTAATAGTAAAGACACGGGCACTTTAACACTCAACCTTTTACAGATATTCTATATGCAAGTTTGAGCATAGACTATATTTAGGTGTGTATGTGGCGGGTTGGGGGGGGGGAGGCGGGGGAGGAGTTAAATTCTCACAGTAGTAGTAAATACTTCACACTATTGAAGTGTATAGCTATAATTTCTACAAGTGATAATCAAGAGTTTCCATTACCTTAATGTGTCGTTATGCTATGCATCTGGTAACATAATTATTAGGTCATAATTAATTCAAATCTTGCCAATATTTAGAGATTTGTATGTTGATTAGATTAACTTAAGGATATCTGTTCTACAAAATATATTAATAGTATCCTTTTACTTGCTTTAAATTTAAATTTTAAAATTGATTTACACCTCATGGTGTGACAAACTAAAGTATATGGCACCTTTCTTCTCTGGCTTGGGAGTGTCTACTCACCTCCATAAGCTATTCTTTGTGGGCGTTATTGTAGTGCACAAAGGATTGTGTGGCAAGCCTGTGATATGTCGAGTGTAACGATTGTAATTACAGAAAAGAGATCAATTAACGGGCCATTTCTGTACTTCGAGTGGAATTCAGTATCCTAATACTGACACTTGGCACTATGAATAGTGATCGTGTCAAATACTTATTTGCACCTCTAATATGACTTTAGCTCGCATCGAGTCCTCATATAAACTCACGGCATACTTTTAGAATCAATCCAGTTTGGTTTGCGTTTTTGCCCCTGATGAACGTATGCTATACGTTAGACATCAATTGCTTGAATTTTCATCTTCAGAATCTGCATTTTCTGCACTCCAACATGGCGATGAAAGCTGCTGCAAAAGAGCAACTTAGGATTGCTGAGCTCTTCTTCCAGAAAGCCCGTTTCCAAGTGTCCATCCTATATAAAAGAGCGAAAGAACTTGCTCGGCGACTGGATAAAGTGGAAAAAGTGGAAGTTCACCCATTACAATACTTGCTTAGGTACCGGATGACCGTTCTTGGACGTGTACTGCTCATGTACGATGAATATGCCGCAATGAAAGCTCAGCAGATCACAGATCTGCAGAGGCAGATCATGGAAATGGATTTGCTTCCCGATATAGACAGTATCAACTTGTCGTCAATGGAATACGTCGAGGAGGAGCGTTATGAGATGTCAGATGACAGTTTCGGTAACTGATGAGTCGATCAGTTTGGTGCTGTTTCAGAAACGGCGGTCCTTTTCAGGACCATTAAATTCCTATGAAAAGAAAACTAATCATTGCCATCGATTAATTGTCTCACCTGCATGAGCATGTATATCTGTACACAAAATTTCTCTCTCTCTCTCTCAAATGATATTTAAATTAATATTCTCGTGTTTAATGGATCATTCAGACAGGAAGAAAACGTAACACTTCTTATTATTATTTTATTCTGATAACAAATGCTTTTGATCTCTTAACATGTGTTGAGTGTGGATGTTTTATTGCATTTGAATGATGATTCAGGCTAGTTTCACATACGCAAAGACTGTTTGACAATAATGACACTAATTTACTTAATTAGTATATGAGTCGTTTAACACCTGTCTATTTGCGCCGTTAGCATTTATTGTACCTCATCAAGTGCAGGATGTTAGCAGGTACTGAATTAACACTACAAACAGATTAATTAACCATTAAAGGTGACGCCCATTGATAACCATTTCTTAACTTTTACGATAGCGACTGGCGGTAATTTTCACTGCTCCAACGGATTAGTGACGGCTGGGTTTTAGTGATCCGTCGGCAAAATCACTCACCGCAGGATAGCGGATTAACGTTAATTTCAAGCCATGATAATTATTGTACAGCACTTTTTTAAAAAATTTTTAATTTTTTTATTACCCCTACTTAAATAACGGTGCTACGGTTGGGGGTCTTGGGCTCACCGTTAACAATTTATGAGTCAATATAAGTGTGAGATATTGATAAGCAGTGGATCAAAGTTGCCAGCTTAAAGCATAACTAGTATGAAAGGTTTCCAAAGTTGTTTGGGGGACAGAAAATGAGAGAGAGAGAGAGAGAGAGAGAGAGAGAGAGAGAGAGAGAGAGAGAGAGAGAGAGAGAGAGAGAGAGAAAGAGAATCAAAGGGACAAGTTGTATAAACATGTTATATTACATGTTAGTATTTTCATATTCTAACATTTCCACTTTGTTTGTAGTCATCCATCCTTCCACCCATGTATGCACAAGTACATTTATGCATAAAGCTATGCAGAACTATATATCATACATACATACATACATACATACATACATACATACATACATACATACATACATACATACATACATACATACATACATACATACATACATACATACACACGTGTGTACCTATACACACACTTGTATTTAAAGACATATAAAGATATTAATTAGTATAGTGAAACCTCCCTGGATTAGGCACTGCCGGGTCAATATGAGCGGCTAGGATCTGGGCTTTGTATCTATGTACAAACAGACTAACCTGCGAGCCGACCCAGGCAAGCATCACTGTATATCTGTATACAGACATGTATACTTAACCCTATTAATACCTCCAAATGAATAAACACATATCTTACTATGGATGGAATGGTAAAAAGAGATATATTAATATTCAGTTAAAAACAACTTTTTGTAAGGTTGCCATTTTGTATTAAACTATTCCCATGTGCAGTTTGTGTGTGCAGAATACTTTTTTGACAGAAAGTGTAATTTCAGTTCTTTCTTAAATTGAGACATAACTGGTAATTCATTATTAAATCTACAGTTACAAACATATAATTTCAACTGTAATATAAATAAATTAATCACATCATCAGCATTTCTTTTGTTTATTATACCAAGCAGAAATTCTCTCTTTGATAGATAAAGTTGTGGAGATCACTGCACTCACTCTTTATCCACTCTCTAAACCTGGTCAAGATTGATTCTGTTTTTGGACACTCTCATAAAATATACGATAAAACTTTCTTCAGAGTTTTTGCAAAAAAGGGCACAGTATTTGAAATGTTTCCAATTTTTTTTAGAAAATTATTTGTTGCCAAAATTCTGTGTAAATTGTTATTTTAAAACCATTTAAGTATAGGGCATCTGGTCACCTTGTGAGGCAAGGAATAAAGCTTATTCCACTCGTTCTCTTTTAAATTGTCAAATTATGTATCCCATTTTGCAATTGTGGCTGGCTCCTGATTATTGCAAATGAGTGTTTTGTAAATTCTGTTACAGCCTTTTGTTTTTATCCATTATTATAATTAAAATGGATAGGTACATACATGGGTATTGTATATTAGAATCGATACTGACATCAAATTTACTTTTGTAGATTTTTATGGCACCCAACTTCCCCTGAAATTCTAGGAAATTCACATGGAATCTCAATTTATTACAAAACTTGTCAAGATTGACCCATGAACCATATTCATTTACAAAATATTTAACATAGAAGACTCCTTTTTAAATCCAGTGTTTGTACATTACACTAGAATTTTCAATAATGATATTCGGATTCATCAGTATTTGCGTTTGAAGGAATTCTACTTTGTTTTCAACATTAAAGTTGTTGTACAATTTTATATATGCTGAAAATATATCTATCCAAAACTTATTCAGGTATTTATTAGCTCTTTTAAAAGAAAATCCAAATAGGAAAAATGTTTCTATGTTTGGGAGATAAGCAAGTAAGATGTTATTCCATTTGGGCCCAAGAGTAATCATTCTTCTGATCCAGGCTTAATTGAATCCACAAACATATTGATATCAATCATCTTAAGGCTATCTTAATAGAATACACAAACATATTGATTTCAACCATTTTAGGACCGCCCATATGATATTCTTTAATAATTACTTTCCTTTTAATTTTGCCTCTTGCCCCACTCCAAACAAACTTGTAAAAAAGAGAATCTAGTTCTTGGAGTACACTGTGAGAGGGAATTGGTAAACTCATTAGTAGATGAGTAACTTTTGATAGTGCCAAGCTTTTGATAACTGTAATTTTACCAAAAGGGGTTAGAGATCTTTTTGACCACTGCAGAAATAAATGTTATTTCCCTGATTTTGTTATCATAGTTTAATTTAACCATATTGTTTAGCTTTGTGGAATATTGTATGCCTAGAAAACGAATTCAGATGCATCCCAATCTAAACGGTATTCTGAGCAGTATTTAATATTACAACCTGTTCTATTTCCAACACAGACTGCTTTTGTTTTATAAATATTAATACTAACGCCTGAAAATTTTGAGTATTGATAAATTAGATCCAATGCTGATTTCATGGACTTTTCAGAGCCATTAAGAGTGAGTGCAGTGTCATCTGAATACTGTGAGATAAGATATTCTATATGATTTATTTGTATTCCTTTAATATTTGGATTTTTCCTGATCATGTGAGTTAATATCTCTGCACACAGAAGGAAAATATATGGAGAGACGTGATCACCTAGTCGGCAGCCATTCCTAATATCAAACCAAGATGAACATTGTCCATTTACAGTAATTCATGATTTAATATTTTTGTAAAACAGTTTTATCCTCTTTATGAAGTCTCTTCCAAAATTTAAAAAGTCTAATACTTTATCAATGAAAGGTCATGCAACAGCGTCAAAAGCTTTTTCAAAGTCATTAAGGAAAAGAAGTCCAGGTATGTTAATTTTGTTATATTTTTTTTTAGAAAACATAAGATCATATAGGGTACGAATATTTTCCCCTATATATCTTCCCTTATTGAAACCAGTTTGATCATTATTAATAACTACTGGAAGAACGTGCTTTAGTCTATTTGCAATACATGTTGATGCAATTTTGTAAGCTACATTAAGTAAGGAGACTGGTCTCCAATTCTTCAAATACTGTTTTGGTTTATCCCCTTTTGGAAAGCAAGTTATTAGACCTTCCTTTTGAGATGATGATAGCTCCCCAGAATTATATGAAAAATTACTTTCCCTTACATAACATGGACCTATACCTTTCCAAAAGAATTTGAAGAACTCAACTGTAAATCCATCTGATCCTGGGCTTTTATTATTTGGCATGGATTTTAGGCTTGCGGTTGGTTCAGTTAAAGTTATAGGGCCATTCAACCATTATTCCTGTGCACTGTCTAATTTAGGAATATCCATTTAATTAAGGAGAGATTCAAGATCAAATGGATCCACCTGATGATATGTATAGAGCTTCTGATAATACAGTTTTGATTATTTCAAAATGTCTGACTGATTATCAGTATATGTTCCATCAGACTTTAATAAGTTTGGCACCATTTTACTTATGTAGTTTCTATTTTCCAAATTACAGAAATTTTTTGATACTCTTTCTCCTTCTTCAATCCATTTCCCCCTGGATCTTATCATCAAACCTTCCAATTTTTTCCTACGAATTTCCATCAACTGATTCTTTTTGCTGTATAAAATTTGAAATTTATTAATTTCATTAATTTGTTCTAAATAATTAATTTCATTAATAAGCTGTTTCTCCAGCTGATCTTGTTTTTTTTTTTTTTTTTGAAGGATGAGTAGGAGATGGTTTCCCCCTAATTTCGAACAGTATCATTTCAAACAAGAGTTTATCATTTATAGTAAAAACTATCTCAGAAGGTGGAATTTGCTTCAAATTAGATGCTTGATTAAAGCAGACATATTGACTTTTGCAATGATGAATTGTATCTTTAGCCAGAGAAATGTAATCTGAATCTCTTAATAATGAGTTATTGAATTTCCAAAAGTTTTGCATTTATCAGTTTTACGAAAAGCCCAAATCATTTTCTACACGGGAATGGTCTGTTCTGTTTTTTGTTGATATATCTAGAATTATTTTATTGCCAGTATTAACTCTCTTGGTTTTATGTATGGTGAATTGAAAATATTATTTAGTAGAATAGCTACCCCTCTAGTGTTTGATGAGAAGGACTTGAAAAAACACTCATAGCCCCAAGTTGATCGTATGTAATTCTGTCACTTCTGAATAAAGTGGGTATCTTGAAGAAGATAAACTGAATATATCTTTTGTTTTAGATAGTTCAAAACATCCCTTCTTTTAACTGGATCCTCTAATCCCTGACAATTCATAGTAACAATCTTTAATTATGTCATCCATGTAACAATAGAGACTTATTTTGCTGTATACAATTAAGGGAGAAACCATCAAAGTAGAAAGGAAACTCCAATGACAAATGTGATTTTGGTTTGCTGATTTTGTGTTAATCTAAGTTAAGTATTCTGCATATATATCGTATCTTCATCGTAAGCGAAGTGTGCAAACTTAGGGTAAAGAGTAAGCTGAAAATTGGAGGGAATATGGGAAATGATAGAGAAAAATAGGACAAAATGTAACAATTTGATGGTACAAGAAAGTAGTATAGAAAGAGAGACAAATATAAGGTGTAGTGGAGAAAAAAGTGGTGAACGGAACAAACCTAAAGAAAGATCAGGAAAGATAACAGAGAAATCAGAATCATAGAAAATAAGAAAGAAAAGATTTAAATCGAAGATAGGCAAATTAAAAGTAAAAAAAATAAAATAAAACATAATTGACAAATTTTTGAAAAGCGAAAATAGGTTATACCAATTGGTGCAATACGGTAATGTTCAATAGTCATAGCTGCTCAATATATAAATCCTTGAACAGAACATATACATGTTAAAAGCACGTCTGTGTAAATATTCGGGTCGAGATTATACAAACAAAACTTATAATTATGTAAATGGATAGATCTCGACGTTTTAATTGTCACACACACACACACACACACACACACACACACATATATATATATATATATATATATATATATATATATATATTAGACCCTTGTCATCTCGTTATATAATGGATGTTCATCATTCATTGAACGTAGTATCAATCGTCTTGATCAAATAGTGCTGGTTTATTTAACTGCGTTAAGACTAATGCCAGTGCAGCACAATCAAACGTATGTATTCGAAAATAGACAACCATCCATATAAGTGGTGAAAATAGATGGATATAGACAATTTGACCCTCAGTAGCAATTACAAATTGTGACGATGTAATGAGGCAACTGTACCTGATTGGAAATGTATGTTTGTTTGACATTAAAGGAACATCTCAGTTTAAGTTACCAAATAAAAAAATATTTTTAAAAAAATCGCAAAAAAGTGCATCAATATTTTTTCTTTTTAAAAAATTTTGCTTTTTTGGGTGAAGAAATATGTACTGTACTCATTTTGTAATCTGTCTGTCCTTATCTGAAATACTATCAGGTGAAAGAAATCATATCACCAAAAGAACAAAAACAAAATTGCAGCTTTAAAAAAAAATTCCGCAATTTCTCTGTTCAAAGATTAAACGGTCAGTCACGAAAAAGATAGACAATAACCGTCCGATTGTACAAATTATCTCAAAAATGACCTTTGATCACTCACAGAGATTGCACATGGAGTGCCTCGTCCACAAATAGGTAAAATCGTGTCCTTAACGCATGAAATGTCGCATCAGCATGTAAAGATAAGATAAATAACTAATGTCCATGTCAGAACCTGAAAAGCACAAAACTGAAAATGATGAATATGCCAGGCCTGTGCTTGTTTTTGTTGATAGTAAAGATTTCCAGCATCCTCTGCTTTGTGCTTGATGATGTTCTACCCCAGTATGCTACTTACGGGGAGTCACTGGTGTTGATTGGAGGAAACCAGGCAGACAACAATGCTGAGACCTACAACGCCATCGTCCAAATGGCGGTATGTGTTCTCTGTGAATTTTTATTTGGCTTCAAATAGGACACATTTAGATCAAATTTCGGAAGATCATGAGATTTTCACTACGTCTTTACGTTTATTTCGAATGTTTTATGCTCGTAAAGATTTTTGCAGTCTTTAACTTTCAATCGGCATAATACGACCAGCTGATGTGCCGTTAAACCCAACACATACATGCAAACTTACATACATCCATACACACACATGCATACATAACCACACAAGTACGCACTCAAATATACATACATTCATTTAAGCATACCTGATATTTTCTGATGGTTATTTGTTTTAGGAGATTGTGTATTAATTACGTCTGACCAACAATGCCCGATATTTTAGCCTTTGAGCAAGTTAGACATATGGAAATGAAATAAATATGAACTGTGTATCGAAACTGTTAAATGTGTCAAACTTTTAGGTATACTTATTGATAATACTTTATCTTGGTCCAATCACTTTGAAACAATCTTTATAAAAGTATCTAAGAAAATAGGAATTATACAAATGGTTAGAGGTTTTATGTTGAATCAGTTGATCTAAAAGCGTACAATACAGTTCTTTTCCACATTTTATCTATTGCTGTACCGTATGGGGAGAACCCCGTAATTCTTCTTACAAGCAGTGACTATACAACTTGCAAAAATGAGCAGCCAGTGTGATTTTAAATGTTAAATATATTTTAACATAAAATCTTCTCTTTTCAACATTCTTAGGCGGCTGACAATTAAAGATTATTATTATTATTATTATTATTATTATTATTATTATTATTATTATTATTTTGGAAAAGCTATTCTTACTTCAAGGTCTAAAATAATTTAGCTCCAGAGTATTTTAATTTTTGTAAGTTGATAAGAAACTTTAGTACAATGAGTACACGGTTGAGTGCAAACAATGATTTATATATACCAAAAGTTCTGACAGAATATTTTAAGAAATCTTTTGCTTACGACCGTACAGTTTTATAAAATAGTTTGCAGTGCAGCGCGATATAAAACAAGCGTCGAATGTTTCAGCTTTAAAGAAATTATATCTCTGCAAATATTTTAATTAGCAATCTTGTTTTTGTGACCACATAACATTTGTTCGTGGTAGCTGTGATATATCTATGTTGGGACTGTATGTTGACCTTTGTATCTGTATCTGCTTCTGTTATATTTGTATTCTTTTATGCAGTAGATGCTAACATTGTAGATTTGTTCACCTATTACATGTATATTTGTTGTAATTGCAGGACCATAATTTAAACTAGCTGTTTTCAAATTATGTCACCTTGGATAAATAAAGGATGGTATTATTATTATTTGTAGTATCCACGCTCCAGTTTCAACAATATGGTTTAGACAATGCTACGATCACGAGCAATATATTACAAAGTATAACGTTAACTTTCTTTCTTGTAAAAAAAATGTTGCCCCTGGGTAATGCCCCCGTCTTTACCCTCTAGGACCAAGCCGCTGGGTCATAACTTGGAAACCGTTGAGAGCCTCACACTATACTCAGTAACACACTTTCTCGTCATGAAAAAGCCAGGTCGTTTATGCAATCAGCCATTGGCCCTTGGGTCTCTCCATACCCCCCCCCCCCCCCGAGATATAGGCATCAAAGTTATAACTTTGAAACTGTCCATACTGGCTTCCTTGGGCGCCTCGAGGAAACTGGGTATTCCTCAGATTCCATAAGAATGCGGGAAGCAGAATTAGATCATGGTGCCGTCCTGCTTCGGTGCTATATACGACATTTCAAAAAGAGATGCTACTCGAGTAAAGCATTGTCGAGCATACGGGATCAGAGAGTCAGCCTACATGAGATCACACACTGGTGAGAAATTCAGATAGGATACAGGCTTAGCAGAACCGAACGGTTTAGTTCTAGTTGGTAGTTGTGATATTAGGAAGACAAAGTGTCAGTGTGTCTGACCGTCTATCTCTAATGATCAGAGATTCTCAAGGATAAGGTCTGGCAGGATTTCTTCTCGTCGCTGAACTATTCTATTACCGCCGGTTTTGATTTTCCTCGTTCTGCGTTGTCGAACGATGTAAGTGAATTAAATTGCTATCGATGAACCATTTTTCTTATTTTTTTATACAACTATTTTCAACCTGTCATATACTTACTAGGCATCAAGAGGGAAATTCACTTTAAAGTAATCAACTGAAAAAGTGGATGGTTGGGACCTAAGAAAGGCAAAACAGTGTTCCACTGAACCTTTACACTGCAGCCAAACTTTGAATTTTGCAGATTTTTTAATTATGCTAATTGTAATACTCAAATACGCCTCGTTTTGTAGTCTTCTTAGCCTCTAATAACATTCAGAGTTTCCGCTTCGTCAGATGTCCAGTGGGTTTACAGCAAGAGGGACAAACAAAGTTATTACCAAATACCAAAGTTAGATTCTGAGTAATAATAGCTATCATTTTGCAGACCGTTGCTGGAATAATGCTTTACTCACTCGAGCCATTCTAATTTATAACAATTTATAACAATATTTTTCTCGTAGAATCTTGATTCTACGAATTCCATTCGACTGTGTGGAATGTGAAAGGTGAATCTTGCCACTAAAGACGTATTAATAAAAGCAGTGGCAGCGCGAGGGGGGCGGGGGCGGCAATTGTACCCGGGCGCCGTCGGGATTTTTTTTTTTTTGGTAGCTGCATATGGGAATTGAAGGTTGGCAACTGACATAAAATCTGTTCTCTGTGGCAAAGTAGGGGCGCCTCTAAAGAGTATTCTTCCGGGCGCCTCGGCCATTAAAGAACATTGGCCCCGGGCGCCTCGAACCCTCGCGCCGCCACTGAATAAAATTATTGCGCGACATATCCACCCCACACCCCCAAAATATTGTGATACGTAATAATTGTCAAGGTTACTAAAAGAATGAAAAAAAAAAAATGAACATCTCTGACATTTACCAATAAGCTTTGTTTTTATTGCAAATCTGTATTTTTAAGCTAACTTTGCACACTTTGCAGGGTGGTCGTGGAGTTGCTAAAATAGGACTGATCCATGCCGCTAGTGCAGATCCTCAAGACAGCGCTAACTTCTACCACGACATTTTTATCAACAGATATGGCGCCGCTGAAGCCAACTTCATTCCAATTGATATAAATCACATTTCAGCCAACAGTGATCCCAACGTGATTCAACTGATTCGGCAACAGACGGGCTTCTTTTTCGGGGGAGGGGATCAATACAGAGTAACTCAATCGTAAGTTGGATATGAAAATGTTTTTAAAGAGACAAAGTTCATCCGGCTTTTTTTTTAGAAGATCATTGGTGAAAGAAATGCACGGAGACGATATTATCATTGAACAGGCCTAATAAAGCTGGCGGCATATAATTTTTTTTTTTTTTTTTTAATTTTGTTTGTTATTCTTAGTGATCTTCGTGGAAAACATTTAAATAGATTCACATGTTTGGTCATTTAATTTGTATTTGGAAAGGAGTTACATATTTTTAGAAGCATGTGGCTGAAGGGGACGATTGCATGCTTAACAAATAAAGTTTCTAAATGTATACATTTTGTTTGGACGCGATAAACATAAATCATAAATACTGTTATTTATAATTGTATCGTTCATTCCAAACTGAAATTTTCTATACAACGATCTATGTTGGAAGTTAGTATATATTTTCTTTTCTACTTTTTTAGTTTCACCAAATCACGAGAAAGCATATTTCAGAAGCCAAAAAGGCTTGCACGTCTATTCTATCCTTGCATGAGACTGAGGTGAAAAAAACTGAGCAATTTATTCACTTTCATTCATTCATTCATTCATTCATTCATTCATTCATTCATTCATTCATTCATTCATTCATTCATTCATTCATTCATTCATTCATTCATTCATTCATTCATTCATTCATTCATTCATTCATTCATTCATTCATTCGTTCGTTCGTTTGTTCGTTCGTTCGTTCGTTCGTTTAACCGCTCTAAACACTTAAGTTACTAATTGCATCCATTACGAATCTAATAGTCGTGAACGGATAAAAATAAAACAACAATTTCATATTTACAAGACAGTGTTCCCATTGAAATTTATTTGATGTTTCAATCGATAATAAACAATATAATAAACCTTGATGTACAGTCAGAAAAACAGATAGATACATAAACAATATAATAAACCTTGATGTACAGTCAGAAAGACAGATAGATACATAAACAGATAGACAGACTATTATGATTTTGCTTTCACTAAACCACAGGATCACCAAAATCAAATGTTTACTGATCCTGCCTAAATTTCACTGATTCTGCTAAAAATCAAACAGAAGATAGTTCAGTTTCTAATTCAGCATTTATTATTCATTAACATCAACTCAATACAATAACAACTGTATTTCACCAGCAAGACTCATGAAGTACGCTGCGCACTTTCGTATTTCTCCGAATACTCAGTGCAGAAAGTACGCATCATGACAGCCTTTTCTGGATCATACTTCAGTTATTTGTGTAAATTTCCCCAGCATTTCTGGTACTTTCTTAGTCTCTTCTCTTGATCATATTTGTGATCGCGCTCTATTTTGTCATTATCTAATTTCTGCCGTTTCGGTTTCGGCTGCGCACCTTGCAAATACTTTCACATGTTTACAATTGTCACAGCACAATGCACTGAATGTTTACCACTAACGATATAAATATTCAAAGACACTGTTCGGTATAATTCTTGATCATTCGTTGAGTCTGTGAATGTGGCCTTTTCTGATTAGTCAATACTCTAAGACTCTATACATTTTGTTACCATCAGTAATTAAATTAGTGTTTGGGGGAAGTAATAGTTCAACGTGCGCGAAGACTGATTTCACAATAATGATGCTAATTTACTGGATGAGTGGACGAATGGTTTAACGCCTGTCCATTTGTGCCGTGAGCATTTCTTGTACCTCGTCAAGTGCAGGATGTTGGTAGGCACCGAATTAACACAATAAACATATCAATTAACCATTAAAGGTTAGTCCAGCTCTCGACCACTTCTTAACCGTTATGATTGTGAACGGCGGTAATTGTCACTACTCCAACGGATTATTGATGGCTGAGTTTAATGATCCCACGGCAAAATTACTAACAGCGGGATAGCGGATTAGCATTAATTTTGAGCCCTGATAGAGCATGAACATATACTTGTTTAAATAATGGGCCTGTAGAAACTTGTAGCAGAGATTCTTCCATAAAATAAATACAAAGCTTATTCATCCCACCTTGCGAAAGTTGTGAACATTTTTGCGAAAATTTTGGTGACAAGATGGCACGTACAAATCAAACCGCACGCAAATCTACCGTATGAGAGTCTTCGTCCCCTGGATTAAAGGACGGAGGATAGACGGAGGAATGCAACCTGAAAAAGTAATGTACAGAATCAAATATTGAAAACTGAACTGAACATAACATATGTGAATTTATCTATTTACTTGTAACTTTTTGTACTATAGTATGGTACTGGGCAAATCCCATAGCCCGACGTCCCGAACTATTCATTTTTGAAGTCGGGCAAGTAACATTTTCCAAGTCGCTAATCCGGGACAAGTGCTTTTTAAAAAAGTCGGGCAAGTCCTTATTTTCGTGCTTTAATCACTATATCTACCTTTATTTGGCCAATCATGCTCTCCGTGCATACTGAATACTTGATTCTACCCCTCTTCATGTATACATTTACATTCTGTATAACACATAAATGTGGTCAGTGATAGTTTTCGCATATCCGCACGTTCTGTTACCGCTTGACTGCATATTGAGGCAAGCGACCAAATTATCGGCAAATCAAAACACGTAAAACAAAAGAAAGCCAGTATGATCAATTAGCAGTGTATTACGCGGTTTTGTTGCATAGTGTTTACTCAAGCCAGATCCTCAAGAGCAACTCACTATGATTTTAATCCAGCGAGTCAGTGTAATTAAATTAATGAAAGGTACTTTACCGACATCAGTGTTGGTATCCTTTATGAACTGATTAAATGACAGTAATGATTCTTTAATTTTTAATTGATTATACAGATGATTAACTTCCACGTGCGATATTGCGTTTGAAGCGAAACAATTACGCTAATTAATGAGCTGTCTCTGTTCGTATTTAAAAGTGAAAATGTATGTTATGATCACTTTAGAAGTAGTTGTCAAGCAAGCTGATAGTTACTCTGTGGATAAAATGAGTTTGCTAAAAAAAATTCGCAAGGAAGGTAATAAGGTCGATTCGGAGAAGGAAATTTTTTGTGAAAGTGGAGGGATAAAACGTAAGACTGCTACTGAATGTGCGGTAGCTATTTCTCCAAAGAGACATACGCATAACCTTTGAGATGCTTTAGAGCATTTGACTACAGGCACTTTCCTCATGAGAGGGCAGCTCTGTTGAAATATGGGAGGTAAGACTTGCAGGTTCTTCTTAATAATCTTCAGGGCTGAGCAAATCCCATAGCCCGACGTCCCGGACTATTCATTTTTGAAGTCGGGCAAGTAAAATTTTCCAAGTCGCCTGTCCGGGACTAGTGGATGAAAAAAAATTTATCTCAGCCCTGTATACGTACTGAACTTAACAGAATATCATTAATCTGTGAACAATAGTTGAAAGAACTATATTCCTATTTACATTTCATTACGGAAATGCCAGCGCTACAACAAAACTTTAGAACAACAGCCGCGAGAACGGAGCAAAACAAGAAGCTCATGGCGAGCCGTCGACCAGGAGCTCAGGAAATAGACGTATCGGATGGAAAACCAGAAGAGAAAACAACATGCACAGAAATACTTGCAGCCCTAAAAGCAAGAGTAAAGATCGAGGATATTGAAGCCCTCACAGACAATGGAAAAGGGACCTATATACTGCACCCAAAGGGAGAAACACCACTATGGGACAGAAGCACCCTACAAATTGGGACAAAAAATAGCAAAAATTCGAGAAGCACCAACAATAGAAAGAAAAATTGACATAAAATATGTTGACATTTTTATATCTGGAATCCCCATCGAAATCCCGCTGGAGAGATTTCAACAAAAATTCAACACAAAAATCAACGACTCAAACATGGCGACGTACAGCCTATACCCCACATTACAAACGGGATCAAGAATCCTACAGATTGAAAAAGGAACTGAAGCAAAAATAACACCCTTCGTTTACATCCACGGCTTCCTAGTAAAGTCGTGGTATAGGGGGTGTATCTATCATCGAAAATGTTATCAATGTGGAGAGAAGGGACATGGTCCGAAGCATTGTATTTCACATGAGAAAAGAAAAACAGAAACACAAGTGACCAGAATCCAAGTAACAGAGAACAGGCCCCAAATCACAGAACAAGGAGAACATTGGTAAGCACACCAAAGAAGTGCATAAGAATGAGCTAACTATTTCTCCAAAGAATAGTGACACCCAGACAGCGTTCAAACATAGCAAGAAAAGACATAGCACAGTTAGAAGCATCAGGACCAAATGAACCAGATACATACCTGTGACCGGCAGCACCCTTAAACAGAAAAGAATTGTCACAAAGGGATCCAGCCTGAGACAGAAGAAACACGCTAAGGAAAAAGCGGACAAACTAACAAAAAAGGCGAAAGAAAACGGAGACTCATTTTATATATTGGAATTCAACGACCTAGACTGCATGGATGATGAAGAAATACAACAACCAAGGCAAACCAAGACTGATCAAGGAAATAGGAAAAAAATATCTCCTTTGCAGCAAACAGCACTGAAACCGAAGAAGAAATAAGCAAGCACCAGTCACAAAATTGAAATGCTTTTGCAATGTAATAATTATGAATTGGAAATGTATCATATATATATATATATATATATATATATATATATATATATATATATATTAACAAAAAAGAAGAAAACAAATATTGTAATAATAAACAAATATTTAACCATATATGTAATAACAATGACAAAAATGTAGAACAATATTAAAAAATATAACAACTTAACAAATGAAAAATAACAACCATAATATAGTATAATAAAATTAACATCATAATATACCTAACAGAGAGAGAGAGAGAGAGAGAGAGAGAGAAAGAAGAAAAAATGGGAAACAGGTAAGATAGCATACACGCACTAATATAAATAAAAATTTGAATAAATGAAACTCTGACAAAATTGGATCCATAATAGCCTAGAAAATAAAAACATAACTGTAATACATCAACATTAAAAAATATAAAAGGAAATCTAAAACAATTCAGAAGACCTTATGGCAAAGGTCACTAAAGATTTGTAACCTTATTTTAGGTGAGAAAGGCAAGGAAAACCGCCCAACATGAAATACCTGAAGGGAGGGAAGTACGAACCCGGAAACCCTAATCCCAGGAAAACTTTAAATTTAAGGAAAGATAGTTAGAGGAAGCGCAAATGAAATTCTTTTACTTAAAATTAAAGTAACTAACAAATATTTAGAAAGTTAATGCGGGGTCATCTTTAAAGCTCAAACCAGCCATATATACTGGGACGGACTTGGAGGTGACCACAAATAACACCTCACCACCGAAAAAACGCCGTTAGGTCTCCCTGTGGTGTAACTTGAAGGATTCATATAACAAATGCCACTCCATCATGTTGTAGATTCCTTCTGCCTGACGGAAGTCCCTCTCCAGCTCTGGTGGCCATTATGGATATGAAGAGAAAGGGAGCAGTCATTGCGGGAACGAGCGCTGGAACCTCATGCCATACCGACAGAGTTATGATCAGGGGTAAAATAATTCGTTGTTGTTATATGTCTAGTGTATTCGTAATATTTCAGATATCTGCAGTAATCCTTAAAGAGTCTCATGTCTATCTCATTTATTTTAAGAATCACTTGACGATAAAAGACAGAAATCATTCATAAGTAACAAACATTCCTATCATATTTACGCATAAAAAACGTTAGTCTCTTTGCTCTTCACCTCAGTTAGAACGTTGAATAATAATAATAATAATAATAATAATAATAATAATAATAATAATAATAATAATAATAATAATAATAATACATTTCAAGAGGATAAAATAGTTAGGGTTACAAAGGCTAATTCAACTCCCCACCCCCGGCCCTGAAAACAATGCTTGGAATTCTGAAATGCCGTTTTCCAAATAGAACTTGTTTACTACTTCCAATTATTATAGATTTAGTCGACGAAGATCTCACCAGACACGAACAATTTAAACGATTAAAATACCTCTAGCTAATTAATAGCGACTCCATTAACAACTTCAAAAGCACATTAAATAATCACTACACTCATGTTCCCAGACACTTTTATTGGGGTAGAAGGAAATTTCAAATTCTTCATGCCCGACTTAAAACAAATTACAGTTGACTTAATCAACATTTATTTACAAAGAATATAATCGTGTCACCACTTTGCAGATGTGGATATGTAAAAAGTACACAACACTTCTTTTTTTCTTGCATTTATTACCATGAACAACGTATCGAACTGCTTCAATCCCTCGTACCATATGGTAATTTAACATTAAATACCTTGTTGTATGTTGATACAACGCTTCCGTATGAAGCAAACATTAAGATTTTCGATGCCGTTCATAAATTTATTGAAAAGTCAAAACGATTTACTTAAGTGCACATATTACTATTACTAACACGCGTGCACTTCTGCGGGTCACGAACAGCTGTAAACAGTAATTTCCCCCAATTTTTCAAAATGATTCACTATCGCCTCCGCAACGACTCGCTCCAGAAGGAAGTACTGTTCACTTTATATCTAGCTTTTAGTTCCTTTTTATTTATTTATTTATTTCTGTTCCTCCTATTTCTTTCTTCCCTTTCTCAACTTTCTTCACAATCTTTGACATTGTTTAATTAACAATTTCTCCTTTAAACTGCTTTCTTTTTCTTTATCATTGTCTCTCACCTACTCCATCGTTGTTCATCATCATGCTTCATGTACATTGGCTAAATGCTAATGTTTAACCAAGAGATTCTTCACTTTGGCCGATCAATAATTTTAATTTTTTTTCATTAAAACCTAATATCGTCCACCATATATTTATATGTTTACAATTTTTGTATCGTAAAAGGAGAAGAAAATTATAAGCCATTGGCTTTCGTTCTAATCCTTTACCTTCTATACTGACTTCTTGTATTCACCAATTAAAAATTTATGAAATAAAATATGTTTAAACTAATTCATAACACAAGAACTAGATTCTTCGCAATTTTCAAAAAAAAGCTGTCTACTCACACCTTTCTGGCAATCGAACTGATCAGCTGTCCATTAAAATTTCTGTTATGCGATTGTTGATCAACATATATCAACCTCGGCCGTGCGTTCAATATGAAAGACAAAGCATCAAGCCTTTGTTATTTATAAATATGAAATACTCTAGATACGTTGTTATGCGCTATTTATAAAGAAAGTATTAATTCGATTTAATGCTTTATTTCTCTTAGGCACATACTTATTGAGAATTATTTCATACACACATATGGTGTGGAAGTGTTTTCAATGTTTATGTCGTTATTCAAGTACTTCTCTCTATCTGTCTATTTACCTCTAGACAAATCAGTCTTAAATGTCTTCTCTGTTAAGCAATCACCTTCCTTAAACAGACAATTCTTCAAATTGCCTCACATCAAATCCTTGTGGCATCAAGGCTCTATCTACACAGTAGTGTCTGTCGTAACAAATAATTGTTAACTTTCCAAGAAATGGCTGTTTATTATAGGTCTAACTTTCTCTATCTCGTTGGTCTATTCGACTATCTCTGTCTCGTTGGTCTATTTGTCTATCTCTGTCTCGTTTGTCTATTCGTCTATCTCTGTCTCGTTGGTCAATTAGTCTATCTCTGTCTCGTTGGTCTATTCGTCTATCTCTGTCTCGTTGGTCTATTAGTCTATCTCTGCCTCGTTGGTGTATTCGTCTATTTCTGTCTCGTTGGTCTATTCGTCTATCTCTGTCTCGTTGGTCTATTCGTCTATCTCTGTCTCGTTGGTCTATTCGTCTATCTCTGTCTCGTTGGTCTATTCGTCTATCTCTGTCTCGTTGGTCTATTCGTCTATCTCTGTCTCCTTGGTCTATTCGTATATCTCTGTCTCGTTGGTCTATTCGTCTATCTCTTGTCTCGTTGGTCTATTCGTCTATCTCTGTCTCATTGGTCTATTCGTCTATCTCTGTCTCGTTGGTCTACTCGTCTATCTCTATCTCCTTGGTCTATTCGTCTATCTCTATCTCCTTAGTCTATTCGTCTATCTCTATCTCCTTGGTCTATTCGTCTATCTCTATCTCCTTGGTCTATTCGTCTATCTCTATCTCCTTGGTATATTCGTCTATCTCTGTCTCGTCGGTCTATTCGTCTATCTCTGTCTCGTTGGTCTATTCGTCTGTCTCTGTCTCGTTGGTCTATTCGTCTATCTCTGTCTCGTTGGTCTATTCGTATATTTCTGTCTCGTTGGTCTATTCGTCTATCTCTATCTCCTTGGTCTATTCGTCTATCTCTATCTCCTTGGTCTATTCGTCTATCTCTATCTCCTTGGTCTATTCGTCTATCTCTGTCTCGTTTGTCTATTCGTCTATCTCTGTCTCGTTGGTCAATTAGTCTATCTCTGTCTCCTTGGTCTATTCGTCTATCTCTGTCTCGTTGGTCTATTAGTTTATCTCTGCCTCGTTGGTGTATTCGTCTATTTCTGTCTCGTTGGTCTATTCGTCTATCTCTGTCTCGTTGGTCTATTCGTCTATCTCTGTCTCGTTGGTCTATTCGTCTATCTCTGTCTCGTTGGTCTATTCGTCTATCTCTGTCTCGTTGGTCTATTCGTATATCTCTGTCTCTTTGGTCTATTCGTCTATCTCTGTCTCGTTGGTCTATTCGTCTATCTCTGTCTCCTTGGTCTATTCGTATATCTCTGTCTCGTTGGTCTATTCGTCTATCTCTTGTCTCGTTGGTCTATTCGTCTATCTCTGTCTCATTGGTCTATTCGTCTATCTCTGTCTCGTTGGTCTACTCGTCTATCTCTATCTCCTTGGTCTATTCGTCTATCTCTATCTCCTTGGTCTATTCGTCTATCTCTATCTCCTTGGTCTATTCGTCTATCTCTATCTCCTTGGTCTATTCGTCTATCTCTATCTCCTTGGTATATTCGTCTATCTCTGTCTCGTTGGTCTATTAGTCTATCTCTGTCTCGTTGGTCTATTAGTCTATCTCTGTCTCGTTGGTCTATTCGTCTATCTCTATCTCCTTGGTCTATTAATCTACCTCTATCTCCTTGGTCTATTCGTCTATCTCTATCTCCTTGGTCTATTCGTCTATCTCTGTCTCCTTGGTCTATTCGTCTATCTCTGTCCCCTTGGTCTATTCGTCTATCTCTGTCTCCTTGGTCTATTCGTCTATCTCTGTCTCCTTGGTCTATTCGTCTATCTCTGTCTCCTTGGTCTATTCGTCTATCTCTTGTCTCCTTGGTCTATTCGTCTATCAAGGAATCAATCTAGGTAGCTGTCCAGATGAAAGAAAGGATGGATGGATCGATAGATGGATTGATTGATGAAAAATGCTTAGATAAATCACTTGCATTTATAACGTAGGTGGTGTCAGTTATGATGCACTAAAAAATGGAGCCCATGAGACGGAAAATAGCGACCATCCGAACAACTTGATTTACCAGAGCATTGGCGGAATAGGCTTGCTTCATGGCTACGTTCTGGATTCACATTTCAGGTAAACAGAAATTCCACGTTTCTGCTTCACTTTACACTTTGTGAACAAGTCGCGTAAAAGTCTTTAGTAAAGTATTTAGCATACTCAACGAGTAGGTTCATGAGTTTGTGAATTTATCAGGAGATTGTAGGACTACCCAGCAGGTGATTGTAGGACTACACAGCAGGTGATTAACTTAACAGCATATAATAAATACCGAATCTAATTTCGGTGCTGAACTTTGGCGTCGCAACAAATATAAAAGATGTTACGTCTGGTATTAACAACTGTCGACTTCCTTCGACGAGGTTTTATTCTCTATTATATTATTTAGTAAGAGAGAACGTTTAACATTTCAGAATGAAATTAATTTTTCCCTCACCAAAATGCCGATCATTCATTATATTGTTTTACTGAATCTTTATCCCTGGTTCTCATGCGGTGTTCAAATATGGCAGTTACGTTCTACACGTTTTCAGACCAGAGGTGGAAAAAATATTAGGCAATAATCAAGCAGAATGTTTAATTTCTTAGAGACAAAGCATACGATATTTCCAAAAAGTACTTCAGTTGGAGGTACATAGAGTCTGAAAAGCATCGTGACTAATCAGCACTTCAAAGGCACAGAGAAATAGTTTTGTATAATTTCTGTTATTTACTTTTTCTTTCCTTTTTGTGTGCTGCCAGGGAGAAAGTAGACATATGACGAAACAATAACTCTTCAAAAGCACGGGAATAATAATAACAATACATACTGCGGCCATGTTAATACTGTGAATTGAATACAGTGCTGCAGAGGCATTTCATGTAAGTTTAGAAATAAAGAGCACTTAATTTTATGTAATATACAAAAAATTTAAGACATTTGCAGTACGTAAGACGTTCTTTGATATACTTTTTCAATAGCTCTTACAAACTGTTATATGTCATATATTTCTCGAGCAATACTTGTTTTGTTTTTTGTTTGTTTGTTTTTTATTTAAGAGAAAAATCAGCCAAGAGCTCCAATATACAAATATGCGCAAGAACGGTGCTCTTGACGCAAAGAATATATATATATATATATATATATATATATATATATATATATATATATATATATATATATAGATATATATATATATATATATATATATATATATATATATATATATATATATATATATATATATATATATATATATATATATATATATACAAAGCGAAAGGATCTCAGACAGGAACTCAAAGCAGGATCATATCCTAGTACTTTGCAGTAATTAGTTACCCGTCTGACTGTATCTTACACTGAAAGTAAATGAGTAACATGCAGCGAGGAAAGCACTGTAGTGACAGAGACCTTTACAAATTCATACAAATAAGATTCATGACCAAGCTTTTCTGCATTTTCACTGCTCATCACTTGGTCGATATTAAAGTCCACGCGTTTTCAGTTCACTATGCTGTAATATCATATTGTAAGTATTAAGTAAATGAGAGGAAAGTTCTTCGAAATATAATTTATAGAAACATTCCTTAATTCAAGGTGCTTAACGTCCAAACAAAATTTTACTGGAACAACCCTAGGAACATTATGCTTTTGAATAAAAGGATTATGCGTTATGTTTCGATTACGATAATTTGAGCTTTATGAACAACACAAATGATGCATTAAAGAAGAAAGTTTTAATTTTACATTTCTAGTCAAGAGCTGTTGAAGATCTAAAAAGTTTATATATAGTCTTCTTAAAACTTTGATTAAATATTTTAGCGAGAGAGGACGGGAAGGTCGCTTGATTCGGCTGCTTTGGGACACACGGAAACTATCCCTCGGCAGCAATTATGCGTTTGGTGTGGATGAAAACACGGCACTTGTTGTAACCCATGACGGCACGAGTCAGGCATCGGGCAAGGTGATATGTCACAACGGTTTCTTTTATCATGCGCCTGCTTGTATGTGTGTGTGCGTGCAAATATTTTAGAGTCAAATATATATCAAATATATATATATATATATATATATAAATATATAGGTTACTACTATATGACCAAGGAACGGTGATCACAGGGATAGATTAACTTCTACTAAAGAGTTTCAAACATATAAAGTTGATCTTATTATTACGTTTCCTACTGCGAGTGAGAAACGGACCTTTAGATATTCCAGTGAATTTTATAAGAAACACTTGCACAATTGTTTTCTTCTCTTTTTATGCCATACCACGAATGTCATAAAATCATACACTACCACTGTTAGCAATGCATATTTCCGAATGTCCGTATGTCCATACGTAGGGTTAAGCTTTAGGTCATTTTTCAGTGATAGGTCATTCGTGTTAAATTAACATATTTGTAGTTGAATGTAAAGCACTCCACATTTTCTAAGGGTCTATCTTTTCCGGTAAAACCTACATATGACATGATTGTTATTTTCTTATTTTCAGGTAATAGGCACTGCAGGAGTGGTTTTTGTTGACCTATCCAAGGCAACTGATATGCAATCACGATATTTTTCTATACGAGGTGTCTATTTATCCTATCTTACTCATGGAGACCAAATTAACCTTCACACTCGCGCAATCACATTCTCTCCAAATAAAACGCCATTGGCCGGACATGAAAAGCACAAGAATGCTGTTACATCATCCGACATTTTCGGTGGCGGAAAATTCGTTAGTGTAGCTAGCAGTGTATATGATACCAGAGATCATCGCGTTACATACGGAACAACGAAAGAGAAGAATCCTACCTTTAAGGTCACAATGTCAGCAATCGGACACGATTCGGAAGGTTGGGTTGAGAGAAGCCACGGTGCTGATATAATATCATATAAGAATCTTCAAATCGATGTAACCGAGGTATAGATTTATACAGGTTTCGTTCATTTTAAAGTACTCAAAATAGGTACGGTTTCAAACTGAGTTTCAAATACACGTCTATTTGCTGCCTTTTGGCAGGCCATAAATAGCGAATATCATGAAAATAGTACTTTAGTTGTGGAACTTATAAATTTATGTGAGTTGAATAACAAACAAGTCGTTCCAAATATAAATACCAATTTTCGTACTTTTAGTTTTTATTTCCTGCAGTTTCTCTTTCAATTAGTTCTTTATAGAGATGTAACAGTGTACCATACAGATGTAACAGTGTACCATACAGATGTAACAGTGTACCATACAGATGTAACAGTGTACCATACATGTAATCTTAAAATGCATTAGCCCGATCTACGTGAATAACGTTGGAGATAAAGTGTTCTGACCAAGGTTAAGCCTACAATATCGTCCACATCATGATAGATTGACGCAGTCAAAATGTGATAATATGTCATTCAACATGAATTGGATATGGATTAAAGTACTTATTTTTTTCAATATTACAATGATGACCGACTGAAACTATTTGATTGTACAAGAGATTTTAAAAGAGTCACTCATCGTATTCACTGGTTTAGTATATTGCTTAACACACACACACACACACACGCGCACGCACACACACACACACACACACATATATATATATATATATATATATATATATATATATATATATATATATATATATATATATATATATAAATGAATTTGTTAAGGGATCAGCAAATAGGTTATATGATTTTACGTATAACACACAAGTAGTTTTCCATAAAATCAGACAGATATATAATAGATCTAGAATGGTTTCTTTAATGCATGTATGGATTAAAAAATGTATGGAGCTACTAAAAATGAAAACTTTCCGTATATTAAAACCATGCAACAGACTTGTTTTACCTTGAAGCTGCAACGTGATATTGAATTCGATTAAGTAGAATTAGATGCAATTAACAATATTTTCTTTGTAACGTACCTCTCCAATCCGATATACCATTTTTCTAACGTACCTCTCCAATCCGATATACCATTTTTCTAACGTACCTCTCCAATCCGATATACCATTTTTCTAATTTATTTCAACAGAAATTGGATGATATTTAGAATAAGGTAAAACATGGATCAGAATATATATATATATATATATATATATATATATATATATATATATATATATATATATATATATATATATATATATATATATATATATATATATATACACCACATACATTAAAATAATATGGCTTTTAAAATGTTGGTATAAAGCAATTTGATATACCAATACGCATATAAATATAGTTTAAACTGTAGACTGTCGATTCTATACTCTTTAGATCAGTGATGAATTTCCATTTATTAATCATTATTGACATAAGAAAGTAACGAGACAAAAAAATATTAATAATCCCCGTTTTCTAAATGAATTATACATGGTAAAATTTCATTGAAATCCCCTCTGTTTCCCTTTTATCTCTTCCTCTCTCCCTCTCTCGTGCATATGGGATAAAAGTACGTGGAAATCTGTGGAATGAGAGAGGACAATAATTTGAACCGGATGAAAACCTTGAACTTAAACTTACACCAAGTAACCTACAAGAACTTGGTCGTCGTAATGGTATGTGTACACTTTCGATGGGATTTATCTACAGTGTACACAATACCAATGATACAAAGTTGCTCTAGCCTGTCGAGACCGTATGGTAAATTTCTTGGCTAGAAACTACATACTACACACATACTGTAATCTTTTTTTTTTTTTTTTTTTTTTTTTTTTGTTGCTTTTTTAAACCTATAATAAGGTTCTAAAGACAGATCATTTTTGAATATTAAACTGTCCGTAGGCCGCTCTTCCCCCCTCTCTCTCTCTCTCTGATACGGGCGAAAATCCGTGGAAAAAACAAAACAAACTAGCGTAGTGGATTCTTTCCTGTGTTAGGCGACGTCTGGACCTATGAATGATCGTAAAATTTACAGACAAACCGACCAACGGAAAGGGGAAAGAGAGAGATGGAGGATACAAACAATCTTATTGTCTGTAGCATTGTTAATTAAAGTATAATAATGACTTAAATCGACTGTAAATAAATAGAGGATATTTTCTTTCCCTGCGCAAATACCGGATATATTTCATCGTGTGGTACAAAGAAAGTGATATTTTAACGAGTGGCGACGATCACCTGCTATATCTGCTGTGCACGAGTTGCTTGTGGAACTAGATAAATAGCTATCAGGATCATGAGTCATATCTATTGTGCACGAGTTGCTTGTGGAATTAGAAAATAGCTATCATGATCACGTATTATATCTACTGTGCACGAGTTTCTCAAGGAACTAGAAAATAGCTATCAGGACCATGTGTCGTATCTATTGTGCACGAGTTGCTTGTGGATTTAGAAAATAGATATCAGGATCACGTGGCATATCCATTGTGCATAAGTTGTTATTTTATAGGAGATTTATGAAACGACTTAAATAAGTTTTATCTTTTGCCAGCCTTGGGACCAGAAGTTTAATACTTTAACATGTTTCATTAATTTTATTTAATAAATCGCTTAGCTGCACTAATGACATAAGAATGCTTCGGATACCACGCATTTATATTAGATACTCTAATATATTCATCCCCTGTTCTTCTTTTTATGGCTGTATCTATCCATGTCTTTAATATATCACTCTTTAATCTGTATATCGATCTTCAAACCGCCCATTGTAACATCAAAATTGCACAGTGCACTCATTCCTTAGTTCACTCATCATTTATTCATGAGCACATTAATGTTTCATTCATGCATTCATTTACCTATACACACACACACACACACACACACACACACACACACACACACACACACACAGAGCCAGTTCTGCCAGCCGTTATCCACTTACCTACCTACAAACATACACGGGGGCCCTGGGTGGCCGAGTGATAAAAGGCGCTCGCCTTTACAGATCACTGACATCTCACCTCTGTCTGCGTGGTTTCGAGTCTCGGGCTCGGCCAACGTGGGTATGTGAGAAAGCTTGCCAGTAGTTTCCCGTGGGTCGGTGGTTCTTCCCGGGGTTATCTCGGGTTATTCCTCCACCAAATATACTGGCCGCCAAGTATGCTGTAAAATGGCTGTTAAACCCATAACAACCAACCAACCAACCAACAAACATACACGCATACTATTAGATGAAACTGTAAGTGGACATGTCAGCAACATTACATACTAACTACAACAAGAGCAGTAAATAATAATAATAATAATAATAATAATAATAATAATAATAGTAATAATAATAATGAAACAATTAAGATAATCATCTTCAACAACTGACAAAGATCGCTATTAAGTGACACATAAAAATTAGAATAACTGCTTTAGACTAAACAATTTTGGTGACAAAGATCTCGCTAAAATAGATACAAGATGACAATATATTGTTATTATTTTATATTTTAGTCACCGTTTTTAATAATCTTTAAACCTTTAAGTAGTCGACACTCAGCTTAGGCACGAACCAAATTTGGGAAACGATTTATATCGCCAAACGTAAATAGTAATATAGAGCATGACTCTAACAAACACAGGGCACAGTTAGTAAAATCGATAGCATTAACAACTCATTGAAAAGGGGCATTATGGCACATTGATATCTGATTACAGTTATCTTGTAGAAATTCTAGAACAAACTGTGAAGGTTTCCAACGTGTAAAGTACTTATTTTTGACCCTGAACAAGTCTAAGTCAGGTGAAACTTCTGTATACATGCTCAATGCTAAGTACAGTCACCGATAAAATAAAAAAAAATGAGCGTTTGAAGCATTGTTTAATATTTTTGGCTGATATGATTGATTATGAGGCCTTTTCTAGAGGCATCTGAGTTCTCTTAAGCAGCAACCAAGGCGAACGCACTATTTTCCGCCGGGGTAGGTATGGTAGTTCGCGTATGTGTGTGCGTGTGACCCTTGATTTTGCTCACTGATGATTTACGAACGAGCAGGTTCTGAGCATTTTTTTCGGGTTTTTACGCAATTTTGCATTAAAACAAAATCGTGCCCTCGTGTGAGCAGCGGATGGCCTCGTATGTGGGTGACTTGGCGCGTTCGTGTGAGTGTGGTAAAATAGCAATTGAACGATATTAATATCACACACTATATATAACTGGCAAGCGTCAATGTGCGTGGCTTTTCATTAGAAAGACATCAACATGTGGGCGACGATGCATAAATGAATATTGTTGGATGCACGCGGTTGCGGTTCGCAAAGTAGTGGTCCAGTTCCATGTACGCAGTCTCGGGTTGGTGTAAAGGCTACAAATGCGTTATGTCGAGCGTGTGGTAGTGGTAATCTCCTGCTAAAATCTAGTATCACGCTAATAAACATCACAATTAAACATATCACACATATGTATATACAATGGAGATTACCACGGAGATGTTCAGGCGTGTTTCACTCGAAGGCCCTGACGCGGTAACACAAGATGAACTTTACGAGCTGCTGATGGAATTGGAATACTATTATTATCTTCGTCATGGTCAGATTCATCCTTGCGCGAGTGGCATTATGCCATCCACCGCAGAGAAACTTAACGCGTTCGTGGCTGCGTTTTCGGAATGGTCTACGGTCTTTGATTTCGCACGGTGACGCTACCGCCCTTTACGACGACGTCACTGTAAGGATATTGATTACCTGGTATATGCTCATCCGGTATATTTTGGTTATGCTGCTAAGCATCCGTCGACGTACCACGATTTGTATCAACTTTGCTATGATTAACACCGTGCTACCATGTGTCATTTGTGTGCGTATCCTGACACGGGGTATGAATATGCGTGTTGATCACGCACATGGACACGCAACAATATAATAATATTTTTTTTGGATTTTTTTTTTGGTACAATTAAACACATCACACTAATCTATATAGAAATGCCGGCGGCAGATTGACAAAAACTCGCCCGTGAGACGCGAGACTGATATTTTCTTGTGGTTAAACTAACCTTGGCCACGATAAACTTTATAGTTAAATAATCTCAGGGCGGAAATCGACAGGATAACCCTCGAGGAGGAACAACAACGACAATCACAAATTGAACCTGTTGTTGCACGACCCAGGTTTGATCTTGATAGATCAGTTCCACACGCGGTAAAACTTCCACGAAATTTACCTGTTGATTTATATAAGGGCGTCAAAGATGCCAAGAATGAATTTCATTATGACAAAACCGTCCATGTTTTTACAACGTGGCAAGTTGAGCAACCGGATGAACAGCAACGTCTCGATAAGGATATAACTCCGTATCGTAGGATACGTGGACATAACATTGTTTTACGACGTGCGAGTGAAATTATCAATTGCTTGTCTCAAAAACATTATCTTCTCATTATCAAATTTATCATATACAATAACGTCAACGGCGAGTGGGTAATCCGAGATAAAATGGAACAAATACGTGAAGAACATCGTCGAGGACAACACGTTGTTGTATTATCCAAAAATTCTCCCCCATGTGTATTAACCGGTATTGATAAACATTACTACGAGAATGCGTATCTCGTCACTGCCGTGGTGTATGGTATTTATGTAATGAAAGAACCCGCCGCTGACAACTTAATGCCAATACGTCATGGTGTGATAAATTACGTAGCTCAACGTGTTAGTTAGCATTTTACAAACGCGTGTCGCGGGCATGGATGAACTGAAAATCGACGTGAAAAAATTCAGCAATGGGAACAGTAGGTTAATCGCGATGGTGCAAAACTCGCAGACGTTGCCGCGATGGAGAGTGCAATAAAATGCCCGATCGTCATTAAGACAATAACGGGAAATATTTTGTATCAATCTGATATATACCGACACGGTAGCTGTATTGAATTTATGCGTGGTCGCCCGACTTGCAATTTCCAGCAAAACGTACAATCAAATTTTATCGCGGTGATGTTTTTCAAGCTATTGCGGACACTGTCGCGTGTGACCCTGTATCGGCATGGTTATTTAACAGCGATGCTAGGTCTGACCACGTCGATCAGTTTGTGTTGCTCTCGGGTGAGTGTTTTATCGTACCGAATAGTTTCATGAGCAGCTACGAAAACCCGCATTGAAATACTGAAAAGACGTCGACGAAATCATCAATAAATCATTCACGCTCACGTCCGTGGCGTCACATTTTGCACAGCAAAAACAAAAAAAAAAAAACAAAAACAAAACTGGAAACCTACTCCAAAGAGTTTTCTCGAGGATGTACAACGATCTTGTGTAGAATATGAGCATGGCGGTCTTTGGAATACCCGATACAACGTCGATGATATTGTCAGCGTCGACATGGTCAAGTGTTATCACGCTAGTTTTCTCGGATGCGGCGAGTGTAAACCTTACTTCGAGCAATGTGGTCATCCCAAGCATGAACTTACACGTGTGGCTGTCAATGGGCCGCTGCCAGACACGGATTTGACTGGATTTGTCAAGGATAAAGCACTTGCCACGGTTGGTGACTTGGTCGGATAAAACATTTTCATCGGTACGAGAACGATTGTAGAGATTAAGTCGACCATGCAATCCACTAGCAGATCGTTCACGCACTATAACCGCACCACAGACTTTTGCGGCAATCGCGCCGCCGGTCAAAGTTAAGTTACCAAGCACAGCAGACATGCCCGCGGGAATAAAAGAATAATAAACAATGCAGCACCGCAGCGACTTCAGGCGCTCGCGCCCACATTTGTATCAAGCGACCCAGTGTCGGCCAAAGCCGCGTACGACAACAAAACCGCGAATCTAATTGCGGGTAGCGGATTAGTTAGACGAACGCACACACGAGTATAATATAAAAATGTTCAAACGTGTATCGGATCCCGCATTTGACATGGACGAGCCGGTGCTCAAAGACGAGTCCGTGCGCGATTATCAATATTATTTTTATGACGCTCGAGTTCCAAACGATCTTTGGCGTCTGCAGGTTCAAGACACAAGCAGATACTTTCTTCCCGCCGAAGCTTTCACTGAAGTCGAACGGCTGAGGAACGAGGTGGTTTTCTCAACAACGGAATAATGGCCCTTTTTAACAGCGCCCGATACAACATCGATGGAAAAGAAATCGAAGCATACCTCGACAACGTCGACATTGCCACGACCGTACTCGGATTATCACGATACAGCGATGATGATTATTCTCGCAGTGTAGACCCGTCAATAATGTTCGACAAGGATACCACAAATAAAGCTGATCACCGTCTGTATCTCAAAGCAACAACTCCACAAAATACCGCTTCTGATCCACAGCCAGCCGGAATCATAGTCAGACCAGGTGCTGCGTTTGCTATTCTGCAAGACGCCAATCCCCCACCACAACCTGGAATTTGCCTCAATTCGATCACAACTTAAATTTCCATGCATGATTCCATTATCGCAGATTTTCAGATTTTGCAGGGGCGTCAGAAAAGTTATTTTTGACGTTATATACATTGTTGTGCTAACACGACGCGGCACGGACGACGAAGCAATTTGGCACGCTGAAGGCGCAAATGCAGCAGCGACAGCGGTATTGAATGCACGGGTTGCATTGACGAAGCTGTCGTTGTGGATGCCCACGCTGACACAGTCGCTCGCAGAAGAACAACGATTATTGTCATTTATGTCGTCGGGAGGACAATCTACGTTGTCGTGGCTCGCAATGTCCACCGATGCGCTTCAGGACATGGCGGCGGGGTTGTTCACGTGGCAAATCAGTGCCCAGCAAAGAGATTCTGAGCCGCGACACGTGTTCATATCATTTCAGGACACACGATGGTTGAATAGTCAGATAGGGAATCCGATGGCGTTTGACCGACTTAACTTGTCTGAAGTCTTAGGAACTATCCGAAGAAGTTCTGATTGATTTGTCAGATGTCGTTCATGGGGAGAGATCAGATGTCGTTCATGGGGAGAGATCCAAACGTCGACACGGGACTGCAGATTTCTCAACGAGATTTTGCATCGAATTACTCGTTTACTACTTTTCGCTGGAACGTCGGGATTTGGAACAATTGATTAATAAAATATGCCCGTGGATATCTCTGTACGATTGAGAAGAAAACAAAAAACAAAAAAAAACAAAAAAAAAATAAATAAAAAAAAAAAAAAAACAAGAGCACCATTGACATGTCAGATTTTGTTACCAAAGATGATTTAGTCGATGATATGAATCTCGCCGGAGTTCAGCAATATAAAATTGACCTATATAGTCACACAACTGCTAGGATCTACTTCGGAAAAATTTCCTGAGATCAATCAGGTTAGTAAACCTGGGACTCGCGTTCGTCCGTGAAAACCATCAGGGACGAAATAGAGAAACGAGTAGCAAATACCGGCGACACAATTACGGGTGAACTCAGCCTGAACAACAACAGAATTGTACTGGAGGGGGATTCTGTTATTGACGATGACGCGGTGACAAAAAAATACGTTGACGACAAGGACGCACAAATTACAACGGTCAAAAACGATTTTGACAAACACGTAAAGGCATTCACTCGTGTGCGTAATAACTTCGTGAACTTCTTCATCATCATCATCCGATGACATAATGATAGCCAGAATTTTTTGAGCCATACTGTCCCATATTTTTTTCATTTCTAAATCTACTTCTAACTTCAACGCCTTAATTTGTTTATTTCGTTCATTTATTAACTTACGTTTTAAAAGTTTTTCTTGTATGTGGTCTGTTTTTGCGCTTAAGCCCATCTCTTCTAAAAATCTTTCTTTTTTAATACTTGCTGTTGTTGAGGTGTTGCTGTCTGCTGTTACGATATATAAAAGCCCCTTTTTTTTTCTTCTGGAACGGTTGTCATAATCGCCGTTTCATTAGTATTCAACGCCCTTAAAAACCTTCCAGGATTATATTCAAACGGGTTTTTTCTCGCTGTTGTTTTGTTCTTGAAATTTTTCTTTTGTTTTGTTTCTGATAATTTGTTTAGACTGTATTATATATATATATGCTGGGTCTTCCTAGTTGTCCTTTTATGATTCACGGTAGTAATTATATGGAAAAATGGGAACCAGTCTAGAAATGGGTTAACACAGAATAGAGTATATGTGGGCTCGGGGTCACTGCCATCTCACCTCTGTCCGCGTGGGTTCGAGTCTCGGGCTCGGCCAATGGGTCGTGGTTCTTCCCGGGGTTTGCCCGGGTTCTTCCTCCATCAGATAAAACTGGCCGCCATGTATAGCCTGTCATGTGCTGAAAGATGATGTTAAACCTACAACAACAACAATATGTGGACTCACAGATGACCATGATTGGATGATAATGAAAGTAATATTGTTAGGAAAACTAGTCTTTTGATAGCTTATCCTGTTTGTAACTGGAAAAAAGTACAATATTCTGTTGATACAATTTCAGTTATTTTACAGACTTGACTTTGAAACATTCATTACAGCAATTAGCACCTGATAATTTAGGTGCGGAATGGAAAACACACGTTCCAAACACATGTAGAGATATTTAAAAGAAATGCCGCGCCTCACATGGTTTACTCCACTCAGAAGTTTGCATCCAGCATGAATGTATAATGAGATATATAGGTTTGATCATGAGTATTCAGAAATTGCAAGTTATTAAATTGGAAAAGGATCGTGTTTTCACAGGTTTACTATGGGAGTTAAATTAGTACTGTGAGTTCTATACAGACCACATCATATTTGCTTCTGTTTTTCTCACCCTTGGAGTACAGATACGGCTTAAATAGGGAACATGTGAGTGGTTTCAGTTTTCCAATTTGATTGGATCATATTAAATTTGTCAGATTTTGGCACCATAACTGGAATTATGCTCAGGCTGTCTTGGTAAGTATTATGAATCCCAGAGATCTTTTGACCATTTTTTACTGAAAAAAGTTTGATTTGTTTATTGAGGATGACACAAAGAACTATGATACGGCATACATTGTGACTCACGGCCTGGTTAATTGTAAGGAATATACTAAATATATGGCTATAAAGATATCACAGTTTTAGAATTTACTATTACTCATAACAGTTTTAGAATCTACTATTACTCATAACAGTTTTAAAATGTACTATTACTCATAACAATTTAAAAATCTTCTGACAGTTGGAAAGCAAAATACAAATGAGTTCCTGACACTCATTTCGATTTCAAAGTGTGCATGGAAATGATTAGGCAATTAATATCTATGCAGTTTTGTATTTTCTGTATATGGCCCATGGCTCTCTTAACTTCTCTTACTTCATCTGAGATGCACACAGGTGATACAGGTTCATCAGATCCAATTATTTAGAGATCATAAGTACTATTTTAAACCTTTTGTGGGCATCTTACTTCCAAAGCAATAACCTGACTATACATTCGGTAACATACTAAGTTATTTTTTATACATTTTTTTTAAAGTTAAATATTTAAAACAACATACTAAAATTGAATAAAATTGATCGCTGCAAATAAAATAAATATGTATTTGTAGAAACATATATCTAAGTAGCTTAGCAATATCAAGAAAGCTTCATTTTCTGATGAAATTGGAAAGTGAGTCCACGTATTTGGACCTTACATCTGTCACCTATGGCATCACATAACACTCCATTTAGACCGCTGTCTTGTAAGATAAATTGTAATCTGAAGTAAACAATATTGGGGCTAATACAACCAAACTTCACAGTTATACTTCAGATACGGCTACAGATACAGAGAAAACATAATTAAATAGAATGGATCTCAGTCAATAGCCAGTGTCTTAATACTTAGATTGCATAATACATTGCTCGTTCACAACACATCACCGTTCGCTCTATCTAATTGAAAATAAAGTGTACCTGACCCACTTCCACAGCACTGGGCAACTATCTAACCACAGATTACACTCATTCAAGATGAGTTGCTCAGTCTTGTAATATTGAGTTATAGGGACTTCATATATGTCGTGAGTACGACTTCCTGCATGCCGTTCTCCAGGTTTGGTGGAAAGAAAGCATTTGCGGGTAGGTAGGTTGGTTGGTTGGTTGGTTTTCAACGGCTCTTTCAGCACTTTCTTTGTCTATATCATACCTATGAAATGCGAGTTAAATGTCCTTCCCACGAAGAGGCAACCGACCCTGGCTGGCCTGGGGCGGGGGTTGGCCTGGGCTGAGTGGGTGGGTAGGAGATAGTTTTATAATACTAAATAGGTTAGACGATTAAATAGGAAATTTAAGTTGACATGTTTATTCCATATTCATACATTTAAGTCATAACTACTACTACAACGTTTTGTCAGTCATTTAGCCTATCGACAAGAATTATAAATATACCAATTTGTGGAACTGAAAGAGGCTACCTGGTGATTGCATTTCGGGGAAATATCTTAGATTGTGACGTTATCGTCAACATAGGATGTGTTTGCAGACATTGTTTGTTTACATATTTTTCAGGTTTCTTATGTCATTGAGTCATTAAATCAAAACTGAGGCAAGAATGGGAGGAAAAGAATCCAAACATCGATCAGATGGTTTAAAGACCGCTTCTACCAGAAAGAAGCGAGAGGGTAAGTTAGCAATCTGGAAAGCTGAGATTTTAAACCGATCGGTTAACCTATAAAGTATATTTAGAATATGCTGTGCATAAGCTGTGACGCGGCTGATCGGTGAAGCTTAGTTATTTCTCGTATTTAACAAAATGTGTAAAACACCCTAACACCTATTGGTTGTAAACCCTAACCCCTATTGGTTGTAAACCCTAACACATATTGGTTCTAAACCCTAACACCTATTGGTTGTAAACCCTAACACCTATTGGTTCTAAACACTAACACCTATTGGTTGTAAACCCTAACACATATTGGTTCTAAACCCTAACACCTATTGGTTGTAAACCCTAACACATATTGGTTCTAAACCCTAACACCTATTGGTTGACCAATATAAACCCTAACAACTATTGGTTGTAAACCCTAACACATATTGGTTCTAAACCCTAACACCTATTGGTTGACCAAAATAAACCCTAACACCTATTGGTTGTAAACCCTAACAACTATTGGTTCTAAACCCTAACACCTATTGGTTGTAAACCCTAACACCAATTGTCTGTAAACCCTAACACCTATTGGCTGACCTCCTGGTGTTCGGACTTTCAGACTAATTAGCCTCGCTGACATCGATTGGTGATCAAGAAGGTGTAAAGCTTTACCTATCAATCACTGAACCAGGTACTAACCTAGGCCGACCATCCAATCAGATTCCGATCAAAAGCAACTTTTCGAGATGACTGCTAAGTTTAGAACAAGTTTAGATTAATTTTCACTTTTATAGTAGATTTATATTTCTTTCAGCAAGACGCGACATTGTACTGGCAATAAAACACTTCAGCATGTTGCGATTACCAATGGAGTACTTGACCTCATGTATATAATAGAAATTCTTAAAGAAATACATGGATTCGTTTAATTTTTGTCGCTATTTTTCTTCGTCATCCTAATGAATCGAACAAATATATTCATCCTACGCCCATCGCATCGGTGTTTGATTTTTTTTTTTAAAGTTATGAACTGACAGAAACATATACAAACATATACATCACCTACATGTGCTCAATAATTTGATATAAGTGGTATGGTACGATTATATATATATATATATATATATATATATATATATATATAGAGAGAGAGAGAGAGAGAGAGAGAGAGAGAGAGAGAGAGAGAGCGAGAGAGAGAGAGAGAGAGAGAAAGAGTGTGTACAACCCCCGCCTATAACAATTTTGACTACGTTTTATTCTTGGCATTCGATAGATAATTCAAGCAATTGATAGGCTAATATAAACTTCCAGTGCCAAGAGAAACTCATTTTTATTCCTTCATGCCTATACTTTGCATTTTACAAAATGAACCATATGGTGGAAGATAGAACAAGTATATTTCCACAAACTGTCCAACATTTACAAGAGTACCATTCGAGCGTTACATACCCAAAATGACATTTTCAAAGACAAATCCGCCCTGTTCCATCCATCTTCCTTGCAGATCTCCGCAGAATATGTATACCTCTCGTTTGCTTCATACTGCTGCTATGCAAGTAAACTCTTCTGACACCCCAGCTTTTGCGTCTCCTGAATTTTGATTTATTTCCTAAGTAATTGACCTAGAAATTGTATCACCCAAATAAAACGGAAAGAAGGAAGAAAATGTATCCAGTTGCTTTAAAACCATCTATACAAAATATCTCGCTTCCGTGATGGTATCAGGGACAGAATCCACTCCAATACAGCTTTGTAGATTTGTTTGCGCTGCTTACAGCTGGGTTGGGGCGAATCAGATTGACTGTACATACCTGTACGTGCATAAATATATGCAGAAAAGCTTTTCGCTTCTTTTCTCTGGACGATTTTACGTTTATTAACATAGATCTGTATGTTTTTCAAAGAATCGGTCTGTGTCATAAACTCTGTGTAAACCTATACGTTTTATATTGTTTTATCCAGCTTATGAAAGGCTTGCAGCTGTATTGCAAGATGAGGGAGGGTATGAAGAGATTGGCACGCTTACACGCCAAAGCTCCGCTAAGGAAACAGAATGGAATGCTGCCATATCGCGAGGAGAGGTAGGTACATTTTATTCACCAGTGCGAGCCTGCTGCATACATGGAATTATCTTCCATCGACAACGTAGCCGCTGGAACTTTAAAGTTCTTTTTTCACACACACTGTGAAGCAGTTGAAGTGTAATTTTGACCACAATAATAATAATGTTGATGACTTCCAGACTTCAAATCACTTTCAGTGGTCCTTGGTCCCATATAATTTTTTTCTTATCAAGTCAAAAGAGTTCGTGGAAGAGATACGTTCACTCAAGTGCTAGTCGAAAGATTTATATTGTTAGTATCTTGAATTTTAATTTGCTCTAAGGTTTCTTAAAAACATACGTTTGTCCTTAGTTGATTTTGAAATCAGTAATTAATATTTCATGCTCTTCACGGTATAACCTCATTTGTATTGAATAAAAGGAATGTAAGTTATAAATACGTTTATATAACGTCAGACTATCCTATTTACCTCACTTAAAATCGCTGTTTGACACTTTAGATGAAAAAAGGGTCAGGTAGCCAGCTCATTTTTAAAAACAAATGCTTTACTTTTGTAAGAATATCACCTATATTAATTGTGTCCAATGGACATATCTCATTACATGTGCCATATAACCTTTCCAAGTACTAATGATGGTCAAGAATTTTGACACAAAAGATGGCGCACGCATATATCTTGGGGAGCTAAATCGGGCTGGAATTGAAGCATATCAATGTTATAAGTGTTCTTCGTTCTTTTTAAAGTCTGCACAAGGTCCTAATTTATCTCTCGCTTCTCACATGTTTTTTTGCTTTCAGTTACAAAGTAAGCAGTGGAACTGGACCACAAATGTATACGACTTATCGAGGGTCATCTCCCTTACATATTTTATTTTCATACAAATCAAAGCACGAGACGCGCTACTAGATAAACTAGAAAACGTTTCGTACAAAACAAGGACAATTTATGAAACTAACAACACAACTTAAGCAACATTTTAAAAACAACAAAATAAGAACAGGAGGAGGAGGAGGATTAAGAAGGAGAGAAACATATATACAAAATGAATATAAACACGCAGTAAAAGAAAAGATGATCAATCAAATCTACGAGTTTCCATAATACAAATGTTGGTTTGGTTTAAGATGAATTCGTTATCAGAAGGAGAATAATCACCTAAATGAAATGTAGAGAAAGACAATGGCTGTCAACGTCTATCATAGTTTTTTTTTTTTTTTTTTTGGTTTTTGTTGTTGCCGGGCTAACAAACTCAAATATCAGCTTCGCTGACATTTAAATCGGTTTTACTAAAGATGAATAACCTTTATTCCCATATATCCAGTTTTCTCCACAAATTTCCTGGAGCAGTCTAAGATTCAATACTTTTTCGAGACACACCTATCAACGTTAGGTGTGAAGAAAGAAAGAGATAGACTGAGATGCACGAAAGCACATCGGGAAGGGTGCACTCTCTGGGAGGGGGTGGGGTTGACGGGCTGGGGGTCTCGTTCATAACAATTATGTATGACATGAGATGGTAACCAATCATGGGTCAAATAAAATCGCGCTGTTTGAAAGGTCGCCCCAAGCATTACAGATTTAAGCTGGCACTGATACAAAAGGCTTATTCAACCGGCTAAATGTAAGATGGCAGCACAAGTACTATCTAGTGCATATTGTGCTGCCACAAACATATCGCATTATCAATTCAGTAGAAAAAACTCAAATCATTTTTAAAAACGGTATAAATCTACAAAATCAGTATGTGGTAAAACGACTCCAATATCAGTAACCTATTGCACGAATCTGTAGTGTTGGTAGGTTTGTCGAAAGGATCATGCGACCAGATGTAATTTGTTACAGCTGTAAACATATACTCCCCATGTTTCTTGGTTAATATAATAAAGCGATGGTACAGCGCACAATGCTACATGAATTATATAAAATTCTCATATGTAATCAATGATGACAATGGATGAAAACAAACATCTTTTTTGAATAAGAATCCCCCCAAATTAACAACAAGAGCACCACTCTAACGGAAATACTATTGGAAAGCGTCTATCCCATCTGATTATGGAAGCACTTGAGCTCCTAGAGTGGGGTGGGGATGGGGTTGGGGGAATTATATGCGATGGAGATCGATTTTAAACTCTAGAAAACCTACACAATTTTGTTCGGCAAGATATACAAAATTTTATGAAGTCGTTAACAAAGAAATACATTAATGTCAATTATTGTAGATAAACACCGGTTTTGTGAGATCAAGGGATTATTGAACACTGGAACAATCGACACCTCATGGGTACGATTTTTTATTAAATGATTTCAATTAGGAAAACCTGGCTTCATGGTTCATAGAAAAGATAAGTTTCTTCACGTATATAAACACACGCTTCTTACATTTTGTTTATTCAAATTGGTAATAATCTGAAGACTGTAAACTTACCTAGGATTTTTCATTCTGGAAAATGGTTCGGTGTAAGAGCGCCAAATAACTGATTAAAAAGGGAGACTATTCTTCCTTTCATGGTTTCGCCAGTCAGAAAAGTAAAACTGGAAGAAAAGAAAAGATAATTAAAGACAATTTTAGTAAATGAGTTCATCACTGCAATTATAAGAGTCTACGGTTATTTCGTTTATCGTGGTATAAACTGACAATTGCCGAATCATGTAGCTTGCATAAATCCCATCTGAGGTTATTGGCTGTGTGATTTGGCAACAGAGACGATATACAGAGAAAGGAACATAATATAGTATCCTATTCTCGTCAGAGAAGAATAATAACTTGCTGGGCCTTTAAATATGTTGCCTTGTATCAGTCTTCAAAATTCTAATTTAACAAGGAATCCTACGAAATTAGGTACCTCACTTATCAACGGGAAGTTATGTACTGAAAGGTGATTTATATTCACATCTCATTAAATAGGGGTACAACTGTAACATACTTTAAAAAATAAATTAGAAATATATGTAAAACTATCTTTTAAGTATTTAAAATTAGGATCTAACTTTAAAAGCTAGTGAGCACATAATCAAGAAAATAATTTGTAAAGAATTATATTCCACTTATGAAGAGTGCAAATTATTCTCATATAGCAATGGTAAGCTTTCATAAACTTTCTATTTCAAGCAAAGACTTGAAGACAAGGTTTTAAAACCATTGAACATGCCACCACTACTAATTTAGCATCCAGTATAGTTGATACAACTGATATTGAAAGGCACCTTAACATCTATTTACCTTCCTTACCCGAAGCTCTTAAAAGGGTTTATTCTCCGTTTCCTTTCCAATGAAACACCCATAACCACTTTGCTGGACAGAGCATGCTTCATGATGCGGATGGTGCAGGTTAGAATAGTATTCCCACCAATCACAAGCATTTAAGCATCCTATCCACTTTACTGGGCATGACATGCTTCATGATGCGTCTGGTGAGTTCTGAATGTATCCTCGCCGATCACACTCGGTTTCAGGATGCATCTGGTGGAGGTTAGAATAGTATCTACAACAATCACATTCAGATTCGCTAACTCAAACTGGAAATGTTTTGACATACGTGTGCAGAGTGATGACTAGTTAACTATAATAACAGAAGAAAAACGGATATTGCTATTCATATATATAATAATTTGAGAGAGAGAGAGAGAGGGGGGGGGGTGCTGATCCCGTGCGTAAAGTGGCACATACAGAAAATGGTGTTATGAAAAAACGCCCCTTTTTGGGAGCATTTTAGTTTTTATGGTGCCAAGGTATGTCTACATGCGTCTATTTACTTACTTCTTCGATTATTCTCAGCTTAGGAAGCACAACAGGCTCTTGACAGCTGCAGTAGACTTTGGAACAACGTACAGTGGATACGCCTTTAGTTTTGCAAGTGATCCTAGTAAAGTGTATGCCCATTGCTGGGATGGAAAGCATATCAAGACGCCTACAGCTATTCTCATGAATTCAGAGAAGGAATTTGCTGCCTTTGGTTCGGAGGCGAGGGCACAATATGTGGCACTAATCAAAGCAAAAGAAACACAAAACTGGTACTACTTTGAGAAATTCAAAATGGAGCTTTATCGCCAAAAACCGGTAATACTGATAATTAATGTATATGATTTATATGAAGAGTGTCTTAATATGCATTTCAATGTTTAGAAAAAAGAGCTCACAGCTTATATTCACAGCATGTAAAAGCTGCGGCATCTTGGTTAGAGATACAAGCTTTATTTTTCTTGAGTGTAATATATAAAGTCTTTTATTGCAACACTACTACTATTATTGCTGCATGACTTATTGGTATGTTGGTTATTTGATAAGTAACTAATCTGACCATGTCTAGATTTTAACACAGACATCGTATTCTGTGACGAGGTTTACTTTATATAGACGAACCTTATGACCTTAGCAGCCTGGCTCATATATCACTAATTATCCTATGGAATTTGATAATATCTGTCCTAGTGCTCGGTTTTGCAACCATGAATTGTAAATGCAGTTTTCAATTGTTTCAATTTTTTGTTGTTTTCTTTTTAACATGAATCAGGAATCAATGATTAAAACAGCATAATATCCAGAATTCTGCCAAAAATAGAATCACTATTTCTCTGAAGAAAGTTCAAGATTTCCTTCAAAAGAGGAAGTCATTAACTCGTTTAAGAAAAACAAAATCCGTGGTGTACAGGTTAAAAGGCATTATTTGCTTTTCAAAGCCCTTTTTACTGTGTATACCTTTTATGAAAATCTGCTACTCCTCACTTTAGTCAATATTGCACCACGAATCAGACAGCAAGGACGAACTTTTTTGTACTGCTACTCCCCATTGCAGTCAGTATTGCACCATGAATCAGACAGCAGGTTTATACGCAGTGGATGGTTAGCGGCAATGGCAAATATAAAAACATGCAGAGTGAGTTACTTTTAAAGCAGTCACGTGCCACTTTTTTTAATTAAATCCTGTGATTTCAGAATACTGATCCACTAAGTGCGGGCGAGGGTCTCTTACAGCTTTAATTGTTGCGTATGATACAATATAGTATCTGCCATAAAGGACGGTTCCTAGTTCTCAGGATCTGATTGGCTGGTTTAACTTGGATGATCCAAATGAAGGTTGAACAGAGTTCTACAAGGTGATAATTGGTTGACATCTGATTTATCAAAGAAAAAGTGTGAATTGGTATAGACATAGGCTACTTCATTTCCAAAACGTGCATCCAGGATTCAATCACGAGGTGTTGGGGTTTTAAAAATGTGTTTGTTACTATTAGATAACTAAGCACCACTTATTTGACAAATCACAGCTCAGTAAGCATAGTTTACTTATTGTTTATAGCCAAACTAGGTGGTGTACAAAATACGGCTTTACCAAATGTCCAGACAGTGACAGCACTTATGGCTCATGCACCATCACAGAGGCAAGTCTGCTCCAGAAAAAAGTACCCCTTCCAAAGATGTTATAACGAATTATGTTCAGTTTCATTGACCTAAAACTAATTTGTATAGCTTTCTCAATAATGTGTACCCCTCATTGTGAAATTTTCTAGCGCAAAAACAAGATTTTACTAATCGTAAGAAGTTGTTGAGTCATGGCATGGATCTGGGTTTACGCAATCACAAATTTAACAATATATTTATCCTTTCATGCATAACAAACGATTCCAAGGATGTGAAGCCCTGGCATAATGCTTGACAAATATATACATTATGATGATGATAGATGAACTGAGTATAAAAATTTAAACAAAATGTGAAAAAATCACTGATAACTATTTTAATGAATTTTCCAATAATGTGTACTACTTAAGACATTAAGAAATCGTATTGTCTGGGCAGTACAGAGAGAGAGAGATCAAACTTAAACCTGAAAAATTCAAATAGGTGTATCGTATTTGTTGTTAGTATTGTCTACTTTGAACTCTGTCAAAATTAATCAAACATATTCTATTTCAAACACCATGTCTTCTAAAAAAGAATCATGAATATTTATCAGTTTACTTTCAATATTTTATTTAATTATTAATTTTTACAGCCCTTGAACAGAGACATGACCTTGGAAGATATGACTGGGAAAAGCATGCGCGCCCTTGACATTTTTGCAGCCGGCATAAAGTTCCTTAAGAATCACCTACTGGATGTTCTCAATGAAAAGAGCGAATATGTCTCAATATTAGCTCCCGATATCCACTGGGTTCTCACAGTTCCTGCAATATGGAATGACAGCGCAAAACAGTTTATGCGGGAGGCAGCACGGGAGGTATTCCGAATATATATTTAGCCATCATCTCTTAGACCAATAGAATATTTCTCTACATACATACCAAGAAGAATTTTAAGAAACAGTTAATTGTATTTGTATACTCCACTTTTATAGGCAAAGGTATATAGTAATTCTTGTGACTGTCTGATCGTCCTTATTTTTTATCGCAACTAGTCCAGAAGTTTGTCATGGATGATATGACCATATATTATGGTCATCGATAAATCAAATTACGCCTGAAATTATTGTTAGATTTATTGCCCTTTTTCTTGCAGCGGTGCTGATAAATCTCGTTAGAGCAACCAGTCTCACATTTTTTGAGGTTTTACTGCAGTTATTAAGTATTTCTGAAAGAGTGACAGGAATACGTTGAAATTGTCTGCATTTGAAACAAGCACAATGGATAGAATGTTGGTATACCCCTATGCTACTCTCATGTACTGTAACTGAAATGTTTTTGGTGGCATTTGTCAAACAACGCGCTGTTAAAAGAAGACAGCTGATCGAGTGGAAGTTCCCATGTCCTCCAGACGTGAACTTGAACTAGACCAAAGTACACTAACTTTAGCAGTCATTAAGACTGGGACAATTTATATTGGCATTATGAAAGTGCAATGAATGGATTTTACAATATAAAAGAAATATATATAAAAAAGTTATTAGCTATTTTTTTTAATTAACCTCTGAAGTCCAAGACGTAAAAATGCTCAAGCGGAGCTAAAAGTCTGTTGAGAGATGCACATCTGAAGCAAGCTATGTACTCTACAACGCAAATTACATTATCAATCATACAGCAAAATATAGGGAATTAAAAGTTCTTTTAATAATGCCTAAGCTGTACAAAGTCTTTTTTTTAAATAGCCAGGATTACTAGTCAGGAAAATATTATAATTCTTTTTCTTTAAGAATCAAACCATCTGCAAACTACAAAACGATAGAGATGGACCTGCATGATGGCATACAACTTGGTAAAAACTATGGTCATGACTGGAAGATGCGCATGTCGACAACATACTTTTCCCCCGTAACTTTTGTTAGAGTTATTGCCCTATTTGTTTTTAGCAGTGGATGAAACAATCTCGTTATCGCAACTATTCCAACAGTGTTTGACGGATTACTATGAAACTTGGTAAATATATTGGTCATCACATGAAAACGAGTACATCAACAAATCACTTTTCTCCCGCAATGTACTATATTAGTTATTGCTGTTCTTTCCTAGGTTAATGCAGTATATGACAGTCTCGTTAGCGCCACTAGTCCCGCAGTCGTTCTTTTGTTTGGATTGCCATGAAACATGGTAAATATTGTGATCATCACAAGAAGATGCACATTTCGACAAATCCCTTTAGTCCTCAACTTTTATAGAGTCATTCCCTTTTTTGTCTTGTAGCTTAATGTCGTGTATGACACAATCTTGGTAACGCAACTAGTTCATCAGTTTTTGATGGATTACGATGAAACTTGGTAAATATTATGGTCATCACTTAAAGATACGCATATCGTTTTTACGAAATAATGGATTTTTATATTAACAATTGGTTATATATCAGCAACAAATGTAAAAGCATAAGATACATTTTGAAACGGCTTATGGTATGTACTTAGATGATTTCGAATCTATATTAGTAAATTTAATGAGTTCTCTTTTGTGCTGCTATTCTGTCTAGCACAAACAGGTCATATAGTGGCTTCTGCGCTTGATGTTCGCGCACGTTATAAAGTTTAAGCCATACCATTACTGACTTTGAATTTAAAGTATTTCCTATTTGAATCTGGGTACAAATTTTGCTTTTCTATGCTGCGAGAATACGTGTATTTGTAGTTTTTAATGTGTCCTTACAGTAATTAGAGCACTGCTTTCCTTGCTTACGCGAGGCTCTTGGGTCCCTGCCTAGTAAACATAAATGGTTAATATGTCCCCGCATGATAATTACTAATAATTGAAGTATAATGCACGGTTCACAACATGCTGTGCGGTATCGAGATTGGGCTTTCTGTAAACGTGTCTTAGATTTACTGCGTTGCTGATGTGATACCCTACATGTCCCATACTGTCACAGTCTCCATAGCAGCGGTTTCAGCAGAAACCAAACAGGGTCGTTAATATAATGACCTTGCCAAATTTGAGATATTCTCAAAACGATGCATACATTTTATAGAATAATATGGAATGTGCCTGGTGAATTGCAGTTTAACAGTTGTCACTATTTCTGCAATAATTTCCTTAAACTGGAAGACCTTAGCCGTTCCCACAACCTATGCTTCAAGTTAAGCCGCCAAGTATTAGTGAAACTAAAAATATGGACTAACAACGCCCCGATTTTCGAAAATCGACCAAGTCGCCAATAAACTGCAAACCATTCTTATTTTCAGCCAAAACGAGAGGGAATAGGTTATTTTCTAATAAGAAAAAGTAGTAGCCAGAGGAGTATGTTTTTTTGGTGATGGTTTCACTAAAATAAATATAAAGTACATTATATCAGCAACGGATTGTATCTTAATATGGTGAATCAATTCTTTCCGTCAGGCCGGTATTGATGATGACAGCCTTACCATCGCGTTAGAGCCGGAAGTTGCATCGATGTACTGCAAGGCTAAGGCTAAAGCTAAAGCGAATTCTGCCGCTCAACAGGACTCAGCAGGAGTGGAACCATTCCAACCAGGAACTAAATATCTTGTCCTTGACCTTGGCGGTACGTATAAGTCTCTTGGCATTCTATCAGAACCTGAGAAGATGCAACATTGATTTTGTAAAGTTTCGGTAGCTTAATTTTCACGTCACGACTTTTTACTCCATAAATTATGGCCAATTGGATCAGGATATTTTAGTTTTAATTGGTTGCTGTCCTATCAAGGGGTCCATCTATTTAAAAATCCAACTGATTATTGTTTGTTGTATAGAAAGCAAAAGGAATGAGCATAAATTATGGCAATAAATACACAAAAATACAGATATAAATTGCTTGAAGTGAACTGAAATTTTAACTGAAAACTGACTTGTCCAATGCCACAGGTTTTTGCTCCTTCTGTCAGAGTAATAGCGTAATTTGAAAACTCTTTAGTAAATCAGGATTTAAAACAAAAAAATAAATTTAAAAAAAAGTAAACGCTCTTAATATTTCGTGTACGTTCTTTTTGTGTAGGTGGCACTGCTGATATCACATGTCACGAGGTTCAAGAGGACGGGAACCTTGCGGAACTGCATCAACCCACGGGTGGTGACTATGGCGGAACAAACGTTGACGAAGAATTCAGACAGCTCCTCACAAGTATATTTGGAATGAACGTTATAAGGCAATTTAAAGAACAATATTTAGACGAATATTTAGATTTGTTCAACGCCTTTGAAAGGAAAAAGAGGTCATTCACCGGCAACACAGAGACAGTTACATTTTCATTTCCTACGCAACTTGGGGAGATTCATAAGCGTACGTCCGGGGTCGACATAAAAGCTGACCTTACGAACAGCGAATTGTACAGTAACATTGAGTTTGAGCATGGAAAGATTCGAATAAGAAATAGCCTCTTCAAAGGCTTTTTCGACAAAACTGTGTCCAACATCATCGATCAAGTCTCGGGTTTGCTTAAGAATGTACCAGATCTATCCTACATCGTAATGGTGGGAGGATTTTCTGATTCTGAATATGTCTACAATTGTATGCAGGTACAGTTTGGAGCAAAGGTACTGAGACCAGACGAGCCATCTGGCGCCGTATTTAAAGGTGCTGTATTGTTTGGAGAAAGTCATACCATTATAACAAGACGGATCAGCAAGTACTCTTACGGCATTGCAAGAATGATGAAGTTTAACCGAGATATCCATCCCCCTGAAAAGAAGACAATTATTGACGGCTTTGCTTATGTTGATGATATATTCAATACACACATTGAGGCCGGCCAATCTATTGCAATATGTCAAGACGTAGAGGCACAGGAATACTTTCCTGCTAAAAATAGATTAAATGAAGCTGTTTTAGAGGTGTATGCCTCCAAAGACAAAAGTTCAGTGTTTGTAACAGATGAAGGATGCTTTTTCGTTGGTTTGCTCAGGATAAATCTATCAAAATATCGTGACCACAGAAAATGGCCCCTGCGTGTTAAAATCCTGTTTGGAGGTACAGAACTGACCGTTGAGGTCTTAGAAGTAAACACCAACAAAGTCCTTAAGGCGACAGTTGATTTCTTGGGCTAATACGTATGCAATATTGCGCTTGAGGAGTATGTCGTAGATACGAGGCAATCCAATTATATTCAAAACAAATAACATCAATTATCAACTGCAGAATATAATTTATCCCACAGGAAAGCTGTCCCTCAAGACATACAAGTAGGAGGTAAAATATTATCTTAGTATGAAATCTGATGCTTGAAGGAAATAAATATAAACCTTGATGCAGACAGAGCATATATATGTCATGAATAATCGTGAGATGTACCTGATATAGTGTGATCTGCCGTTCGTCTGCATAACTAAGGAGGTTCTTTTGGGTACCGACAAGAAAAGAATGACGAAGATGTGGCTTTCTTTACCTCAGTCCTTTACTGCAAATGCATATTCATATTACTATAAATGTCACTACGTTACAATGCTGCTTATACACACAGCTGACATTGAAAGATCTTTCACTGATATTGGAAAGCAAGTCATGATGGAGTTGATATGGCATCATTAATACTTTTTCTTAGTCAAATTTTAGGCATGTGCGAACGAATACTGTACCAAATTTCCATGTTCTTAAATGGTTATTCAATAAAAAAATTTGTAATGAAATGTATGATGCAAAAATGAATAAATTGTACAGTTCCATCAAGCCACAAATGAAAGAGTTTATGGACAGAGAGATTAAGCCAATTTCTTGTCATACATATTCCTTAGCGTACCCCTGTGAACTAAATTTTCACACACTGATGATGGCATCGATGAAGACATAAATGTGTCTGCCTCAAACAGTGTAAATTTGTCTGTTTTACCCTAAGTCGCTAATGTAAAATTTATAATACTGATGGAAACTCCGCCTTCCACAAGCGATACGAAATTTTATACTTTTACTACACCAAAGGCTAGTTTTGTTTTTGTTGTTTTTAAATTATAAAATATCATTATCCATTAAGCAGTTAATTTCTCTTAAATATCTTTATCAATTTTACAGTCAGATGTAATAAATGAGAGACGAAATTAACAGCTTTGAAATCTAATACACATCTAGGTTCATAAATGTCGAATTTCTTGAGCTACATAATATTGTTAATGGGGTATATTTTAACATTACTTCTTTTGAAATGATTATTCTTACATTTGTCCTCTCTCTAAATCATTATATTATGAGACTTCAAATACTAACACACACGAAATATGTGAAAGAAATAGAATAATAATGTAGATTGACGGATACCTTTCACGTTTATTCCGAAGACACGTTTGTGAAAATACCTGTACTCTAGTCATTCCAATACGGTCTGTATGAGTTAATGCAAAAGTGTCAATGTCGGATCGAGAAATTGAATACTTGGTATCTCCCACTGCGAAACCAAACGGCAATAACATTAATATGAAGAAACATGAATTATAGCAAAATCTACTTTAGATGTCATCTCCATACAGTTCACACTTGCTAATAAAGCACAACAGTTTGAAGAAAAAAAATGCATTTTCTTAAATTCATTTACATATTTCACCCCGATTAGAATGATACATGTCCAAAAAAGACAAGTTCGTATGGTCACGTGAGTGTCCTTCATTAACAGGTTTAACTGTATTTGAAATTTAACTTCGTCTCTGAATCTGCTAAGACCGTGAAGCTTAACTTTTTAGTTATGTATCTATATTCAATGATAATTATAAGAAATAGAGATTCAACACAATATTGCTTTTAATACTTTTACATATTGTGAAATGACTACCCAGTCAAATATACTTTTCTAAATTAATTGATATTAATATATTTTGAAGTAGCATCTTGCGAAATGTTGCTGAAGATTATTTCACGGCCAAATTTGTGCAATTTCATTAAGGTGTCCACACTTTGCACGCTATTGCGTTCACTCGCCCTGAAAAATAAATAAACTTCGTTCTTGGAAATCCGATCCTTCTGTGACTGAGAGTACATACAAGAGTTCAAGGTAGTATCCTCTAGATGATCATAACATTAAAGATCAGTAAAACTATACATTTGATATGCTATTCATAGGGTCATTCGTGATTGTTTCTTCTTCTTGTTCTCTCTTCTTGAAATAAATCTTTCTTTGTTAATCGTAATTACAAATACTTTCCATTTGTTGTTATTAGCTATTCTCTGTCTCTCATCCCTCCCCCTCCCCCTCCCCAACCTCGTAAATAACCCAGCTAATACTTATGCGGAAACATCAACACCGCATCCAAGTTGATATTATGAATTCTGAGTTAAATGGAGAGCTTTGTGTAATATTGTGATTGTTGACAACTTTAAATAGAGAGAAAAAGAAGAGAGAAAAGATTAAGAATGTCAGAAGCACTGTTTTTATAGTCTGTGCAAATGTCTGTTGACTCTAGTGTCAAATACTACTGTGTGTGAATGCAAATAGGTGTATGCAGTGAAGGTGGAGAGAAAGAAAGAAAGTTGAATTTATAATTATTTATAAATTAGAACCAATACAACTCAGCAAATAACTTCATTCAATGGTTAACAACTAATAGGTTTATGAGTAATTAACAACAGTGAAATTGCCAAATTACCGAAAATAACCATGTAATTTGGGAAAGAAAGGTAGACAGGTAATCAGACAGACAGTGGAAAAGTCATACAACTAATTCACCCTTAATATTATTATGATTGAAACCTAACAAAAAGAGGGAATACTATGGCCGCTCACTGTAATATTTAAGTAAATAATCACATTTGGTTCATTTAAAGTCTCCAACCTAAAGTAGCAAAGCTGGAACTTCACTGTAATCGGGTTTACCTCCCCCGATAAGCAGACGACCGTGGCGCTGAATGGGAATCTATCGTTAGTACCTTCAATATTGGCAAACCTCTGGAGCTGTGACTCTTTTAACGATTAATAACTACTGGATAATAAAACAACATATAAATTCTATAAACAACTGGAGAATTTATACACAACTGGCGAATTCTGTGGTTTCTTGATAATGTCGGTTGGGCGGCTGAGGACACAACTGACAGAATGCCCACTACGCGTCTTTTTATACCCTTGGAAACAAAACGACCCGAAACAGAACCAACCAAATGCATTTGTTTTTCGCACTTGGTAACATGTAGCGTATACGAAAAGAATGGAATACATTCAAATTATAAGTTTATTGGCTTCAAACCGAAATGGACGCAAATCGGAACAGCTGTACTGCACCGAACGAGAAAATCAAATAATTTGGGCTAATACGTATGCAATATTGCGCTTGGGGAGTATGTCGAAGCTAGTATACGAGGCAGGCAATCCAATAATATTCAACACAAATAACATCAATTATCAACTGTAGGATATAATTTATCCCACAGGAAAGCTACCCATCAGGAGTGACATACAAGTAGGTAAAATATTATTATTGTATGAAATCTGATACTTGAACGAAATAAATAGAAACCTTAATGCAGACAGTTCATGTATATGTCATGAATAATCGTGAGATGTACCTGATATAGTGTGATCTGCCGTTCGTCTGCATAACTAAGGAGGTTCTTTTGGGTACCGACAAGAAAAGAATGACGAAGATGTGGCTTTCTTTACCTCAATCCTTTACTGCAAATGCATATTCATATTACTATAAATGTCACTACGTTGCAATGTTGCTTAAACACACAGCTGACATTGAAAGATCTTTCACTGATATTGGAAAGCAAGTCATGATGGAGCTGATATGGCATCAATAATACTTTTTCTTAGTCAAATTTTAGGCAGTGCGAACGAATACTGTACCAAATTTCCATGTTCTTAAATGGTTATTCAATAAAAAATGAGATTTTATGGACAGAGAGATTAAGCCAATTTCTTGTCATACATATTCCTTGGCGTACACCTGTGAAGTAAATTTTAACACATTGATGATGACATAAATGAAAGCAAAAATGTGTCTGCCTCAAACAGTGTAAATTTGTCTGTTTTACCCTAAGTCGCTAATGTAAAGCTTATAATACTGATGGAAACTCCGCCTTCCACAAGCGATACGAAATTTTATACTTTTACTACACCAAAGGCTAGTTTTGTTGTTGTTTTTTTTTTAAATTTATATAAAATATCATTATTCATTAAGCAGTTAATTTCTCTGAAACATCTTTATCAATTTTGCAGTCAGATGGAAAACAAGATAGATGAAATTAACAGCTTTGAAATCTAATACACATCTAGATTCATAAATGTCGCATTTCTTGAGGTACATAATGATGTTAATGGGCTATATTACTTCTTTTGAAATAATAATTCTTACATTAGTTCTCTCTCTAAATCATTAGATTATGAAACTTCAAATACTCTAGTTTTATGTCTCTGTGAGTATTATTTTATCAGGTATTAAATTATCATTAACATATATTGCATCAGCTTAGTGGAGTAAGTAAAATTATATCTCAGATATTAATTTCACATTTCATACATCCCAAATATTGTTTTGATTTTTTTGCGATACAAATAGTAAAGATTACACACACACACACACACACACACACACACACACGCTCAAACACGAAATATGTAAAAGAAACAGAACAGTAATGTAGATTGACGGGTAACTTTCACGTTTATTCCGAAGACAGGTTTGTGAAAATACCTGTACTCTAGTCATGCCAATCCCGTCTGTATGAATTAATGCAAAAGTGTCAATGTCGGATCGAGAAATTTAATACTTGGTATCTCCCACTGCGAAAACAGCAATCACATTAATATGAAGCACATGAATTATAGCAAAATCTACTTGAGATGTTATCTCATATAGTGGACACTTGCTAATAAAGCACAACAGTTAGAAGAAAAAAATGCATTTTCTTAAATTTTTAATTTACATTTTTCACCCCCATATGAATGATACATGTCCAGAAAAGACAAGTTCGTATGGTCACGTGAGTGTGCTTCGTTAACAAGTTTAACTGTATTTGAGATTTAACTTCGTCTCTGAATCTGCCAAGACCACGAAGCTTAGCTTTTTAGTTATGTATCTATGTTCCATGATAATTATAAAAAGACAGATACAACACAATATTGCTTTTAATACTTTTACATATTGTAAAATGACTACCCAGTCAAATATACTTTTTCTAAATTAATTGATATTAATATATTTGCATATTGTAAAATGACTACCCAGTCAAATATACTTTTTTCTAAATTAATTGATATTAATATATTTTGAAGTAGCATCTTGTGAAATGATACTGAAAATTATTTCACGGCCAAATTTGTGCAATTTCATTAAGGTGTCCACACTTTGCACACTATTGCGTTCACTCGCCCTGAAAAATAAATAAACTTCGTTCTTGGAAATCCGATCCTTCTGTGACTGAGAGTACATACAAGAGTTCAAGGTAGTATCCTCTAGATGATCATAACATTAAAGATCAGTAAGACTATACATTTGATATGCTATTCATAGGGTCATTCGTGATTGTTTCTTCTTCTTGTTCTCACTTCTTGAAAGAAATCTTTCTTTGTTGATCGTAATTACAAGTACTTTCCATTTGTTGTTATTAGCTATTCTCTCTCTCACCCCGCCCACCCCTCCCCAACCTCGTAAAAACCCTCCTGTTTGGTATAGCCTATAAAAGTTTCATTGACCATGGTGTAACGTGGCCTAGTCGAGGTGGAATTGTGTTTCGTTATTTACTTTATGAAAAGATTGACCGAGCTAATACTTATGGGGAAATATCAACACCACATCCAAGTTGATATTATGAATTCTGAGTTAAATGGCGAGTTTTGTGTAATATTGTGATTGTTGACAAACTTTAGATAGAGAAACAAAGAAGAGAGAATAGAATAAGAATGTCAGAAGCACTGTTTTTTGGGTCTGTGCAAATGTCTGTGGACTCTAGTGTCAAATACTACTGTGTGTGAATGCAAATAGGTGTATGCAGTGAAGGTGGAGAGAAAGAAAGAAAGATGAATCTATAATTATTTATAAATTGGAACCAATATTAATCAGCAAATATCTTCATTCAATGATTAACAACTAATAAGTTTATGAGTAATTAACAACAGTGAAATTGTCATATTACCGAAAACAACCATGTAATTGGGAAAAGAAAGGTAGACAGACAATCAGACAGACAGTGGAAAAGTAATACCACTAATTCACCCTTAATATTATTATGATTGAAACCTAACGAAAAGAGGGAATAATATGGCCGCTTACTTTAATATTTCAGTAAATAATCACATTTGGTTCGTTTAAAGTCTACGCATTAAAGTAGCAAAGCTGGAACTTCATTGTAATCGGGTTTACCTCCCCCGATAAGCAGACGACCGTAACGCTGAATGAGAATCTATCGTTAGTACCTTAAATATTGGCAAACCTCTGGAGCTGTGACTCTTTTAACGATTAATAACTACTGGATAATAAAATAACAGGTAGATTCTATAAACAACTGGGAAATCCATACACAACTGTCGAATTATATGGTTTCTTGATAATGACGGTTGAGCGGCCTAGGACACAACTGACAGTATGCCCACTACGCGTCTTTGTATACCCTTGGAAACAAAACAACCGGAAACATAACCAACCATATGCATTTGTTTTTCGCACTTGATAACATATAGGGTATACGAAAAGAACGGAACATATTCAAATTATAGATTAATTGGCTTCAAACCGAAATGGAGGCAAATCGAAACAGCTGTGCTGCACCGAATGAGAAAATCAAATAATTCGGCAGTTACATGTAATATACTGGTTTGAATGAAGTACCAATGGGATATACGCAGTATGAAAAGTTTGACAGAGCGAAAATGATGCGAGTCTCACGGTTTGTTAAATGGTTTGGTACAGAAACAACGCTATAGAATTATATACACTTTATAAAAAGAGTTCGTCCTCGAACTCACCTTATGAATTGACATTATATTCAAAATTTCACATACAGTAATATGTAAAATATCTAGCATTTAAAGAATGTATGAATCGAGATCTTGTAAAACATGAAGAATTTAACTCGAAAAGTTACATACTCAACATTCTGCTTGGAAAAAGTACAGCTTACAATCAACCAGTAGCAATTAATGAATTCACACTGCATAGACAGCCGACCAGTGTGAGAAAATTAATCATGAAATTCTGCATCTTATACATTAATTGAGATTAAATAAAAATATTGACTTTAGTGCAACAATATAAAGCATCATTATTAATGAACAAATTTATGATGAACACACTTATGCAGTATACTCTATTAAAAATGAATTTGCTTAGGCCTTTATCCCAATAATGTTCATTTTAAATCAGACCTGACTTATAAATATCACAGTATAAAATGAGTATTAAATGATAATAAATGCCACTTTCACATATTGTCAGATTTGTCAACTTTTGATATGTTGCATTCAATAAAGAAATATCCATATTCATTACAGGAATATGAAACCGAGACAGCTTTAAAAAGTAATAATACATAGCTCATGATAGCCAGACCCTTGAATGAAAGTTTTACGAATGGGACCAAAATATAAGTATTTGTAAACTTGTATGGCTATCTTATCATATAGAAAAAATATGTATTTCCATACCGAACTTTACTATATACTCACCTCTTCATTACATACATTTTTTTGAAAAGTGACTTTCACCCAATAGTCATCAGAATCCCTTCATCTTTAGAGCTTACAGTTGGTAAGCGAGAGTAACACAAATAAGAAAATGCAATTTTATAGTTATACATTGCAAAACATGTACACACAGTGCTAAATGTTGGCAATAATTGTCATAAGTCAGAGCATGTTGGACAAGCTACTTACGTTTGGATACTTACTTTCACCACATATAAGATCAATATACAAAATACAACCCTCCCAACCTAAATTCTACTCTAACCCAAAACTCTGACTCGCTCCAACTCTCACTAAGTTGCTGTACAATTGCGAGTAGAAAAAGAAAGATGTTTACTATTTAATGCATCAAACACACATACATGCGCTCTTACTTTTCATTATCCTACCTATTTCGTTATACTCATTCCAGGTTAAGAGATGTGATTCCACACTGTGTGGCAACATTTGCCATAGTCCTTGGAACGTCCATCGTCTAGGTTGAAGTTGTCTGGTAAATGGGATTCTGGTTCTCAGACGAACGTCGATTTCCGCCCATATACTGTACCGTCTGGGAGGGTACACTTCTCTACCTTTATAATTGCGGCATAACCATGTGGTAGATATATACAAGAGCGGTTTTCTGGACGGGACCTATGAGCTAACCGTCTTTTCTTCCTCAAAATGGATGCTGTTGTCCCCTCATATTAAGAACTTGGGGCTCCCGGAAAACAGATCCTTGGATCACTAGCAAGCTATTGGTATGTTGTGATGCTTTCATTACTTAAATCTTCATGAACCAAGGTAAACGAGGCCTCTGCAGTTATTCCGTCAGTTGAGGGCCTGACTACACGTTTCCTTATTTAACGGCGACTTGGGTACTTTCGAGGGTGGAAACAAGGTTCTAATTTGCTCCAAAAGACCAACACATGGAGCCTCTGTCTTGTCCTATTTATTATCTGGCTTTTAAACTGGCCTCAGCACCGGGGTTAACATATTTGTGAAGATGGAAGGCCTACATGGAACTGCTGCTGGATCCGTCGTCGTAACATTCGAAAACGTAAGCATGGTCGAAGAGTCACCACAAAGGGCGGGCGGTGTTAGACCATCAGGTAAATTGGCAGTACCAAAGCATATTCTGCTATTGTTGGAGTCCCTGGAAAGGACAAGTGTATAGATTCTGGTGATTCTATGAGACTGAGTGACATCAGACAATCCATTCCTATCTTCTGGGGAGGGCCAAAGTGATGGACGCTTCATATAATAACTTCGGCTTTTTGGCAGTCTGTATTCACGATAGTTACAAATGACAACTCGACCATGACGATCAATCAAATGTCTTTCAAGTTGCCTCTGTTGGTCATTTGACCGGTCGTACTGCCATCACTTAAGATCATGCTCTGAAGAGAGTCTGTAAAAGGAATACAAGGTATTTTGTAACTCAAATGTCTACTGCAGCAAAATTGACAGAATAATGCTATGCTTAGGTCATTATTTTATGTTGTATTGTTTTTCAGTATCCTGAAGAGTTAATGTACCAATTGAATTATTTAGCGAAAAATAGAATAAATGAATGAGATCATTTCACAAATAATTGGTCTCCTAAATTTTTCTTCACCTGTCATGGGTGTGTCGGCTACAAGCCATATAACTCCAAAATGAGGTTATTATGGTGGACAGTCTAAGGTTTTGTTTTTGGCCTACGACGAATTTTGTAAACTAAATCTCTGAGGTATACCAACAATTTTGTATAGTCCATCGCACTTAAATAGCAACTTGGCCTTTTTCCGTTTATTATGTATTAACCAGAGAGCACTTCCAGCTTGATAGTTGTTACTAGTCAACCTTTGATTATACTGTTTCTTTTGCTTGTCGCTGGACTCCAATAAATGTTTCCGACCTCTATTGTGAATTAACCTAATTTCTTCTTGCAGAGATTATATGTAAGCATCAGGGCTTGCTGCATATCGGTTACCATCAGTATCTAAACCATACAATAGGTCCACTGATAATTCAGTCTCTCTTGCCAGCATCATTCGATTAGTTGAAAACCCTGTACTTTCATAAACTGGTGATCCGTAAGCCAGAATCAACAAGGTTAAAGTAATGTTCCAATCCTTCAGATTGGGTCAGACATGTTTATTTACCACTTTTCCCGTTGTTCGGTTGAACCTTTCTACTAGCCTATTAGTTTGTGGGTGAAAAAGTGCTGACCTCGTTTTGTCAATGTTCGAAACCCTTCACAGTTCCATAAATAGAAGTGACTTAAATTGACTCCCTTTGTCTGGGCACCCCTAACCGACTGATGAAAAATCGTCCACACCGGCCACTGAAACCGCTTCTTGGTTCTTAACTGGGATGAACTCTGTCCATTTTGTAAAGTAATATGTAAGGGTTAGCAAGTAATTATTACCATTCTCTGTCTCGAGTAGATGACCCCATATATACCAAGCCACTCTCTCCATGGTATTGTTTGAAAATTGCCTTACCCTCTCTTGTAGTTGGTTTCCTAGCTTGATACTCATTGCAGTTTTTGCACCATTTCAACACTGACTGTCTCAACCCTACCCATTAAACTCTTTGACGTAGTCTTTCAACTGTGAGATTCACTCCCATAGCCCAATTATCTTCATCAAAGTGGAGGTAAATTTGAGCACCCGTGCTGAACCGAACGAAAAAAAATTCGGCAGATAGGTAATATACTGGATTGAATGTACATATAATTCAATAAGAAACAGTATAAATGGAATATTTGCAGTATGAAACGTTGGACAGAGCAAACATGATGCGAGTTTCAGGGTTAGGTGAATGGTTTGATACAAACCACGCTATAGAACTATATACACGTACGATAACACGCCACAGCAGATACTGAAAATCAGGAACTAGATAACTCTTTTTAAACAAATACGAAATGATTTTACACTTTTAATCATTAGTGTATAGATCCACCATGGATTTTATTTTGTTTAAATTGACTTCATTTTGTCCAGCAGAGGCTGTAGGTATGAGGACTTTACCGTATTTACTGAACTTTAAAAAGTAGACGGTTAATTCATAAGAAAGTAACAATCCCGTCAGAAGAGGATAACAGTTTCACAAGATTTTAACACACTGAGATTTTTTGTAGCACACGTAATTTAAGAATATAAATAGTTCCAAATTATCTGTTTACATTACAAAAGGGAGGCCCAGGGTGTCCGAGTTGTCTAGCAGATCACTGACATCTCACCTCTGTCTTCGTTGGTTCGAGTCTCGGGCTCGGCCAACGTGGGTATGTGAGAAAGCTTGCCAGTAGCTTCCCATGGGTCTGTGGTTCTTCCCGTTGTTTTCACGGGTTCTTCCTCCACCAAATATGCTGCCCGCCATGTATAGCCTATCATGTGTTAAAAAATGGCGTTAAACCTATAACGTTACGAAAGCATGGAACATGACACAGTTAACCACTGTTAGGAATTTAAAATTAGAAATCTAATTACAACAACATCCAATATTATTTGGCCTATACCCTGCCAGTATTATATTACAAGAGTCTCACCGCTCAATACTTAATTTCACTTTTCGACTGTACACAGTCTAAAACGTTACAAACTGTGCACGTGACGGGACAAATATTAGCATAAAGTAATCTCTGGGGTGGAGTAAACTGGAGAACCCGGATCTATCATCGAATTACAATTGGCGGTCTTTTGAAGATGAACGTGATGGAACTTAGCAATGCCCACCCCTGCTTGAATCTAGAAAGAAATTCCTTTTGGAAAGTTCCAATAACATATTTCAACCTAACTGCACGTACGTATTTAATTATTTGAAACCTGACTACCGCAAAGTTTTCAATTATTATTTTTATTATTATTATTATTATTATTATTATTATTATTATTATTATTATTGTTGTTGTTGTTGTCATTTGAAGTAGTAGTAGTAGGTCCCTTATATGGAGTAAAAATAATATCGTAATCATTCGAATAAAAAACTCTTTACAAGCAGTAAGCAAATATTATTAATTAAAGTAGTCCTCTTTGTAAAGTCGACATTTCATGCTCAGCTCAAAATAAAGTGACTATTATATTATTACACGATCAGTATGACGTTGCTTTTTAACTGGTTTCGTACCGCTATGGACTCTGGCAGAGTTTTGGAGGTAAAAATAAATGTGTATACAATTTAAAAAATCGCAATAACAGTACTGTAACGAATATCATAAAGTGAACGAAAGTGAACTAAACCTTTGAAAATCATTAGCGATTTACAACCACTGAAAAGTTCTGAAATTATTATTATTATTATTATTAGCAGTAGTAGTAGTTGCTGAAACTGAAGCAGTAGTAGTAGCAGCAGTGACATTAGTACATGTAGTAGTAGTAGTAGCAGTAGTAGTATTAGTAGTAGTCATAGGAGATCATGAATGTTTTGGCTGATGTTGGTCCCTCATATGGAGTAAACAGTTGTAGCAGTAGTAGTATATAATTGATACTTTGGTCGCCTATATGGAGTAAAAGGAACATCATGATCATTCGAATAAAAACATCTTTACAAGCAGTCAGTAGATATTATATAAAGTAGTCAGTTTTGTAAAATCAGTCTTACTCTGCAACTCAAAATTATGTCATCGTCATATTATGACGTTATCGATATGACATTGACTTTACCTGCTGTAGTAGTCTGTAAAAGGACAACTTGGTAGACCCCGTACGTTCGTTATGTATCTATGTAACTCTTGTTCTGACTGGATGTATGTAATAACATTTTCATTGTGACGTCATACTGTTTTTCCATACGCCATAAACGGAAGTTGAAATAAATAGGAAAAATTCTGGCAACTGACAACAAAATAGCAGGAGTGGTCTGCGTGAAATTAGTTGTGCAGGAAATACATGAAATCCCTATAGTGGAATCTATTCATATGCCATTTACAATAGAAGTGCTGGGCAACATTACTCAGTTTGGTCAGCCTGATCAAATAGTTCCAGATGCCCCATCAAATGACGAAATTATAACTATATCTACAGTGAATAGGTTTCTCTGGGATAGTAATTCTGAAGATAATTACAAACATAAATTAGAAGCTAATCTTTTCAATATTTCAGATACAGACTTTAAAAATGCAAAAGATGGAAAAAAGATGTTGTATTACAGATTTTAATCAAGGCTTGAACCATTGCTGCAGAGTATTACCTTAGCAAACTACACAGCATAGATATAATCATGCTTGGTATGACAAGACTTGTCAAAACGCTAAGAAAAAAGTTTTGTCAGCTTTACGAGCATTTCGAAGGTTAGATCTAAGAATCTTCTAGAAAAATATAAGAGATTCAAATATTCATACAAGAAGATTGTTTCTGATAAGAAAAGTTTTACTTGGTATACATAACAGCAACACAGCTCCAATTTCTTTATAGTAAAGATGTCAAAACATTCTGGAATCTCCTCAGAGTTATGTCTAATACAATGTATTCATCCATACCACGAAATTGTTGATTTCAGCACGTCTCAAAATAGTGTAACTCTCCAAATTATTCCCCTTTTATTGATTTCAGAAACCATAATGGCTATGACATAAAGGATGATATACTTGATTGTCCAATAACTGAAAATAAGGTTTTGCAAGCTATGCGTAATTTAAGGAACAGACAGGCACAATGTCTGGATGGCATACGCAGGAAATGTTTTAAATATGTTGTTGATAGTTTAATTCCATTCATTGTTGCTTTATTTAATAAAATATATGATAATGGAAAATTTCCTGAGAATTGGTTAACTACAGTTATAGTATCTTTGATGAAGAAAGGAAACCCAAATGATCTGAACAATTCCGAGGTATTAGTCTTTGCCAGCTATAAGCAAACCTTTTACGTATATTCTTAATTCCAAGTTAACTGAATGGGCAGACCTGCATACTTTTTTAAATGAGGAACAGGCAGGATTTAGAGAAAAATACTCAACAGCAGATAACATTTTCACCCTTCAATCCTTAATATTAAAAATTAAAATTAAATAAAATGTTTAAAGTTAAAAACAAAACTTAACAAGTTTTTTTTTTAAAAATTAAAAAATATATAATATGAAATGAAAATTTAAAATTTTTAAAAATCATAAAAAATTTAAAGAATATATGTAAAAAAACAAATACAATTAACAAAATATATTATGCAAAAATTAAAAAAAAAATTTGTTTATTAAAATGGCCGACACTAAAAGGAAATACTATAATTCCCAAACTTTACGGGGAATAAGAAAACAACTTCCGAAAATGATACAGAATTTAGCAGAGACTAAATAGGAATGTACACGAGAAACTTAAAATTTGTTAAAAAGTTACAAGTTGGAAATGACAAAATTGTAAATAAAAAATAAAAAAAAAAACAAAGACAGAAACTAATAAAAAAAATAAAAATAACGACAAGTTTACAAAAAAGCAAAATTTAAAAAATAAAAAAAATATTTACAAATAAACATTACCAAAAAATTTCACATATAAAACATAATTATAAGAAAATAAAAAAGGTTATTACAAACTTAACATCTTAAACAAAAAATAAAAACATACCAAAATATCCATTAGAAAAAAAAAAGAAAATCAATGTAAAAGCTAAAAAAACATTTTTTTAAGAAATTGAAAAATTTAAAAATAAATCTTAATACAATTTAAAATAAAATCTATAAATCATATAATAAAATATTTCCGAAATTTATAAATTAATTATAAAAAATAAAAATATAAAAAAACAAATTTTAAAAAAATAACTAATTAGCAAATAAAAAACAAAACAAAGTATACACTAAGTGAACAATTTGAATACAAAATATTAAAACGAAATTTAAAGTTCAAAGAAAATAGTTCATGATAAGTCACGCGGATGTGAAGGAGAATATCCTCTTAGAAAGTGAAGAAAAGATCGAGAGATAATTAAAGAATTGAAATAAACATGATTCATGAAATAATAGTCAATGAACAAATAACGAATGTACAAATATTTAAGGAATTTACTCTGGAACACATGATGTTTGAACATGAAACGGAATCTAGCTGCACTGGTGAAGGTTGTGAATTTGTATGGGACACTGAACTGAACAAATACTTGTCTTGTAACAATAGGTGCTAGTATAAACGAGCCATCATTTCTAAATTAAACGTGATTTGATTCTCTTATGTGAGTCGTTCAATCCTACATTCTAAGGATCGTCAGCCTCTGTCAAATCTTGAGAGAGTTGAACGTGTTAGGTTTCTACACCACAGATGCATCAAAATTAATGTTATTGGCTTCTTATCCGTAAGCCAGTAGATTATCTAGGATGTATCGGTAAAGGTAGGTGTCCATGCTACTGATGACTAGTTTGTTATTCAGGCACAGATCTACTTTGCTGATTTAAGAATACATGAAACTGTTGAAGGGAGCAGCTCTAGCAACTGCTCCTGGATTCGTATTGTTGATTTTGATGACATTCACTTTGAGGTTCAGGTGACTGTTATTCAGATTGATGTAGTCTTTGGTTTGTCCTTTGATTTCAAACTCGATGGGAGATGTCATCGTATTAGACGACACGGGACGGAATTCTATCCACTATTTTAAAATAAAAATTTAAAAGTCTCTGATCTTCGCCTCTTCTTATTTTGTTGTTGTTGTTGTTTTTGTTTTTCGTGTCTGTGGGTTCTTCGTGGTCTTTTCCCGCTTTGTCCTTGTTGCTGTGTGGACGACAAATCAATTCCTTAGAGAGGAGTGTGATTTGAATTTATAGGTGTTTCTCGGGGTCCCAGGAACTCTCTTTTCCTGTCTGTGGATCAACACATTTTCCCGTCATTAGGTAACGCTTGTTTGCGACTCTGTTTGCCAACTAGCAAGTTTTGAATAAATTTGTTTCTTTGAGACATGGCGGTGTTTTTCATAGCATGCAGATCTAGGTAGACAAAAGGTTTTAAGATGGGTGAAAGAGCGATGGGAACATACCACTCAAATTATGTCCTGGTTGTCTAGCTACTCCTCGGTACCAAGTGTACATGAGTTACAACTCAGTCGAAACTGGTTTTTGAAAATGAAGTTTCACGGTGACTTTTCCTTTCGAGAATATAATATTTTGTCAAAGATCTCCTTTTATACCAATATTCACACTGTCAATATAAGATTTGCTGACAGGAAGATAATAGGGATGCAGTATTCTCTGTGAACGTGATAGATGTTTCTTTCTTCATTGTAAGCACTAATTATAGACTCAATTTAAAGGGAGTGACCCTCAGCAATTAAACGGCTGCCTTTTTCACCACGTTGTACTCGATGACATCGGAGTACACAAACATCAAATTAAGTCCTTCGTTTTCTTCGATGGGGCATCGAAAATACTTGAAGAATCGGTTGTTTTTAGCGATGTCTTCATTGCAGTGAGGTCTGTGTTTCCACACAGAATAGCAAACAAACTTGGAGAAAACTAGATAGGCAGCGATTTGCTGTCGGAAAAATCTATTTTTGGACGATGAGAGGATGGATGATAGAGGATCATCGCATGTCTGTTGGTGTTCTTGAGTGCCTTGCGAAATTGATTGTTGTAGACAGCTGAAATCGTACTGACAAGATGCTGGCCATTAAAATAACATCCTTCAGGAATGTTCATTTCATACTGATCCAATTAGGCACTTGATGGCGCTGGTATTTTTCTTTTCGTAAATTCCACATCAATTTTGTCCAAGTGTTCTTGTACTTGTTGGTTTGGTATTTCTCCTACCAAACTGATTTGATGCTCAGTGATTTCTAACGCTTGAGTAGGATGAACGATTTCTACCAAAGCCATTTCCCAACGAGCTTCATGGTCCAGTTGTATGGCTTCGGGTAATTTCGTAGTGGAAGAATACCACTTGTTGTTGGGAAACACATCCAGAGAACTGTCACTGGGTAAAGTCAAATAAAATTGATTATTCATAGTTCTATAATTCTTATCTCGGAGCAGTAACCCAATGTCAAAGAATGACTTTCCAACGGTTCGAAACTGTTGCTGTGACCTGAAGTGGTTTTGGCGCAAGTTATAGTGGTTATCGTTGTTGCTACTGTCTGTATTTTTTTGACGGTGGATTGGGAAGCAGATTTCCAATACAACTGATGAGTAAAATGGTCCACAGATGCTTGTCCCGTTGTTGCAAACTCGAGTTTCTAATAGCCGCTCCAATGACACAATACACTACGAAGATCTGACAGATAAAGACAACTTGATTTTGTGGACATGTTCTCCACACCACACTCACTGTTGTTGTTCTCTTTATGTGACTCCTGGAGTGATCAGGGTTAAAGGTTTAATAGCATATTCATGACACTGTCTTTTTCTATTCACTGGGTTATAAAGCTGCAACCAAAGAATGGGAACTCATATGATAACCTTTCCAACTTGCTTTCACTTCTTTGATGCGACGGTTTGCCACATTACGTGTTCTGTGATTGAGAATGCTTTCGATATGGTACACTTCGTCGTCTTTCTTGGTCACTCTTTACAGACCGGGGAAGTAAAATGTGCCTTTTATGTTATTTTTTTTTTCATTGGTATGTCCGAATTCGTTGAAAGGCAGATGACGAATTTTGTAGTCCAGTTGGATACAAATCTTTAGTCAAAAGTGCGTTTTCTTTTTCCAATGTGAACCCAATGTTCTGTTTACCACTTCTTTCCCCTTTGATATTTTAGAAATTCAAGCATTTAATCAAACACTGCAATTACGGACCTTCCTGAGATCGCATTCCCTCCTTCAGCTCTCCGTAGAAGATCTTCTTTGTTGGTGATTCGTCTGTCATCCTTGTGACGTGGCCTGCCCATATCAGCTGTGATTTTATCATCAGAGTGTGGATGCTTGGAATGCCAGCCCGTGTGAGAACCCCAGTGTCTAGGACCTTGACAGTGTGCTGCCGAGGTAGGAGAACGTGAATACTTCCTGGTGTGTTTTGCATGTCAGACTCGGATTTGGCATCCAGGGAACAGTCGTCAGTAAATAGGAGATCAGGAACAGTCCCTTCCTTTAACTTAGTCTTCGCCCGTAGTCTCCTCAGATTGAAGAGCTTGCCATCAGTCCTGTATCTGGTGTCCATTTCGGTGTCATACTCACGGAAGGCATCTGAAAGTATAGCAGAGAACATCGTACTGAAAAGGATTGAGGCCAACACGCAGCCTTGATTAACTCCGTTTGTGACTGTGAATGGTTCAGATGATTCACCATCATTCTACGACGCAAGCGAGTATGCCATCATGGAGTTATCAATCCATCATGATTAATTTCTATGGCAACCAATTTTGCCATCATCTTCCAGAGGCCCTCACGACTGACTGTGCCAAAGGCTTTTGTCAAGGTGATGAAAGTCGTGTACAGGTTGGAGTTCTATTCCTGGCATTTCTTCTGGTTTGTACCTCAATTGTTCTTGTCACTATTGTCGTACGTCATGGAGACGTAGACTTTTGACTTTGGCTTTGGCTGCACAATGCACTTTTTGATTTGCTCTGTAACCAACAGTATGTGCAGGGTTGTGTTAAATGTTCGCCAAAAGTGGGTCTGTACTGCGGGTGAGTAAGTCAAGCAATGTTTGATGCTCTTAGGTTCGTGTGGTAATTTGGGTTCCGACGTTTTACGTGTCTGGGCAGCCATAGCAGTGGGCACGGATACCTACGCAGAGGACAATGGTTCTTTCTTTCTTGACTTTTATCTTTACTTCTTTTTTCCGTCTACCGAATCCGCCTGTAGAAATAATGGTTTTGATCAAGACTTTCATTTCTTGTAGAAATGGTTTCAGCGTTGCTGCAACACTTTTGGTCATAGGTGATTTAGCAGATTTTGTTTGGAAATCTTCTAACTCTTCTCTTCTCTCTTATATATATGTGGCAGTGTCTGTCATTGTCAATCTAGTTGCTGTTTTTCATTCAATTTTTATTAAATTCTAGAGAGCACTGTGAGTGGGCGTGGCCTTTGATATACTGCTTTCTGATGAAAGGTTTGAAGGCTTTGCAATAATTGTCCGTACAGTTGCGATTTTGCCGTTTCGGGCTATTTTATTATATATAAAGAAAAAAAAAACAAAAAAAAACATAGCGTTTGGTTTTGAATGTGAATGATTCCTTGAAGTAAATGACGTGCCGTCAAAGTAAACCATCACAACATTTATTTGAGGCATGCTTCCAACTTATCAGAACGTATATGTGCATCTCTTTCGTAGAAGGATAAGATTCGAATGAGGTTATGTTCAATAATGTCAGGCATAAAATGCGTGAATGTAGTTTTGATAGTTTTGTTTTATTAGAGAGATATAAACGATAAAGGCGACGTCTAAATAAGTTTCCCACTCTCTGACTCCAGTCGTGAAACAGATTTATACAAATCCTTACAAAATATCAAATAATCCGGTGTCAATGGTTTCAAATTAATCAGTAAATATGCGTTGTGTGAAGCATTCACATCGTCATACGCATAATTCAGCCATGACGTTCCCTGTTGCTTATTCAACACTTGGACTTGAGATTTATCTCTGTGACTTTTAAACAACACTATAAATTGAGCATTGCGATGGATTTTGATATGTTGATATAAATTCTGGGTAATGTAACTGATACTAGTTTTTCGATAATGTCCTTTTCATGTAAACCAGTGTGTAATTTATTCATTTTTTCCTAACATATCATTGAAGATGACGAGCTGCATTTGACCTGAGTCATACATGGCTCCGCCATCTTCACGAAGAATACCCTTCTCTCATGTACACAAATCCTACTCCATCAAATGCGTTGGGAATGAGTCCTTCCAGATATTTGGCTCATTTTCCTTTGGACGTATTCTTTCGTCTAGCAAAAGTCAGAACAACCAGACAAATCCAAGGGAAACGTGTATTCTCCCCTCTTCCGTGGGGGAGGGAGGTAGTTAGATGTGCTTCTGGAAAGATCGGTTTCACTTTAGCTTATTGTGTGAAGGATAAGTTGTAACATTATTGACATCACTTTCTATAAGTGGAACTTGACCGAACATCGATCTTGTCGAAAATCACAATTTCACGCTTGCCGTAGGGCATGGCATCGCATTCATCTTCATTAAACTTTTGTTAAGATGGATCATATTTTGTCTCTGTCAAAAGCGTCTTTATGGGCGGATGTCTCTGCTCAAAATAATCTTTCTTTCTTGAAACTCTGTCTTTCTGTTATTGGGAATTCTCACTAGTTTCTAGCAGACAATCTGACACACTTTCTCCAAGTGTTTACTAACGATTTGGTGATCAGACAAACGTACAACCTTGTATGATTCGTGAGTTTCTACGCGAAAGTCTGTATTCTGACGACCAGACTTTAAGGCTTCTTTCAACACGTCAAAGTTTACCACTTGATTGGTGGGATAGATAACTGTCAGTCCGTTCACCTCGCGTTTGGCATGAAGTTGTTGGTTTTTATCTAGGTACTGGTATCCGTAATGATTTGGTCCGCCACTTGCAAAATTCAGTATCGTATTTTCATTATGTTCGTCAGTCAACTCTCCTAAAAGTTCGTCTTCTTTGTGAGGGTGGTAACATTGAGGTTGATCTATATACATACACTTATTGGTGTCAAAGTTCGCCGTCCCTAAAGGTCCCAAACCGTGTACAATTTAAGCAGGCGCTGGCTGTCACGTAGGCAGCACTGATCACATTAGCAAGTCGCTAGGTTGAACAAACTCGATAACTTTGTCGTAATTCACCAGGATAAAATCTTCTCGCATGATTTTAACGTGTTTGATGAGTTTTCATTTTTTGTGATCAACTAAACATATCAGCTTGGATCAATCAAGTATTCGGTCTTGAGCATCTTGGGGCGGTGAGCGAGATTTCCGCATAAGCAATTGAGCATGACTTTGACAAAAGCTCGTCTTATTGGCACCATTGCTTGAATTGGTATTTTTCTACTTGGGTGTGATACCAGGATGAATAGCTGCTAGCCTCTTGTTTCTGTTTGAGAAATTCTTTGATATATCAAGAGAATCTTTTTTACTGAACTCGAGCTGTTGGTAGTCGGGAGTTGATCCACAGAAAAGACCACGACTTGGTTGTCCGCTGCCCGATGGAGGTAAAACGCGAGTTATATGGACAGTCGCTTTTCAATCGGTAAAGTCAAATTCGTCGTTCGATTGTTGTATGTGTTGAATTTTGTATATCCTTTCGAAGGTGTTAATTCAGCAGGTTTACTAAATTTGATCCAGACAGGAAATTTCAAACTGCCAGGAATAATAGAGAATGGTAAACGATCTTGATTATCAGCTTCACACAGACTTTTCAATTCATCCAACATAGACTCCAATATGTCCGTAATAAACGCAGCCGCTTTCTGTGCGGGGAATTGGGACTTAAACTTTTTAAATTTGACAGTATAAGTAAAAAAAAAAACAAACAAACAAAAAAAAAATAAAAAAATACACAAACACAAAAATAAAAACAAAAAATAGTAATAAAAAAAACACAAACAAAATAACAATAGCTTACCGATAATATTTTCTGTATTTTATTTTTAAATATAAATAATATATTGCACTTTCATAAGCTATTATTGTCTACTCTGCAAAATTCATTGTCCATATTTTAATAACCGCTAAATATATAGCATACTTTTTGACTAGTTCAAGTTCATTTCTCGAAGACATGATGGCAGCCACTTCGATCAACTGGCTGCCTTGAACAGCTCGTCGTTTCTCTAATACCACATATAAAGAACTTTCAGTCGCAGTACATGAAAGTAGCATAGAGGTATGCCAACATTCTCGACAATGTGCTTGTTGGAAATGCAAACATCTTCACCTTATACCTGTCCCTCTTTCAGAAATACCTAATAAGAGGGGAGCGGAACCTACATGGCCTCATTACAGCCGACATTTTGAGTTTCACCTAGTTATTTGAACTTTCAATATTAAGTCCTTTGGCGCCCCAGTTGCTTTTATCATCATCTTACTAAGGATGTGTGTTGAATTAAATGTTAAATTTCCCACAGAATCCGTTACCGACCCACAATGTTAAACCTATGGACCTTTTTACATTAAATTCAGATTAAACCCCATTCCGACCCAAAACAAAATGGCGGCATGATCTTAAATTTCCTTATGCCCCATACCGACCAACAATGTTAAATCTATGAAAGATTTTAACATTAATTTCCAATTGTATACAAAGTGACTACAATGTTAAACTTATAGACGTGTTTAGCATTAAATTTTCCTTGTGCCCAGATTAATCCCAAATGTTAATTCTATGGACGTTTTAAATATTAAATTCCCATTGTACCCAGACCAACATCTTCTTTTTAAAAAGGCGGCGTAATGTTTAATTCCCTTTGTACCTAACTTATTTGTTTTGTGCCCATGCTGACCCCCATAACTACTTACGATGCACCATTACTGCAAAAAGAGGCTAATGGCTAAACTTCCAAAGGAGATTAAAAACGTTACACCCTTGCCCATCCCGCTGGAATGTTTTAAAACAATTCTCTATCAATGTGAATTCAACATATATAAGCAACAGATGGTTGGGTAAGTGCTATACGCTAGGGCTAAAACCAGCGTAGTCCTGCCCCTGCTGGCACAGTCTAATGGCACAATCTAGAGTACACAACTTTAAAGCTGAAAACAGAACTTAACCGAATTAATACTTCTTTATTCCTCAGTCTGCCTTTAAAATTAACCTACTGTCAACACCTTCCTCTGAACCCACGTCTAATTTGAGTCACGATCTAATGTCCATCACCTAGCTGACCACAGCATCCCATATCAACCTATAATATTAAACATATGAACGTCTTTAACACGAACTTCCCACAGAATCCAATTCCGACCCAAACCAAAATAGCGGTGTAAGGTTAAAATTACTTTCACCCCATACCGAACCACAATGTTAAAACTATGGATGTTTGATAAAATTAAATTCCTCTTTTGCCCAGAGTGATTCCTAATATTAACTCTATGGACGTTTTTAACATTCAATTTCCCTAGTACTCGCACCAACGTTTTTCAAAATGGCTTCTAATGCTATATTCCAATTTTACACACACTGACATTATTGTGCTCAGACAGACCCCTATAACTACTTACGACGCACCCCATTACTAAAAGAAAAGAAGACTTATGGTTAAACTTCCAAGGGAGATTAAGAAAGCTACACCTTTGGAATGTTTTTGTTTGTTTGGTTTTTTTTTGTTTGTTTGTTTGTTTGTTTTTTTTTTAAAATAATTTTTCTTTATCTATGTAAATTCAACCATTAAACCTCAAAATAGTTACTAATAACTCTTTATGTAAGAAATGGTTGAGTAAGTAATCCATGTTAGGGTTAAAACCGGAATAGTATATAACTCTATAGTTAAAAAAAAAAAAAAAAAAAAAAAAACGTATTACTTCCTCTTTACCCAATCTACCTTTAAAATGAAGCTACTCTGAATACCTGTCCTCTAGCCCACGCCTAAACCCAGTCGCGATCAATATTCTAGCTGTTTCACTATCTCGTGAAGTTTATTAATTTGTGGCGATTACATATTTATTTGGAGTGCTGGTTTCCTGCATATTCTTCTCCGGGTTTGGGTTTTAACAAAGTTTACAGCAGGTACGTTATGATTTTTTGCATCTTTTCCCAGAAATATAATCAGAATAAGTCCGCCACCTAGCTAACTGGCACTATATAACATACAAATTCAAATGGGTATAACGTTATCATTTTTCATCATGCAATATCCAATTTCCAAATGAAACAAATTTGATTTTGTATAATGTGGTATTCTAATAAGTAGGCATGGCTATCTCGGATCTGGCTAGAGGTTAATTATAAGCCAAAATGAGTGACAGTGCGTGAAGTCTCTTCTTACCCATATTCGACTTATTTACACGATGCCTTAACTTTGGACGTCGTTAGATAAATAAAGATGGGATCCTGTAAATGGATACAATTATACAATCACTGACATATATATAGGAAAATCGTGGGTCTAACATTAGAGTACTCTAGAATATATGCGAATAATGATTTTACATTGTCATGGAGACAGTTACATATATACATATTTTAAAGATACAATAAAAGTAATCCAAATTGTGTTTTTCTTGCAACTCTGCACTAAATATAACACAAGGAAGGAGGTTATATATATACCGTATGTACTCGCGTATAAACCGGCTCCAAATGCAAACAACATAGACCATGATCAGCCGTCGCATAATGCGCCGGCAGATCAGGGTCTATGTTGCTTGTTCTATTGATTAGTCTTTACAAACTGCATAGACCCAGATCTGTCGGCGCATTGTGCGACAGCAGATCTGGGTCTATGCAGTTTGCAATTGGTATCAGTTTATACGCGAGTATAGACGTGGCTTTGGATGGATCGCATGTAACATGCTGTAACCTTATATTTCTTTTTTAACGGCCCACATACAGACTAGGATTTAAATGACTCACTCTAACTTGATATATAAAGCATGGGTCAATTTTGTTTGCCTCTTGTATTATATATGATTGTCATACTAAACAGCAATTCAATTCTTTCGTTACCATACATAATATCAACCCTCTAAAGGTGCGTTAAGATGAAGTAAAGGCAGCCGAAAGTGAAATACAGGTATACTTGTATTTTATTGGAACTATGTCCTTAAATATACAGGGTACTATATATCTATCTACCCACACTCATGCCTATCTACCTATCTATGTAACTGCCCTCTTGTATATCTACATATCTATCTTTCTACCTCTGTCTTTTTGTTCGCCTGTACTTTTTTTCTGTCAACTAGTCCATCGAAACAAATTATAAAGAGAGCAAATATTGGACACCAAAATGTCTTAGATTGTGACATTATAGTCCATATAAAATGTGTTCTCAGAAACTATTAATTTCCTGATTTCGGGTGCGTAAGGGGATACCATAGAGGAATCGAACATTTTGAATGTTATCACTAATATAATGTCACATTTTTTTCAACATATTATATATTTTCCTATATTTATATTTTTTTGTTTGATAAATGTTCTGCAACTGCAAAAAATACGATTGTAGATAAGAAGTTCAATAATCTCTGATTAAAACGTACAGGTAAATTCATTTACATATTTTCATGTTCTAATTCCAATTTATTCATTAGATCAAAACTGAGGTAACAATGGGAGGAAAGTGGTCGAAGTATCGAACAAAAAGTGCAAAGTCTCATTCTGCAAGAAAGAAACAAGAGGGTAAGTTAGCAATATGAAAGATCGAGTTTTCAAACCGACCGGTTGGGTTAGTAAAGATATTGAGTATCGATTGTGCATAGGCTGTCATTCGGCTGGTAGGTGGAGCTTAGTTATTTCTCTTATATAACAAGTGAAAACCCTAACACCTATTGGCTGACCTCTTGGTGTTCGGAGCTACAGACTTACTAGCCTGGCTGACATCGACAGGTGATCAATAAGGTTTCTATCGTCACCTCCCAATCACTGCGCCATGTAGTAACTTAAGCCGACCATCTAATCAGATTCCAATCAGGAGCAGCTTTTTTCTATGACTGCTAAATTTAGACCAAGTTTACGTAAGATCTCGATTGTATAGCAGAATTAAATTTCTTTCAGCAATGTATGTATAAGAAAAACTTCAGCATGTTGCTATTACGTGGACAAATCTAGTTTATAGGAATGCTTAAACAAATACAAGGATTCATTTAATTTTGTCGCGGAAGCCAAACAAATGCATGGACTGGTAACAGGTAACAGTCTAAAGTTTTCTTCGTCATCATAATGAATCGAAGTATAGTATTCGGCTAATCCTCCTCCTCCTCCTCCCCCCCTTTCCCGGCAATATGTAACCTACTTACTATTTTAAAAACGAAAAGCATCAAGGATATAAAAAATGCACACAAGTTAATCATTTCGTTCAATAATTGATAAGTTCTAACATGATTGTTGCGGGGGGGATGGGGGGGGGGCGGCTACTTTTCAGTGTAAACAACCATCCTGCTCACTGTCCTTTTTCCGGTACCTGGAAAAGTCCATTTTCAGTGAAGGAGTGAAGTTCTTTGGACTACACCTACATAGAAGACAAAAACTGTGTCGTCCGGATCCAATATTTGCAATGTCTTTTTTTTTTTTTTTCTCAACATTTTAATATTTCGCAACAAAAAAAAAAAAAAAAAAAAAGGAACAAAATTAAAAGGGCAAGAGGTGTAACTCTTATGTCAGTGGTCCCCAACGCGGTGCCCGGGGCGCCATGACGCCTGCCAAGTTTTTATTGTGTGCCCGTGAAAGCGGTTATAATGAATAATAATAATTTTAAAAAATGGGTCAAGTTACTTGGTTGGTGCCCGCCACTCTCTCATAAACTCACAAATGTGCCCGTAGTCACAAAAAGGTTCGGGACCCCTGTCTTATGTACATGGGTTCAAAGTAATGTGACTCCCAAAGTTACGGAATTATTCGGAGCTTATTAAAGACGATGAACAACATCACTCCTGTTCTCTCTAAAAAAAACGAAAAAAAAACAACAAAAAAAAAAAAACAGACTTGCCTACGCTACCATGGCGGCTCTGTTAGTAAAGAGACTCCCGTTTGGTTTGAAACACGAACAAGATACTCCCTGGCAACAATGAGGCTGACATTATAAATTGATGAATGAAATGACAAAGTTTAGTGCATTTTTTAAATCTGTAATGCTTTTCGTTTTTAAAATCGGTACGAGATTTGGGGGTGGGGGGTGGGGGTCGGATAATGCTATAATATATTCATCACACATGTACAAAACAATTGACACAAATTGTACGATTATATATATAGATATTTTATTATAGATATATTGATAGATAGAGTGTACAGTCCCCGCTTAAAACAATTTTGACTACGTTTCATTCTTGGTATTTGATAGATAAATAAAGCAATAAAGGGGCTACAACATACTTTCAGTGCCAAGATAAACTATTTTTTTCCCTTCATGAGTACGTTTTGCATTTTGCCACATTCGAACTATGGTGGAATATAGAGCAAGTTTACTGCCATAAACTGTCTAACATTTTCAAGAGGACCTTTAGGGTGTCGCATACACAACATTACTTTTTAAAACAAATTCCGTCGTTTTCCATTCATTTTCCTGGTATATATCCGCACAATATGCACACCACTTGTTTACTTATGCCACACAGGACACACGATCTTTCTCCGTATACTGAATTTTGATTTATTTCTTAAGCAATTGACCTAGAAATTGCTTCACCGAATATACTATGGAACTGTTTTTCGATAGAATGTTAACAGTCACAGGTTGATCTCGACAGACGATTTTTGATTTGATAAATGCATACAGTTTTCACATTTATACATATTTTATAGAACAAAATAACTGATCCTTTGAAACGCAATAGATGCCCCGATACCTCTTGCAGGTATGAACGTGGATTACACGTCGACTGTACGATGCAAATGTTGGTGAATGTTTCCTAAGCCACTTAACAGAAAAGTAACTTGTTTTCCTGAAAGCTTTTTTGCTAAATAAACATTTTAAAAATGCTTTTAAAGTAACTTTTGGTACTTTAGGCCTTTGTTGGACTGTCAATAACTTTACAAGCCCTATTAACGGTAGTCAGCAAAAGTTTTTGGCGGTATCGACGTCAACAGATTGTTAATGTTTTGGGTAGAGATTGGTTCAAGTTTTGACCTGCATATATTTCCTTAAGCACTTGAATGATTCAGATTATATTTGGCATGAATCATTATGAAGCTAAGGGGGCGCTCTACAGATAATACATGCTTCTGAGAGAGTGACAGGTGTAAGATGAAGTATTTTGCATTTGCAACATGCACAATGGAGAGAATGTTGGCATACCTCTATGTTACTTTCATGTACTGTGGCTGAAATTTCTTTACATATTATACTTGCGGAAACTGGACATGATCTAAGCACACAACAGACAAAATGGCAGCTCCAAAGTACTCGAAAAATCAGCCTGAATTAGTCAAAAGTGCACTATTTTCAGCAGTTATTAAAATAGGAAAACGAATTTTGCCAGAGCAGACAATACCAGCCTCTGAAAGTACTATGCATGAATTACAAAATATCTAAAAAGTAAAAATGTTATCGGCTCTTTTTTTTAATATTTACCTTTGAAGTCCAGGAAGTGAAAATGACCAAGCGGAGCTAGCAGTTTTTTTTAAAGGTTCACATCTTAAGTAAGACCAAGCTATATACTCTTTAACCCAAATTTCACCCATCAATCATACACCAAAATAAAGGGAATTCAAAGTTCTTTTAACAATACCTAAGATATACAAGGTCTTTTTTAAATAGCAAGGACAGCCAGTGAGGAAAACCTGGGTAATTCTTTTTCTTTAAAAATCTAACCCTATGCAAAGTACGAAACTGGAGAGCGCCACCTAAGTCAATTCATTGTACGACACGCTTACTTGCCCATAACACTTTGGGGTCAAGGCCACAATCACAGAAAATTTGCATTAAGATTAAATACTTTTGCACTTGCTTCTTTCTTCTTAAACCTTTTAATGAATTTTCTTCATGCTTGGGACTAATCAGTATGAAGCTAAGAAAATTCATTCGGTTACATGAATACTTGCCTTCTTGAGCTTGGGGTCTAGATTATAGTCATAGAAAATTTGCGTGAGTTTTTGGTTCAAATTTTGGTAATTTGCTTATATTTCCTAAACCCCTTGATGAATTTTCTTCATAATAGCAATGAATCATTATAAACGTTAGACAAATAATTCGACTAAATGCACACTTACCCTTTTGGCCTTGGGTTCAATGTCACGGTGAAGGAAAATTTGCATGACTGTTTTCGTAACCTCCCCCCCCCCCTCGCCTAATTTGTTTATATTTCCTAAATCGCTTGATGATTTTTTTTTTCATCCTTGGGATGAATCATAATGAAACCAAGACAATACATTCGGTGACATGCATATTTGTCTCTCTGACAATGGGGTCAAGATCACACATTTTTCAGTTATGCTTGGATAGTGGACTCGTGATGCAGAACCTGCACCAACATGCACGCACCGTGAACGATTTACTATGAAATATTAAGCCCAAAGTCTTTTGCGCAAAGTCACATTTTTCTCTATAAGCATGGTCAACTGGGCAACAATAATGTTATTCCACCGTAGCGGGGTCATGTATTTAACTCCCCAGCGTTAAATTCCGAACACCTTTACAATCCGAATACAAAAGTAGACATTACCATCTTAGTTAGTCATCTTAAATAAATCCTCTAATGTCCAATGTCTACACACACACGCACACACACACACATTCGCGGTTGTGAAATCAATTCGGTTGTCTATTAAATATCACTCTGATTTTCTTAAGCATCATCATGACACAGACAGATTACTATACCATCCAAAGACAGTGGTATATAGGAATGAATGCTTGGCAATACACGACACAGCAAGATTACCGTACTATCCAAAGACAGTGGTTTTTAAGAATGAATGTTTGACAATATTTTCCGTGCAAATTCATCAACTAAGTTTAATTTTCTTAAGGGCATCATTATGAGGAGATCAGCCCACGCATGCTTCAAAACTCGGCCCAGGTGGTACAAGAGGGCGCTTCCAACTACACGTCCACTGAACCGAGACCATCAACTTCTCGAGAAATGGTAAGAACATTATGCTAGCAGGGGAAGCTCACACAACTAGAGCACTTGACAGCTGTGAATATTGTCAGATGCATGAACTGATCCACTCTTTGTTCTGGAATACGCGACAAAGCAGTTTCATTGTTATTGAAATAAGGTTGGAAATTAAATTAAATGTACTTCTCATTACCCCATAACACTTTGATAAGTTTCTTCCAGCTTCTTAATTACATTGGGTTCCTTATGAGAATTCATTCGTACCAAAGTCAGTGTCATTTGTAAGGACGATTCTTTGTATTTTAAAATTGACTCTCCAAGTAAAAATCTGAATATTTCGACAAGACTAAAGTGTGGAGCGTATCAATGAGGAGAGTTCACTTAGATTTCATCTAAATCAGTGTATCCAATTACATTTAAGGCTACCATTTGGATAATAGAAGAAACCGGAAATGGTCAGTCAATGTTACAACTTATGGTTGTATTAGAACACAGCCGTCGAAGCATTGCATAAGTTGACTGAGTAGAAAACATTGCGCTGTAAATGAAAATAAGTAAAGGGAATTAAAGGGAGTTGACTTAGTTCGAATATAATTAAATAGTTTCTGATTTTTAATTTAGCTTCCCAGTATTTGTTCTTCTTTGTCACTCGTATTAAAGAACACAGACCATATAGCGAAAAACAGTTCTTTCAAGATCACTGAATCCAGGAAGGGATCGCATGTGTCAGGGACTGATTAATATAACTGTTGAAACTGACAATGAACAGTGCAAAAAACTGTTCACAATTTTGAAATAATCCTAATATTAAATCCATAATCATGTTAAGTTTTGTAAATTCAACGATAAGTTTTGTATTTATTGTTCGTCTTCTTTGTCTCTGTTTTGCAATTGCCTTTGACAAAGTCTCAACTAATTTTCATTAAAAAAAAAAAGAAAAAAAAAAAAACACCCTACCCCCACCAACACCAACCTTACCCCTACGAACACCAAACCACCGAAATTAATTTTTTAAAAATCCTATACGTCTTGGCTCAGCCACGAGAAACCTTGTTTTTATGTATCAAAAACCAGCACCCTACCACCCACATCTAAGATACAATAAATAAATTAATAGCAGCTATGAACCCAAAGCCACTATCAAGAATATATTTTCTTCAAAAAACCAACAGCCACAGGAAAATTGAAATAAAAAAAAAATGTTTGTATGCGTCTTAACTCAGGTCACCACATTAAATTAAAAAAAAATAAAATAAATAAACAAAAACTATCGGCTTTGTAGTTATAGCCCTTGCTACATAAAATATTAAGTCCTACCACTTTCGAGCCCACGAAGTGCCCATCACTCTTTAATTCAGATAGTCCTAAAGTTTTGACCCATATGATTGAACACTCATAAGTGTAGCAGGCATTTGCTATTTGACATTTGCTATCATATATCCGGGATCAAAAACGACTTGGAATTTTGACCGCAGACACACTTCCTTGTATAAAGAGTATAAGCTATCATACAACAGAGGGCTTTTAATACATTTTGAAAATTAACAGAGGAATAATTCATGCTCACATAGTCATATGCTGACATGCTGAGATGCTGAGGTACCGTATATACTCTCGTATAATCTGTGTTCAAATGCAAACAACATAGACCCTGATCTGCCGTCGCATAATGCGCCGGCAGATCAGGGCCTATGTTTGTTCTGCTGATTAGTCCTTACAAAGTGCATAGACCCAGATCTGCCGGCGCATTATTCGACGGCAGATCTGGGTCTATGCAGTTTGCAGTTGGTATTGGATTATACGCTAGTATATACGGTAAATACATTTCGTTAAAGGAAGTGTTAAATGGTATAATGTATACAAAATAGCAATAGTTTCATACAATATTGATTGTCAAGTCATAGGGCCGTGACGTGAGAAGTTGTTTATATCATCTCATTGTTGAAATATGTGAGCTATACAAAAAGCAGTGCAATTGTGGACATTGACAACAAGTTATGTTAACTAGCGAGGAATCAAAACATAGTAGAGATTTCAACGTTTGCTGTGTGCTAAATTTAAAACATAGATTATATGACTTTAAAGGATTTTGACAAAACAAATGAATTAACACAATATGTGTATAATTGTGAACAAATACATATAATGCTAACATACTTGTGCTGTCTGCTTATCATCATGGTCATATTTAGTACCGGTAAATTCAAAAATAGACATGTCAAACAAATATATTGGACCAACTTAGAGGAAATTTGAGACACATGTCTATCTGAATACCCGTTTAAGGTCCTTTTACTGGTAGGGGGTAGTATGGTATTTCATTGGGGTTAACCACTACTAGGATGGACACACGATAAGCAGACAGTCTGATTTTGCTACAATTAGTTTCCATATGTAATGGCTAACAGCTATATACTAATATTCTTTATTCCAATAACTTATTACCTCTTAAAGTGTATAGCTATGTCAAGTAGATCATTAGGGGTGGCAGATGAGGCGTGAGTTTCACATTCAAGGCAATGCATTTAAAAATTACTCCGCCAACTGGGGCAATTTTTATAATTTTTATATGACAATCTTATTGATATCCTGCTCCTGCATTGATGGGGCATACGACCCTGAATTGTTGCCAAGATAATGAGTCAAAGTTGATTACATACATCAAACGTTTAAGCGGGTGCACCTATCCTCTGAGAGACTGGCCCTTATGTATAGGATAAATTACCTCCTGAGTATCCAGGCCTTTCCTTTGGCCTAGGTACTCAGTGGTGGTTAAATTCAACTATGTGTAATTGTAATAAATGGAGGTTAAATTCATGCTAACTCAGGTTTGGATCCCTTGACCCGACAACCCGCTCAACTGACCTTAGGAAAGAGAAGCTAGTTTCGTCCAGAGCAGTCAGGTGCATACACTCAGAGGCTGATTGCCGTAATATCTGCTAATTCATCCTAAGGTGATAACAACAGGCCAACAAAATAATCCATTATTACTGCAGCAATTATAATTTTACATCGTTTGTTAGCCCTGAAGCAGATAAAATGTTGTGTACATATTGAAATTTTGATTATGCTATCATTGATCTTAATCAAGAAGTTTCAAACATTGAATTTTCCGTTAAAAATTCGAACTGTATTTTCCTTTAAATTTATATTTTCTGTTTTAGTTGAGTCATTATATATTGATCTGGCAAAAGTTACAATATCACGAAGCTGTAATATAAAGACAGCTGAAAAAAATATAAAACTATATTTGTGTCAAGTATAAACTGAGTTCCTGATTGATATTTCCTACATTTTGACTGTTTGCTGCCACCTATAGATGTAAAGATATGAACGTCATGCTCGTTAAAATTTAAATGCAAATGTTATGCCTTTATAAAACATGGAAGAATATTGTCTCTTGGCATAAGAAACGGGAAGATTTATATGGATGACCTCATTAATATTAGTTTTCGAGTTTACTATCTGAGTAAATATTTGTACACCATCGAAACTTGGAAATAAGCAAACATTTCTTTAGACATAGTCATAGTTGCCTTACTACAAAAGTCATATAATATACTTACTGGGTCTTCACAAATCTTAGACTTGATTGCAAAACAGCTCAGTTAAAATACAACAATGGTTTACAATAATTGACTGATAACAGTATTTGAGACATCTTTTACTAAGATCCTGAAAGTACAGTTTCTGACACAAATATCAATAAATTTTGGGAACAAATTAAACGGGACAAGAAGAAGATAAAATACTATGAGTGGAAATTAGGTTAACTGAACAATCTGCATACAGGTTACACAAACAAAGACAAAACTCCATACAGAAGGGTCTGTCTTAGTCACCTAGATGGTCAGTGGCAAAGAGATTTCGTTGACATGCAAGAATATATAACATTCAACAATAGATGCAACTATATCTTGACAGTGATATATGTCTTGAGAAAAAAGTGAAAACACAAAAGGGAGACGATATACACGACTCTTTTTGAAAAATCTTTACTAATCACAAACCAGAAATATTACCGTTCCATGAGGAAAAATAGTTTTACTACTGTAAGGAAAAATGATTGGATAAAGAAATATAGAATAATTTTCCGCTAAATCAGACAAAAAAGCATATGATATAGAAGATTTAATATAACTCTTAAGACGATAATGTGAAAATGTTTCACTCAAAATGAAAAAAAAAAAAAAAAAAAATAAATGGATACCTGTCTTGTCCAAACTTATTGAATAATATAAAAAATAGATATGCTACAAGTTAATGCTATTCACCTTAAAAATAGGTCTAAAGTATGGATTAACATTTTTGGTTGTCTGGAAATTATAGAATGCCTAAATGAACAATAGGTGAAAGAATAAGGGTCTCAAAATAAATATAAATCTATTTTTGCAAATGGCTATCTTCCTAAGTTTCAGAAGAAATATTCGCAATCAGGCAAACAATTTTATTTGACTGAACTGTATATAAATTGGTAGACGTAGAGGTAGAGAATACTGAGATGATATTTTACGAGTAGGACTTACCTATATATGACAAACAAGATGGCGTGTTTATGATTGAAAAGAATTTAAGGACGAAAAAAAAAAAAAGAATTATAAAAAATATGTCAGTAAAGCTGAAAGTATATGACATATCATTTAATATCTGGATCCCAGTAAAAGGAAACAATGAAGAAGTTTGTGAGGAAAGATATATAGAGAGCAGTTACCTTTAAGAAAGATCCACGTAGAGTTGAACTTGGAAGACAAAGTAGAAAACGTTCGCAAGAATTTTATAAAATTATTTAACTGATTAATTCTATTTTATTATTATTATTATTATGTGTGTGTGTGTGTGTGTGTGTGTGTGTGTGTGTGTGTGTGTGTGTGTGTGTGTGTGTGTAAAAGCCCATCTGCTAACTCTGGTCAGTCAGTCCGTAAGTATTATGGGGCACCTGGCCGTCCTTAGGGACAGGGTCCATTTTGCTTTCTGGCATAGAATTGGCCAGGATATCATATTGATTCATTCCATTACGCACTCGACAAACCCCATTGCAGATCGTAGGCAAAACAAAATACAAGAATCTCATCAACTTAGTCAAGCTATAGTAAATGTAAACTACCCCAAGGTACTATGTTGCAACGTAAGTTTGCATGACTTGCAATTTGAACCAATTTCAGCTGATATCTTTCCCACCAATTTGATGTCATACTTGCGGTATAGGACGACAAGATTGAGGAGCTGCGCTCAATTAATATAAAACAAATTATGATCATGGAACGTTTTGAACACATTAGCAGCGACCGTGAGCTCAGAATCCATCATTTCTACCTATGCGGCATCGGACTGTACACTTAATGTATCTATCACCGAAACAATTATTAGTTTATCTCCATAATAGGGCTCTGATTAAGAGTCCATTTTTTATGTTCTACAGTCCTGATTAGAAGTGACGTCATGTGCATCGCCTGTTTATTCAGCTGTATATATATATATATATATATATATATATATATATATATATATATATATATATATATATATATATATATATATTTTGATGATTCCAATTAAACATTTAAAAAGTTGCTTTCGGTACGCATTCAGGCTTACCATCTCATGAAAATATTTCACACTTATATGTTTTTTCTTCTCCAAAATGTATCATTATATACTTATTTATAGCACCACTATCAAGAAACATTTATTGCAAACTTGGCATTTGAATGATTGTGTCAGTAATGCATGAGTATAGCTTCTTTAGTGCATAAATATCAAACAAAAAAATATATATCACAAACTTAACATTTTAATGGTATTTGCCCGGTATATATTCAATGTACATTTTATCGTCTACTTAATATTTGTATGGTTTTCTCCAAATGTACAATTATATGCTTATTTATTGCAGCACTGCCAACATTTTTTTCTCCAAACTTCGCATTTGAATGGCTGTTCTCTGTCTTGAACGTATCATCATATGCATTTTATCATCATAACTGCAAACATGAAAAACATAAAAAACAAAAAAACAAAAAAACATAAAAAACAAAAAAACAAAAAAACAAAAAAACAAAAAAAATATATCATTACAAGCTTCACAGTTTTTCTCAGTTGTTAGAAAACTTGATTCTTGTCTGTTCTTATATTTTTTGCTGAAATGCACACATTCGCAATGAATTTCTGAGATAATCATTCACGCTGTATTGATATTGGGACTGATCATAGTTTCGGACCCTCCCCCCCCCTCGGTAGCTTGTACCCCCTACCGATTTTAAAAACAAAAAGCATCAAGGATATAAAAAAATGCACAAAACTTACTCATTTCATCCATTGCTTTATAATTTCTAACTCAATTGCCACCAAGAGGTCCCTAACATTGTCATCTTCTTTGCGTTTCAAACCTAACGAAACTTCAATATTAACACGGCGTCCGTATTTGCGTGAGCGAGTCTGTGTTTTTCACACAACAGGAGTGATGTAGCTAATATTGTTCTTGTCATCTCAGAATAACTAAGTACATTTCTTTAACTTCGAGGTTTAAGAGCACATTTTCCCTCCTCTTTTCATTTTGTTTTTAAATATTAGAATTAAAGGATGCATACATTGGATGCAGACGACAAAGTGTTTACCTTCTATGTATGTGTTGGCCTATCATCACCCCTTCACTGAAAATGGGCTCTTCCAGCAACTCGAAAATGACAGTAAGCAGGTTCCTCGTTTACATTGAAAACTTCCGTTTCGTTTGAAACGCGAAGAAGATGACAATGTTAGGGACTGCTTGGTGTCAATCGAGTTAGAAATTATAAATCGATGAATAAAACGAGTAAGTTTTATGTACTTTTTATATCCTTGATGCTTTTCATTTTTAAAATGGGGGGGGGGGCACAAGCTGCCAGCGGGGTAGGCGAAAACAATTGTTATAATGATGCGGGGACTTGATTAGTGAAACTGTTGTCTGTTTTCACATGAACAAATTGCTATCTTGTACGTGCATTATTACTAAATCTATAAATCTAACTGGAAAACAAATCATACCTTAAAATGATTATACTGAGGCAAATCGAGTCTTTATTGACATCCATAGACCGCGGTTGTTGCTAGTTTATTTACGTTCGTTTGTTTTTCCAACATTCTGATTGAATACTTGCATATTTGAAATCACAGAATATATTAAACACTTTGAGAAATCTTAAAATTCCATCAGAATAAATCGGATTGAAACCCATTTATTGGTTAACCAATGTTACTGAAAATGTGTAAAAGGATTAACTCAATCGAGTCAAATAGCATTTGTAGATCTCTGCGGCTAATTCTAATCTTAGGAAGAATACATATCTTCCAGCTTTAATGTCACATTTACCACCAGATGAAAGTTTCTTTTATGTGTTCATAACACTTAAAGCAAATTAATTAATTATTCGAATTCCTGAGTTAATATGCAACTTTCTAAAGGCCCGAAACTTCAGTATATTTCTGAAGAATTATTTTTTAGCAAACATAATGTAGCTTTATCGTTTTTGTTTTAATTTGTTAGCCTAGGGTTTATAAACAAAAAATGTATGGTGGTACTCGCACCTATATACCAATCTGTTAGTGTTCTATAGTTTTGAAAAATGAAAAATTATTGTACTCGTACCCATTTAGCATTCCAGTCTGTTTGTGACCTGATGTTCTTTTTAATTTTTTTATATTTATTTATTTAATATAACTTATGGTGAACTTTTTTCTGAACCAGGTGCCGTAGCGTTTTTTGAAAAATGAAAAATGATTGTACTCGTGCCCATATAGCAGTCCAGTCTTTTTAATATAACGGATGGGGAACTTTTTTCTGAATCAGGTGACCTAACGCTTTTTGAGAAATGAAAGATGGTGGATGGCCACATCTAAGTGGACTTGTGGTCTTTTAACAAATGGTCCAAAACAGTAAAAAGTCGTTGAGTGGGGCATTGTCTATCTACTATTTCATACTATTTCCTTCATCCTTCTATAGGATACAGGGATAGAACTTTCTGCTCTGTCTTGTGTATATTTGTTACTATATATATATTATTTTGTTTTATTTTAGTTTATTTATGTACTTTATACAGTTTGGGAAGAACAAACGACTCCTGACGGCTGCAATCGACTTTGGAACAACATACAGTGGATATGCGTATAGTTATGTTCATGATCCTACCAAAGTGTATGCAAACTACTGGGAAGGTATAAATATCAAGACACCTACAGTTGTTCTATTGAATCCAGACAAAACTTTCGCCGCTTTCGGTGTAGAGGCAGAGGAAAGATACCGGAAACTGGTCAAGGCAAAAGAAGCAGAAAACTGGTACTACTTTGAAAGATTTAAAATGGAACTTTACAGAAAACCACCGGTAATAACTTAAATTATTTGCTCTTTCCAAAGAATTTTGTTAAATGCAAAAAGAATTTTTTGGAACAATACTTATAAGATGTAGATATAGACCTAGAAATCACCCCTATACTAATTAAGTTAATTATATAATTCCTTCATTTCTAATAATGTTTAATGAAATTAAGTGCATTAGTTGTCATTTAAACTACATCAAGTCTATCATGCATATGTTTTGGCAGTATTTTCAACAAAACATGTAAACAAAGCAGTATAGGCTTTGGTGCATTTTCTGGAAATAGCTAAAGTTGAAGTACCGGATGTTTTAGTGCACATGATCTTTCCAGAATCGGCCGAAACACACATGTTTGCTTTGTCATCCTACGCACATGCCAAGAAGCTAAATTCAATAAACATTTCATTTTCTGTTTAGATTTTAATGCTGCTCATTTGGAATACAAGTAACATTCTTCACTGCTCAACATATATCCAAGCAAAACCATAGAACAATGATAATGATTTTCTATTGGCTGAATTAAAATGCAATAATAGCTGATTGGCGCAGTTAGTGCAGTGATACATAGAAGCTAGTTATTTTGTATATATCGAGCTGAGTACGTTTTAGTGACAAGCTTCTTTAGAGCAAAATGCATTTTTGTGTAAGGCAACTACCAATCATTATTTTACAAACAGGCCAATTTAAATTATTCTTCAAATGTTATAATGTTATTTATGAATTTAAACGCTCCTAGTCGAGATATTAAGTTACATCCCAGACGCGCTGGCCCGCAATTCTGTAGGCTTTGGTCTGACCTTTTGCATTGCGACCGACCCCTTTGCAGTTTTGGGTATGTATAATAGGCCCGATGCAACCTCTTGCTTGTCGTAAGAGGCCACCAATGTAGTCAGAAGCCGCGGTGGCTACGTGATTAGCGTGCCAGACTCGTGACCGAAAGGGTGTGGCTTCGAATTCTACAATTGGATTATTCCGGGTCAGCTACCGTGGTGCTTTATTGGCAAGGCACTTAACTCACGTAGTCTTGGCACTAAATAACCCATTTGTGTTGCTATGTCCTAAAACACCAATCTAAACCAAACCAGAATCACTACGACCGAAAATAATGGGGTATCTAAGTGTCCTGAAGAAACGTCAGATGATTGAAGTGTGTATTGCTCTGGATGCATTGCGGTCGGTTAACATTCGAACTTCCGGTAAGCACCCGGCTGATCCCACACTATCCCGACCCAAAAAGTCTCTGAAATATTTATGACAAAGTCCGCTTTTGGGGGGTGGGGTGGGGTATTTGAACGACGTTTTGTTTAAAACATATTCGGGCAGCTTATCCTCTTTGGCAGATTCTTACAGTAAATTCGGAGAGTCGATTCATCATTGACATGTTAAAGACAGCTTGTGAATCGTATCACACTACTTTCTACTTGGGCAACGACTTCCGAAATATTGATCTTTTATTTGTCATATTGTAATGCTTTTGATGTGGTTTGGTTTGGTTTGGTGTTTTGTGGAACAGCAGCACAAGTAGGTTATTGGGATAAATTGCTTTGCTCAAGGACACACCATTGTAGCTGACCTGTCTCATCCAATGGTACTCAGAGGTTGTGCAATGTATTATTATCTTTCATTGTACCATTTATGAAGTTCAGTTGAAAAACTATAAAAAATCTTTCAACAATGACTCAAAGTTCTTAGAAGAAAGTGCATAACTCATTTTCTACCCATAACTAATTCCTTAGAACAAAGGGGAATAACTCATTTCCTGCCCATACATGTTATGTAGCACTGACACCTATCTGAAAGATTGCAATGTTGTTTTTACTTTCCTCACCTTTTTATATGCCGTTTATGTAGACCATTTATATGGACATTTAATGCTACTATTTTACAGCCACTGGAAAAGAACATGACCCTCCTAGACATGACCGGAAAGAGTGTACGTGCCATGGACGTGTTTTCTGCTGCCATTACGTACCTTAAGAATCACCTACTGGATGTTCTCAATGAAAAGAGCGAATATGTCTCAATGTTAGCTCCTGATATCCACTGGGTTCTCACAGTTCCTGCAATATGGACTGACAGCGCCAAACAGTTCATGCGGGAGGCAGCACGGGAGGTATTTAAGAATATGTAAATATGAAGATCAAATAATGACAATAACGAGATTCATTACAATATTAGTAATAAGAAAAGAGATTTCACCGTTGGCACACCAGCATCTACAGAATTTTAACAGTTACCCTAAATTTTCAATATTATTTTAATTGGTGAAAGCGCAGCATATTGTTCATGTGTCAATTTGTGCGCGTTGTAATGTTACACTTATTTCGGGAAAACAAAAGGTAGAGAAATGCTAGTCATTGCATTCTGTTATATGCATTGGTGATGACATTATGTCAAGAATCTTGTATAGCTATCAGCTTCTCGTCGTTAGTGTATTACTATATCTATCTATTCAAGGATGATGCTTTAATTTTTGTCTTGTCTTCAGCAAAAAAATTTCATGTATAATTCCCTATTCTGTAGCCACAACCCCACTTAAGAATGGAATGTTTAATTTACGCTTCTTACAATCGTGAATATCTCAGCCTGTTTTTAAAAAAAAATAGTATATAGATGAAAATAATTAAAATTTGTAAAGGGAATATTATGAAAAGGCGACTAAGACATTTGTGTAGTTGGAAGTTTGCATCTTATCAACTTTCATCGAAGAAGTTTAGATGAGGCTTAAAATCAAATGTAATTTTCATTTCCTGGTGAACTGGTCTATAGTTCAACATTTCTTGACCTGGCTTCTATCTGTGTAAAATCTGTACGAGAAAGCAACATTGAGAAATTATTTTCAAATATTGCTTGCTTCATTTGCCAGAATTTTTGTTGGCACACTACTGTTATGTTTTAGCCAAAAAAAACCCCCAAAAAACCCAAGCTAAAATATGGTACACTGTTACCAAAGAGCAAAGGAAATTGCTCATCTACGCTTTAAATAATAATAATAATAATAATAATAATAATAATAATAATAATAATAATAATAATAATAATATCCTTGTAAAAGAAATCGATTGATTTTTACATAATGACTTCTTGCGACGATATTCGGTGAAATAAGGCAAGCCTAGAAGAGCCGTAAAAAGTGAAGGCCACAAGCACCAAATTTATTTCAAATGCATTCTTCCATAACAGAGCTTTTCTTGTAATCGTCAGTATTTGTTTTCTCTTAGGCTGGAATTGATGACGGCAGTTTAACCATCGCTTTGGAGCCAGAGGTCGCATCTGTATACTGTAAAGCGAGAGCTAAAGATGACACACTTGATAAGAAAGATTCAGATAGAATTGGACCCTTTGAACAAAAGACTAAATATATGGTCTTGGACCTTGGGGGTAAGTACCTGTTATTGACAATTCCTTTAGAAGATGAGAACAATTTTTAGTTTCAAAATATTCATAATCACATTATAAATTTTATATCTTAAACATGAACTATAGGATCAAGAAGTTTCAATTGTCTTCGAATGTGAAGATTTTATAACTGCTATCGAACATATTAGATCTTAATTCACCACCTAAAATAGGCCCGAACCGCATTATATATATATATATATATATATATATATATATATATATATATATATATATATATATATATGCAGGTCTCCATGGATCGTAATGCACAGACTTTGAAGATACGTCGTAATTAGCAACGCTTTTGTATTATCAAAATATAAATAATGACCAACATCTAAATTATACTGCATTGAACAGTTTTCAGAAAGGCGATATAAATAGTTCGCAAGTTTAACAAGAAAGCGACAGTGTAGGTATCAAGAGATAGATTGCACTTGTTTACAAGTTTGGATGGCATACAAATGTGGTCCAAGCTAGATTTGGTGCAATATAACATACGCGAGGACAAAATGTTGATTTGTTGATTACAAGCATCAAAGAAGACATCATGCAAGTCTTTAGAAAGCATGCTGATTTATATATTACATTCATTGTTTATATATTACATTCATTGATGATAACATTGAAATAACAACAACAATAAAATAATAATACAATTTTTAAAAAAATATAAACAAACAAGCAAACAAACAAAGGTATAAGCATAAAGTAGTATCTCTATGTTTTATGCCGTTTAAATGCTGTATAAATGGTACACCTATCCATCGGAGATGATCAGCGTTGGAGACGTGATAGCATTACCAGGTGAATTTTGCAAAGCAAGACAAAGAACAGTGTGATACATCTTTACTACGAATATAAAATTCCAGTTGCCTAAACAAATCCCAATGAATTGTCGGAAACATATTTACGTGGAGAAGAATAAAATAGTCTGAGTTGAAAGAATGTTTAACTGAACAGTCTACCTGCACATTACACAACCAATCGAGACAAAAATTCCCTACAATATTAGTCAAGTGGATGACCAGTGGCAGACAGGCGTTGTTGAGATGCATTCCTACGAACAATACAACAATACTAAACATTTTTGATAACTACACTCTAAACTTTGTCCACGATGGCTCTATAAAAAGATACAGATCACAGTGCGACATGAGATTTTGACAGAATCACCTAAATTAAGCAGTTTACATGGCAACATCTGGTTGTGGTTCATCATATTGGCATTGAGCATACACAAATGTACCAGAATTAGTCAAATCAGTAGACATAGTTCATGTTTATTTCCAGATGCGAACACTGTCGCATAAAAGTACAGTACCTTTACCTGATGACTATGGATTCAAATAAAAAACAGCGTAAAAAAATAAAACCATTTAATTTGATCTGCAACAATTTTAAAATTACATCACAGTATGACCGTTGGTAACTGAAGGGAAAAAAAACAAAAAAACAAATACCTGATCGATAATGGGTTAGAAGAATTTAAACAGTGCCAATGTTTTGGGGAGCCTACACCTGCTGTTGTGTTGGCGGATTACAAACATTAATATAGCTTCGAAACATGTGTTGTAGACTATTGGAGAATATTGGCTGGACTTAGCTCTTTCTGCAAGATAGCAACGGATTAACAGATGAAGGTATTTGAAGATTAAATGAAAGCATCAGATCATAGGTGATTTACATTTTATGTGCACAAATACACAATAGAACATCTATTACACAATCTGTTTTAACAGTATCAGACACTGTTAAAAACTTAATGGAGCTACTAATTGTAGGAGAGAAAAGATATGACACAGATGAAAAATATATGGCAAAATATTCAACAATAAAAAACAGATTTAAATGTGAAAATATACTATGCTGAAGCTTACGATGTTATATTTCCATTACCTAGTGACTAGTATCGTCTGATACAACAGCAATTTATTTACATAAATCCAGTTTAAACTTGGATAAAACTCTACCATCAATACCTTTATTGAAAAGAACGGTAGACTTAATAGTACGAGAATAAATTGTAGATGGAAAAAAGACAAAAATGAGTACAAATTATGTACAAAAGAGGGATTACATGGCGATAGTCTTACTGGCATAATGTCAAAGCGGGGTCACGGTGTCTTAGCCTGTGCAGAACACTAATACTTGTACATTCAGATTGCAAATTACAATCACTAGAGTGTGGATAAAGTCAATTTAGAAAAGTGAAAAAACAATATTGTTCAGGAAATAAGTAATCATTTATAGTAATACTAAAGTTTGCAGGAGCTGTTATAGTTTACTTTATGTAATAGGTTAAGAATGTTTTATTCTCTTCGTTGCCGTATTTACACCTTGATAAATAAATGCAAAGAACAAAACCACTAATGCCAATATAAGTAAAATAGGATGTTCAGCAATGACATAAGCAATTTGGCAAGCAATCGGCTAATGATGCTGCAGCTCAAATAAATAGTTGGCAATATATTCAAGCCCTTTTTTATTTTGTCAACGAACGAATCATCTGTGCCTTCTGATGGAGCAAAAAGTAAAATTGTTTCTGTTGTTAAAGCTTATGAAATAACAAAACCTTTAGAGACCAAGAAAATTAATACCACTAAAGAACAACACGACAAAATGTTGCATATATACAACTCGATCCAAGAAATGCTTTCAACTTTTCAGGTAACAAATAGCATTGGTTTCACCTATAGATAAATGATGAGTGGAGCAATAAACATGAACTATTTTTACCATGCAGTACTAAACCTGCTTTCGCATTTGCATACAACATACTTTTAAAGACGTTTATTAAGATGTCAATAGTTTCACCATCAAACGTAGGCATAGGACAAATTGCAAAGTTACTGATCGTTTTCTCTTAATCAATTTACAATCGACTACCTAATAGTGCATGTACTTTACCTGACAAAATTGGTAACACGGCACCAGTAAAGATAAAATCAAACTTCCATTGATAAATGGTTCCACTTTTTGGTCTAATAAATATCATATAGTTAAAGACAAATGTCCACTAAAACGAGAAATATGATCAACCCAATTTACCATGCATCAGTATGCTCTGGTTTTACGGTTGCCTACAACATGCTTTTGAAAAAGCTATTGAGGTTTACAATTGATCTACCATCAACCATGGATATTAAAACAAATTGTAAAGCTAATCGTTGCAGTTTCTTTTAGCCAGTTCACCTAACCTTTTAATGACAAAATTGTTCTACCGCATATTATATGAAATTTTAAATGACTCAATTGTTACTCAGGAATAACGTAACGTCTGCAATGCAGAATGAGTACTTCTGGAGCAAAGGAAAGTTATATTTCTTTCTTAAAAAGCAAGCGATGGAAAAATTAACAAAAAGATAAAATAAAAAATGCAACAATACAATCTAAAACAATAAATCCTGTTAAAAATGTGTCTACCCTCCGTGATCGCACTTTATGCTCCGCATATTATGTCACAGAGTAACTATGTCACAAATATTATGTCACAGAGTAACTATGTCACAAATATTATGTCACAGAGTAACTATGTCACAAATATTATGTCACAGAGTAACTATGTCACAAATATTAGGTCACAGAGTAACTATGTCACAAATATTATGTCACAGAGTAACTACGTCACAATTATTATGCATTAGAAGCAGAATCTTTTTTATAGGTTGTATGTCTTCATACGTTTACACTCGACTTCTTGCGTACATATTGTGACTGCGTCACAATATCCTTGCGTGTAAAAACAGAATGCAAACTTATCACTCTTGTTGTTTGCATGATTATTTAAAACCCTGTACTAATCGCGAGAGCTTATTTCGATTGGGGAGTATGCTTAATCTGATTTTTATTTAGAGACCATCCTATAGACAGTGAGGTGGTTCTCAGTTATTAAGGATGTTAATTTACTTCCAGACTGTTCTTGACAGCATTACATTTTCAGAGGTGTGTTGTTTATTTATGTATGTATTCCGGTCCAATATCTTTTAAAGAATTTAAAATTCGAATCAGCAAAGCAGGTAAATTAAATACTTTATTTTATTTATATCTTGTTTTCTAAATGTCATCATTCATTGTGTAGATGTTTTAAAAATATATGTAAAAATCCTCTGTGCAATTAGTTCAATATACTTACTACTAGAGCTCCAGTATACATTTTCTTTAGCGATACTACATAATTCTCTTAAATCAAAACCACAATTGTAGTATTTTTTAGCAAAATTTAAAATCAGTTACGGCAAGATCGTTTTTGCTCTTTTCTATGCGCAGCATATTTTCAAATAGTAGAGAAAAGAATTATTACGTAATTCGGAATTATATTGTATGTAACTACGTTAGAATCTAAAGCAATTTTCGAGTTTTTCTAATGGCTCACATCAGAGTATATAGTAAAATATGTATATTTATAGGCCTAAATCTACAACCATTTTACATTACTTCTAATTATTCAGACAAAGTAAAATATTTACTGAATAGTTACTTGATGCAGACATAAGGATATTCTATGTCATTCCTAAGTGGCATTCCTAAAATTCCTCTCCCGCTGTGTGTGCAATGTGCGAAACCTACTGGTATTTTATATATCGGATACATTTTAGCAGACGACATGTCCTACCCAAGATGATAATACAAAAATATGAGCAATGTGGAAGTCAGCACCAATGTATACTATAACACAGGGGTCCGATGACAGTTTTGTTTAATGGTGCAGAAATATTCTCGTATATGGATACGAGATTTAAAATTGCAAAAATATGATTTGTGTGGCAATCTTAATTTTTATACTCACAACGGTTGAAGAAAAACGCTATGTGACAAGAATTATATGACGATTGTGAAACAAAAGAGAGTTACCAACTATTTGAGTTTTTTCGCACTGTCATAGATATGATGATATTTACACGTCACATACTTAAAACAGGAAGCTATAAAAGTAGAACTTATTTTACTTTTAAACATTTTGCAGGCGGAACTGCTGATATCACATGCCACGAGGTTCTAGAAGATGGGAACCTTGCGGAATTACACCATGCCACCGGTGGGGACTATGGCGGAACAAACGTAGACGTAGCATTCAGACAGTTCCTCATTAAGATATTTGGAATGCCTGCAATTCAAGAATTTAAAAGTCTTTATTTAGATGAATACTTAGAATTATTGAATAACTTTGAGAGAAAAAAAAGGGTGTTTGACGGTAAATCGGGGATGGTGATATTTTCTTTCCCCGTTCTGCTACTAGACATGCATAAACGCAGGGCCGGAGTTGACATAAAGCGTGATCTTTCGAACAACCCAGTGTACAGTAGCATTACATTTTCTCATGGAAAGATTAAAATTCCAAGCAGCCACTTTAAAGAATTTTTCGACACAACTGTATCAGGTATCATCCAACAAGTTTCAGAATTACTGGAGAGTATACCCGATCTTTCCTACATCATCATGGTGGGAGGATTTTCTGAGTCTCCATATGTCTACAGCCGTATGCGAGAACAGTTTGGAGACAGAGTGCTTAGACCCAAAGAGTCCTCTGGCACCGTATTGAAGGGTGCCGTATTGTTTGGAGAACATCATACAATTATCACAAAACGAATCAGTAAATACTCCTATGGCATTGCAAGAATGATGAGGTTTAGACCAGACACACATCCTCTGGAAAAGATCAAGGAAATCGATGGCTTCCTGTATGTAGATGATGTATTCAATAGCCACATTGAGGTTGGTCAGTCTATCGAAATAGGTCAAGACGTAGAGGGCCTGGAATATTTTCCACCCACAAATGGATTAACACAAGCTGTTCTTGAAGTCTATGCCTCCAAAAACAGGAATCCACGGTATATAACAGATGAAGGATGCTTTCTCGTTGGTTTGCTTGCAATCGATTTGTCCCCCTATCAAGATCACAGACACTGGCCTCTCCGGGTTAAAATCCTATTTGGAGGAACAGAACTCACGGTGGAAGTTCTGGAAATAAGAACAAATAAAAATCTTACAGTTACACTTAATTTAGTAGATTAGGTCTTAAGCTGAATTTTGTATCGTTCTGGGTTAAAGAGTAGAAGAGATAGTCCGCTAGACACTAATCACTAAGTAATACTTCTTCCAAGAAAAACCCTCGTAGGAGAATGAAGGGAAAGTCTGCTTAAGTAATCGATAGCACGCAATAAGAAGTTTCTGCAAAAGGCTTAGGTTTTGTGAGAGAAGGAACATAATGTTGTATGCACGTGAGAAGTATATATGTAGCTTATATATAAGTCCATATTTCTCAAAAGTAAATAACAGTGATTTAGATTGCCTAAACAAAATCGTCCTTGAAGGTTAGAAAAGAAAAGAAAAGATGCTGCCTAAAACATACCAAGAGAGAGATAGAGACAGAGAGAGAGAGAGAGAGAGAGATAAAGGGATGGTGGGAGAGAGAGAGAGAGAGAGATAGATTCAACGTACATTTTGATTTACAATTTGTTGTGCAAAATGTTCATGCACATTTTCATAAAGTTCGTTAAAATTTTAAAAAAATGCAACAACAAAAACAAAAAAAAAAAATTCATATTGCGTGATATTATACGAATATGTAGTGGATTCTACATTTAACCAAGTGATGGATGGCATAATTGTATTGGGGACTAAGTGAAGCATAGTCAACTGAAGACATCCATTGTCTGTACGGCTCCAGTCTCAAACTCTATTAGAAACTTTATAATAAGTCGGGGGACGTGCCTTCCAGAGTCTGTTTGCATGTTTATTTTCATGCGTTCTGTATCAAAGGACGGTTTCCCTGTAATGAAATTTAAAGTTCGTGTATACAGGAATCTTCTCAGTTACAATTGAATATGTTTACGCTTAAAGAAGAATACCATGTTCTCTGTCTGTCTGTGTGTGTATATATATATATATATATATATATATATATATATATATATATATATATATATATATATAACGTTTGGACTTTTATTCGTCATGCGAAAGGATTTTAGTGAAGTTTTTGTGCAGAATTAGTAATCAGTAATATTTTCAGAGAACTTTTGCAACAGACTTATAAAACCTTGGCCTTATTTTGTTACCAGCTGTATAATTTGTGAAATGAATGAAATTAAAGATTTCTTTTGTATACTGTAGTTAGTACCCAGGATTGAAACGGAACGAGGCATGTATTGCGTTCTGGAGACACTTAGTAATAATTTTAGAACGATTTTAAGGCGGAAAAGACACTGAAGACACAATGGATCAAAATAAAGCAGGTGCATACATTTGGCCAGTAAATATGACTTGTCTGGTGGGGACTGAGCAACTAACTATCGTGTTCCTCATTGTTTCACTCATCTTAGGCAAATGGAACAAATGCTGATGAATTTTGTTCTTAGATATTTTTACATGTGTAAATGCTTTGTTCTGACTCATTTTGATGTAATATCAGTTGCTTCATTTTATATTTTTCTTCTTATACGTAAAATAATTAACTTACTTGTTTGTATTTTCGTCTATTGTGATTACAGATGAAAAGGCTATTATTTTTATTTTATGTTTATACCACTATCTATTGATAGGATATTAAATAATCCCCTTGTAGCTAATTTTTATAAATGTTACCAACTGTATCCAAGTATTACTGTTTAATAAATTATAAGCTTTTTATGTATACCAGATAAAATAAATACTACCCAAAAACAGTTTTGGAACCATATTTCTTCATTTTCGAGAACTAAACTGATGGGAGATGCTGCTTCTGCTGATTATTATTATTATTATTATTATTATTATTATTATTATTGTAGTAGTAGTGGTAGTAGTAGTAGTAGTAGTAGTTGTTGTTGTTGTTGTTGTTGTTGTTGTTGTTGTTGTATGTCATTAGTATTAGCTTTGACAATAATTCCTATTTCCAGCATTATCATTCCTCCTCGTGTACATTTTGCCACTACATTTATACCCCAAAACAAAATCCATCCAATCTCTGCACTTTTTTCTTTTACATTTTCTATATCCTCCAAGTAGTATCAATCATTATCACTGTTGGGAACAATTATAAGAACAACGAAACACGTGCTCTTCCTGCTACTACAACTTGAAATAAAACCATAACCACTATCAAAACAAAAACAATAACCATCAAAACCATCTTACAACAATATAAACAACTACTACCACTACCACCATCACACCTTCACGACAACCACCATTACGTCACCACTGATACTATTACAACAACTTCTACTTGAAAAAGTGGTTATGAATATGTTTCATATTACACGTGATAACTTTATGGTTTGGATTTTAACTCTTTCATTGAAAGTATCTAGTTCGTATGCAATATAGGTATAATTATATTATAACATATATGGTAAAAGGTTCTCTTTTCAATCAGAACCTATATTCTTTCAACTGACTATGAGTGATCCATCTTTGTAGATAAGTTTGCAGATAAGTTAATATATTTAATGGTATCCACTAATCAAACTACGATTTGTCAACTTTCATAATATTTTTATCATACTATTTCTTATAGATCTACAGTAACTGAATAGTTTACAAAATTTTTCTAAGGACATCAACATCGCCATCTTGAAAATCTTTTCATCACTAATTCTGCCGACCGGATGGTTAATACGACATGGGGTTTTCATTAAAAGACTTTTTCTGATGTCTACTTCTAATTGAAAATGGTGCCGATCCGACATCCAAGTTAGCCGCCATGGCGTCTGTCTTTAGAATAGTGTTATTTCAACTTCACATCAACATGAAGTATTTACTAAAAGACTTGTAATTGTATTTAGTTGGTCTTAAATTAAAATGGTGACCATTAAACCTCCAATGTGTTCGCCATCGAGGCCATCTTGAACACTGTGTTATCGCTACTTCTCCTGAACGTTTAGTATTAGCAACACGAGGTTTTCAAAACAGTATTTATCATAGTAGTACCGATCAGACCTCCACCATATTGGTCAGCTTGAAGATCTTAGTACCACTGCTCCTCTTGAAGGTATGGTCGTATCAATATGGGGTGGTCACTATGAAGGTATGGTCGTATCAATATGGGGTGGTCACTATGAAGGTATGGTCGTATCAATATGGGGTGGTCACTATGAAGGTATGGTCGTATCAATATGGGGTGGTCACTATGAAGGTATGGTCGTATCAATATGGGGTGGTCACTATGAAGGTATGGTCGTATCAATATGGGGTGGTCACTATGAAGGTATGGTCGTATCAATATGGGGTGGTCACTATGAAGGTATGGTCGTATCAATATGGGGTGGTCACTATGAAGGTATGGTCGTATCAATATGGGGTGGTCACTATGAAGGTATGGTCGTATCAATATGGGGTGGTCACTATGAAGGTATGGTCGTATCAATATGGGGTGGTCACTATGAAGGTATGGTCGTATCAATATGGGGTGGTCACTACAATATTTCTAGCTATATGTAGTTGGTCCTAAATAAACTCTATGACCTCCCAAAATATGGAAAAGTTCGTTAGAGCTACTTTTTCTTATCAGATGGCCATACTGACATATTTAATTTTCTTTATAAAAACTTCTTTCTTCTAGTATATAGTTGTTCCCATTTAAAAAATTATCCTGATGCAACCTCCAAAGTGGTTACCTTTACGGCAATCCTGAAAATCTGTATATGATTACTTCTTCTGAACGGTTTGTCGCATCGACATGGTGTTTTCACAAAAGCGTTATAGCAATATGAAACTGATTCTGAATGAGAATGATGCTCGTCTGACCTCATCATGGCACCATAATGGCCATCTCTAAAATCATGTTGTTGCTACTCGTTTTGCATGAATGGTGGCATAGACATGTGGTTTTCACTATATTACTTCTTGCAGTATCTAATTGGTTATAAAACAAATGGTGCTGATTTGACATCCTACATATCCACACTTTTGTGAAAGAGTTTGAAAACCATTCATAATTGACCTTGGACATATTTTATTTCACTGAGCTATGAACACTGTGACTTGCACATATGCGTATGAATTTGACCATACGTTGTATTTAGTTTTATTCTTATAAACGAGTTGATATATTCTACCCCACAATCAGGGCGTGAGTCTACCGAACGCATTTAAGATTTTCTGCACATAGGTTAAGCAGCTGCTTTATAAATTTTAGTTTTTTTATTTACTGATTTATGGACATCCGCTTTAATGGTTGCGATGTGTAATTCCTGTACGTAATAATTGTTCTAGAAAAGTGAACAGAAATCGCTCACTGTATTTCTCCTGCCACATATATTTGACATAAGGCTCTGCAACACATTCTTTAGAGTGACGAAATCAGTGGTCATTTCGGGTTTCAAATTTCAACCGACAATTCGACACGTTCATCTACATTAAAATAGGAAACTAAGGAGAAATGTTTACCATATAATCTGCTATTCCTAATATAATTCAGCTAAGGACCCTCCATACCTGTTTTCGCTGTCATAATTGATATTTCGGAAAACAAATTCCAGGTTATGGTTAGTGATATAATAATAATAATAATAATAATAATAATAATAATAATAATAATAATAATAATAATAATTATTATTATTATTAATGAGGACTTTGTATAGCGCCTAATCTTTAGAAGCTATAAGCGCTTTACAACATTAGATAACACCTAAAAAACATATATAATGATATGATAACGAAAAACAAACACCATGAAATTAAAAAACAAAAACATGCTTAAAATAGTTAAGGTAACGAAACATTATTAAATCTCTAGGTCTATTCTTGCAGTCGAAATAGGTGAGTTTTAAGAGCACTCTTGAATGAGATCACTGTGTCTTTGTGTCTAAGTTCAGTGGGCAATTCGTTCCACGTTGCTGGGCCCTGGTATGCAAAAGAACGTTGTCCGTATGACTTCATTTTGATAGTGGGAATAATGAGAATACGAGTGTCGGAAGAGGAGCGTAAGTATCTTGCTGGTGTGTACACATGGGTGAGGTGAGATAGGTATGTTGGACTGGAGCCAGTCAGTGAAACGTAGCATCGAGAACAAATTTTGTGTTTAATTCTGGATCGAATGGGTAGCCAGTGTAGGGTACAGAGCAGTGGGGAGGTGTGCTCTGTTCGTGGTACTCTAAGAATGATCCGAGCAGCTGTATTTTGAACTTTTTGAAGTTTCTGGAGAAGATACTGAGACGAACCAGATAGAATTGAGTTACAATAGTCCAGTCTTGAAAGTTCTAAGGAACACACAAGTGTTTTAGTGGCATGAACTGAAAGATAATTGCGAATGAAGCCGATGCGTCTCAGCTCAAGATATGCAGCCTTGCATATGTTCATGACATGTTGGTGCAATGAGAGAGTACTGTCTAGAGTAACACCTAGGTTTCGTACTGACTGTGTGAATTTAATGTTGGTGTTGCTGATATTTATTGTTTGAGGTAAAGGATGTGAATGAGAAAGTCTTTGTGTTGTAATCAGAATGGCTTCAGTTTTATCATCATTCATCTGCAGCTTGTTACATGTCATCCATGATTTAACATCGGAAATGCAACTCTCTACACCTTGGATGGTAGCATCAACTTCAGTTGGGTGGCTCGATTTGTATATTTGGGTGACATCAGCGTACAATTGGTGAGACACTGGATGACGATCTATGACACTTGAGAGCGGCTGAGTGTGTAGAATGAAGAGAACAGGTCCAAGAACAGAACCCTGTGGAACACCAAAACATAGATCAACTGGGCTGGAGTGTTTTCCATTTGCAGACACAATTTGTGTCCTGTTGACCAAGTAGGACTTGAACCATAGTAAGGCTGTATCGTGAATGCCAAATACATGATGGAGACGGTGAAGTAATATATCATAGTCTATTGTGTCAAATGCTGCAGACAAGTCAAGGAGGGTGAGGACTGTAATCTTTCCACTATCCAAAGCAGAGAGAAGGTCGTTAACTACTGGCAGACTGTACATTGCTAAAAGACTGTTTGAATTCAGATGAGATACAAGTTGGGATAGAACAACTTTTTCTAAGATTTTTGACATGAATGGGAGGTTAGAAACTGGGCTGTAGTTCTTTAAATCGTTATGGTCAAGTGTTGGTTTCTTCAGCAGAGGCTTTACAATGGCAGTTTTAAAAAATGATGGGAATTCCCCGGATGAGAGAAAAGAATTAATAACATCAGTTAGTGAAGGCAATATTGGATCTAAGCACTCAAGCAGCAGTGATGTCGGAATCGGATCAAGTTCACATGACTTTGGGGCACTCTTCATCATGATTGTACGTACTAAATCCATAGAGACAGGTTCAAATGCTGCTAACGGTTGCCGCTGAAATTCTGTATCGCAATTGTATGGCGACGACGAGTCAATTGAAATTGTGTTGTCAAGCTTATCTCTAATGGTGTGTACTTTGTCACGGAAGAAATTTGCAAACTGGTTCGGAAGGTTGACTGAAGAGAAGGTAGTTGGAAGTGGTGTACATTTGTTCCTTGACATTAGCTTGTTAGTAATCTCAAAGAGCTCTTTGCAGCTGGAACTTTCAGTACTCTTAGTACTGTAGTGGGCTGATTTCGCTGCATGGACTATGTTTGAAACATTCTTCTTAGCTGCTTCGTAGATTTGCTTGTGGATAGTGAGTCTGGTGGAAAGCCAAAGCCTATCAGCCTTACGGCGGTCTCTTTTAGCAGTGCGAAGCTGGTCCCTAACACTGCTATACCACGGAGAACACTTGTGAATTGACACTCTACACTTGGTTGCTGGGGCATGTTTGTCAAGCAATGAACGCAGGCAGTTATCAAGTTGTTCTGCTGTAATAGATAACAAAGTTGTTAGGATTGCTTGGATGTCATGCATTAGTTGGGTTCTATTTATCATACGGAGGTTTCTCTTAGTAGCAAATAAAGGTGGAGGGTTAGGGATTGATACGTCAAGATGGCATATAATGCAGAAGTGATCTGATGCAAGTTCGTGGGACACCAGGGAGGACTGTACAATATTATCATCAGGTCTATAAAGAATCCAGTCTAAAATGTGACCATGTTTATGGATGAAAACGTGAATGGAATCTAGGATTTTCGATGTATATGGGTTTCCAGGACAGTCACAGTGAAAGTTGAAATCTCCAAGTATAATAAGGTTGCCACCTATCGAATTTCCATACTCCAAGAGATTCGGAAACTGCTCCAAAAAGAGAAATTCAGTCAGCTTGTTTTTTTCTACTAGGAGGAGGGCGGTAGAGGCAGAAAAAATGGACTGACCTTTGTTCCAGTGTGAGTGTGGTTTGGACTAGTTCAAACGATGTGTTGTAAAAATTGAAGGTTGTAGTGTGATTAAGACGGTTGACCATGGAGTTCTTTGCTCTGATAGTAATTCCACCTCCGCGGGAGTGGGGGGGGGGGGGACGACACTTGATGAAGTAACCGGGGGTGTTAGATCCGCGCCCTTGGGCTCATCACCTGATGTTTTTAGCCATGTTTCTGTCAGGAAAAAGATGTCGATATTCTGATCGTTTATAAAATTAACTATTTCTGTGCGCTTTTCCAGTGGTCCTACTGATTGGGCATTGAATAATGCGATGCGCAGTGGTATCTCTTGGATAGTTGACACAAAGGTTGATGATTTCAGAGGAATTTGAATTAAGTTATTTATTGCTGTGCCGGAAATGGCGAAATGGAGATAATTGGAATTCTTCTTCCTGTTCTACGCCGGCCAGCTTTGAAACAACGTTTCTTTTTTCGCTTTCGTTTACATTTAAGTAATGATGAATGTAGTCCCAGGTCGTTTAGTCTAGTGCACAATGTTGTGTGGAGAGCCAAGGAGTGGTCATTTAAAGCAATTAATGAGGGTCCATCATAGCATAAACGGATGGACTGGCGAGTATCACGTGATGGCGGTATATTCAACAACAAAGGTATTTGTAGCAGTGGAGCAAGACGGCTGAGTAAAAGTCTAATAGTTCTCGTTTCCAAAACAAGAAGATGATGAAACACATTCCAACAGAACAGCCAATGCATGATGAACAAAATAACGTAGACGAAGACAGACAACAAGCACATAAATCATGAAAAACTGCACAAAAATCCGGAGCAGCTGCCTCAAGCCTGTTAAGCGATAGCGGCCATCTTGGATATAGTCCAGAAACTCCATCGATCTGGCATTGAAAGCGCTTGCCAAGAGGAAATAGTAGTTCGAGCAACCTCTTTGTAGCATCTCAATATTATATCTAATAACGGCCCAATCCTATCACTTGCTGTGATCATACTGTCTGCTTCCTAGTGTGACCTGAATGAGCAGGTACGTTACACAGGCCGTCCCTGTAATAGGAGGCAAATGAGTTTATATATTGTAATTGTTACACAGGCCGTCCGTGGAATAGGAGGCAAATGAGTTTATATATTGTAATTGTTACACAGGCCGTCCCTGTAATAGGAGGCAACTGAGTTTATATATTGTAATTGTTACACAGGCCGTCCCTGTAATAGGAGGCAACCGAGTTTATATATTGTAATTGTTACACAGGCCGTCCCTGTAATAGGAGGCAAATGAGTTTATATATTGTAATTGTTACACAGGCCGTCCCTGTAATAGGAGGCAACTGAGTTTATATATTGTAATTGTTTAGGAAACAGATCAAAACCTATGTGGGCACTGTCGCTGCATTAGAAACAGACCAACCCTACGGTCAATCCAAAACGACAGTTATACAGAGCCTGTAGGACCTGAATACTTTGGGTTTCAATAAATCAGACAATTCAATTCGTGTTTGTGAGAGCAATACAGCTGTCTCTTAAAAACTCCTCCAGTGTTTCTGGAACAACAACGTATCTTGGAATTAGATTTGTGTCAGACACGGAACACATTTTAATGATAACAATGTATCAACTAACTATTATTTTCCGAGGCTATTAATATGGGGCGAACCGCCCATCCATGTGTCAAACCTCCTCCCAGGAAGCACAAGACGATTCCGCTAACTACATATGCACGTTACTTGAGCAATATCATCGTAGATTTTAGGTAACTGAGATGAAAAAAGAATCGTAGTCATCTTCAAATTTCCATCAAATGATCGTTTCTTTCTGTCGGAATGGTAACAACATTCCATGTATTCTTCCAGATAGTGGGGTTTAAATTGATCCATTACCCTGTTCCTAAACATTTTGCAAAGGAACATTTAAAACTACTTATCAATGTTTGTTCCACCGTAATCATCATCATCATCATCAATAATAATAATAATAATAATAATAATAATAAGTAGAGACAACCTCTCCCCCCCCCCCCCGAAAACCTCCAAGTCAATAAATATGTGTCAGCTTCTCCGCAGATAATGGCCAAGTTTGGCTCTTTTCGGAAGGAGCCTAACGTGCAGAAAACGAAAACTGGTGAATCTGTCGGACTTGTACAAAGTAGAGTTTATGCCAATTTTGCTTATGTATAAAACCTCTCTATTACTACCACCATAACCACCACTACTACTACTACGGAAAAGTACATGTGGCTTCTCCAACAGATAATCATCAATTGTGGCTCTTTTCTGAAGAAGGCATTAAGTGTATGCAGCTTTACAAGCCGATAACTCCCAATTTTGACTGTTTCCGGAAGGAACCGTTTAGCGGTAGTATAGATGTAGTGCACATTATCAAAATCTAGCAGTGACATATTGGGGTATATATTTGTAATATAATCGGTAGGGGTAAGGCTTGGTATACCAACATGTGAAAAAAAAATGATTTAGCGTGGAGGCGACTATGGGGCAGACAGGAAGACAGGCAGACGGACAGGAGAACAGATACGTATGTGAGAAAAAATAATAATTAGTGACTGGGTCAGGTTTGAAGAAACGTTACAAGTTCATCCATGGTAATTCTACAGCAAGACTTCAAGTGCCTGTTAATTATATTACGTGTAACCCAACGTTGATATAAATATATAAAATCTACTGCTCGAATTTAGTTGAAATAAAACCATTTTTGTGTTGCATCAAATATGTTAATACATGCTATAAAATTTATAAATCACCCTCAATTGCAATGACTCATATATTTAGTACGAAAGGCTGCCAGAATTAAGGTACGCTATTTTCTCAGTACAATGTAATCAGAATATGGATTTTCTTGTGTTTCACGTTGTCTTAGTGATTTTAAAAATGATTGCATTTCGTAAAATGTTTGCCAAATATCTCATGAAATATACGAAAAATTTCAGACGCATTTAAAGAATTATCACGTTTGGACGACAGTTATGTATCAAAGATGGGATCTTCTTAATAATAATGTCATGACGTCATGTACGTCTTACTTTCTTGAAGATTGACAAAATGTTTGTCACAATGTCTAGATAACTTGAGTTCCTTTTCTCACGAAATAATATCTATTTTAAACCTCGAGCAATGCTCTTGCTAAATATGTGTAAATCTCAAAATCATAAAATATGACCTTACCTTGTGACGCGCAACGAGATAAGGTACCTTTGGGCATATGACGTCATATCGAGAGAACGTTATGATAAAGCCGAGTCATATTACTCCGTTACATTGCAAAGTTCCAAGGCTTGACACATGCGAAATAATTGTCGCACTTTTGGAATATTTACCAATTTTGTCGAAACATTTGCAATATTGATCAATTCAGGTCAATTTAATTTAATATTCGATTCTCTAAAAATGTAAACAGTATTGTAATTAACCACAGGAGTGGACGATATTTTTTGTTCCTTCCCCCTTTCTCCATACACACACAGAATCTTTCTTTTCTTTAGAAGTACATACTTCTTTGCCTACTATCCTAATCATGAAACCAACATCAAAACAACAATTTGATCTCAGTTCAAATTCTAATTGTTATTAATTTTCTTACGTGCAGTTATTTTACGAAACAATGCAGTGACTTTAACTTTTTATTTGAAATTGTCGTTTTTTTTGTTAAGTTTAAATGTTTTAAGCGTAACAGCAAATATTCCTCTCCCACCCACCCCTCTACACACACGATGGACACACCAACATTGTATGTACAATTTAATTTTCCATCCATGTGATTCGATGCATTCAACATTTACTAACAAATATTCACTTGAAATTTTTGCCATTTTGAGTTGAGCTTATATTGAGTTTTATCACAAAACAAGGTAATATAATCATTTAGAAAATAAAGCGGCATGTATCTATATCTGCCAACACTCTTCGTGGATTTAATTGAAAGATGGGTACACGTGTCTTCTTACTTAAGGGCAAACTAATCCCATGTCGTCTTTATAAATCTCAAATGGCTCCATAGTATCCATCACTTTCACCGAAAATACCGTATGGTACCCTTTCTAAATCACTAGGAAAGAAAACAAACAGAAAAGGCAGAAGTCGGTCGCTGGAAATATAGATTGTTTATTTTCGTTTTTTAAATAGCATTTGCATCGGGGGAGAGATAGTGAGATATTGAATGTGCATGTTATCAATTCCTCTGGAGCAAATTCTACATCAAAATTAATGGAATAAACGTAAGTGTATAACGTTGGATAATAAAGTATCCACAAGAATATGAATAATAGCATTAGATTAAGATAATCCTTTATAGTTTCTTTAAACCAATGTGCTTACATTTTAATGGATATGGTCTTCATCCAGTGCGTGGATTTTAGATGGTAGATCATGTTTAAAAATAATCAGAAACAGTCGTGGGCAATGAATGCTATTTTTCTTCTTTTTTATCAGCATAAGGTGCACATTTTTCATTACCTTATACTGCAAAAGATAAGGGAGTGTAATGAAGAAACTTCCACACCTACTATCCAACAAAAAGGGTAGGATGTAGAAGAAAAGGGATGAAATCACACACTATCTCACAAAAGAGGGTATAGAAGAAAAGGGATGAAATCACACACTATCTCACAAAAGAGGGTAGGAGTACTAATACACATACTATACTTATTTACACACAAACATACTATCACACGTCAACGGGTATGGGTGTTTATATATATACTATAGCCACATACACATGCACGCTTCTTCGTAACTGTCTTGATTTTGAATTAAATTAAATCCACGCAAAGCATATCCTCCTGAATAATCGTCGTACAAAATGCCGCGCCCTCTACAATGCCCCATCCCTTCCCTGTGGCGGAACTGCAGATAGGTTGGGTCGACCGACAAATCTCAATGATTCTACCTACTGTAGGTAGATCGAGTAGGAAGCAGGTCATGTACGAGAGGTGAGTCATGAAGACCGTATACAGTGGTCTAAACGATGTCTTATTCATCCATGTCAGAAATTACGGAAGATTCAGTTTTAGACAAAGGGCCAAAACCTTCGGTCAAGAAAAGGCAAAGTTTGCAAGAGGATTGGAGATGTCTGTGTGCTGGTAAACATTCTCCATTGCTTGATGTCGGAATGTGTCTGAAATCGTAGAACAGTGGCCCTTGATTGGTATGGGAGCTAACTATTTCTCCTCCAAGAGCCATAGGCGGGATTTAGTAGCTGTCTTTGGTACTGAGGCTATTAAGGGAGAGGTATGTTTCTGCCCACACCACTGAACATTCTCAGTTTGCCTTCATATGCTTTCAAAGTGGTGGGCCTTCTTTCCAGAGCAATTCTGTCCAATACCTGTTCCGAGAAGCGATTCTTCGATTCTTCTGATGGCATGCTTAATATGAGCTAAGCGTGCAGATGGGCAGGTGGTGGGGGCGTGGGGTAATAGAGGGGTCGAGGTATGGGCCTTTTGGGATATGTCCGCTTCTAAGTTTAGTAAGTAGATGATCCTTGATTGTTTCTACTTGCAAGGTTTTGTGGATCAGAGGGGTTTGAAAGAAATGTGTGAACATCGAGATAGTTCCATTTCAGGTTTATGGATATGAGACTGAACAGACTAAGGTCTGGAGCTTTGCGTTCCATATCGTCGCAAATAGGTCCACAAAAGGTCGACGTAGATTCTACCGAGGACCGAGGGCTGAATGAACCATCCGGTGTGAATCGGCTGATGGACAGTGAATCCGCTGAATATTGAGCCTGTCTGAGATGTTGCAGACTTGGATGTGGATTTTTCAATGATGACATCGCTTGAGAAAATCTTGAACCAAAAGGTGTAGGTTTGGGAACTTGGTCCCCTCCTGCTTTCAGATATAAATGTCGTGTTGTAAACTCGAATGAGAACGCCCTTTCCGGACAGCCTCTTCTGTCACGATCGAAAGGTAATCAATATGGCCTTCATTTCCAAGAGGTTGCTGTATTATGAGCGTTCCTAAAGGGGCCAACCCTCGCTCACTTTGAAGGAGGGCATGAGGTGGGCACTGTGGATAATTAAGCTAGCGTCCGTGCTGATCGTGAGATCTGGCGGTATCATCATCAAGCAAGAAACAGTAGTGGATCATAAGAGAGTAGCCAGTACGTACGTTATTTTGGTTATACATTGTGTCATTCGGTGTTTGTTGTAATATGTGTCCACAAAGACAGCACACAGGACTGTGAAATTTACAAGGTACTTTGTTTACAATAACTGCTGTAAAATAAAGACGTAGTAGCGTCTCAGAGTGCTATATTTAGACTGCAATTATCCAGAATAGTAGCATGGCGCCGCACAGCAAAGAGCTAAAGAGCTGTCACGTGAGCAGAAAAAGACTATATTGCGTTCATATGAGAATAATTTCACTGGCAGGAATATATCTAAAGTAAGAGACATATCTTGGTCTACGATTCAGAAATTTTTGGAAAGATTTGGTGAACGTGGTCCTAGTTAAAATCAGATTTGAAGCGGGAGGTCAAAATTTAGTGGTGATAGAGAAAGAGACAATCATGTACTCTGTTGTCTGCTTCACAAGAACTGTAGACAAATTTTAGCGGATCTAACTGTGGAATTTAATAATACAATATCAGTACCTGTTTCTCAGAGTACTGTCAAGAGGAAATTAAGATGTTATGAATTTAGAAGATACGCAGTTCGGAAGAGGACGACAATCTCTAAACAAATCGCCATTGCCGTGTTTCATGGTGCGATGAGCGACGAAACTGGACTGTTGAGAGAAATTGGTGCAATATTATTTTCAGTGACGGGACAATAGTTATGTTAGACCAGGATAAGAAGGTATTTGTGTGGCTCAAACGCAGAGAGGAATGGAAACCAGAATGCTTGGGAATGTACAGTAGTCATTCTCCCAGTAAAACATCTCCGCTATATTTTGGGGTTGTATAACTTTTAATGTGGCCGGCATACTGACACCTGTTGAAGATATCATCCATTCAAAACAAAACTTTAAAAAATGGCTGACCGAAATTAAAACTAAAGGTGATCTCATCAGTGTCATCAACAATATTTTACAGTCAGTGGATCAGACTCATATTGGACAACTATACGAGTCTTTACGTAAGCGGATATAGTCTGTCATAAAAGGTAAAAAGGATCAATTACGAAATGCTAAAACTTTGTAAGTATCATTTTCTTCTTAATTTCCTAGTTTCCTGATTTTAAATTACAACAAAATCAATATTGCGTCAACAACGTCATGTCAAGTGGATACTTAAAATTATGACCCGCTACTGTATAATCCGAAACTTTTATCATCGGGTCTCATAGGCAAAGTTTTGGCTGCCACTGAAGATAGGAGGGTGATCTGCTGGGCTATCGTCAACGGGCGTCGCAGGTCGAGTGTGCTCATGGCAGTATTGTGAAGACTGGAGAAATGAAGAGATTCGTAACCTAATATATGACTCTTTAAATGGATGGAGTTCCAGGTTGAGGCAAACAACAAACCAAAGTGGTTTGGTACCCCATGCCCAGATGAATGAAGAGCTGGGACAGATTGTGATAGGGTGTTTCTTTGCTGACAAGGAATCTGAGACAACGCAAGAATGATGCTAAATATTGTATGTATTGCTTCAAAGGATTGCTCACCGTGTACCTTTGACCTGTAAGGCATTCCTGCCCAACTGACATGGACACAGTCGTTGGTTGTCCATGCTGAATTCGGGTACCCTAAGGTGTTGGTTGAGTTACGACCTTAAACAGTCCTGGAGTAAGATTCCTGTGATGTTGTGTTATGCAGGAACTCGACCGTTCTTGTCTTGACATGATTGTATATTTTAGAGAGAACCATAGGTTGTCTCCACATGGTGTATCATACATCGTGCTGAAGGGTGAAGTATTCAGGATATCGGGAAAAGGGAAACATTGGCATGGCATCGTTTTCTGTTGGAATGTTGCCTTATAAAAAAAACTGCATCGAAATCGGACATCCTCTTGCTTCGCAGTATTATGTCCTGGTTTGCTGGGCCGGCACGAGGTCCGCCTCCTGGTGGCTATTTTCTGGCATTATCTATCCGACCGAAAAACAAGCGATTGGAAGCGAGAGGGTACTATTTGATATTGGCCTTATGATAGTCTCTCAGCAGCGCAGATTTGAACTTGAATGCATCTGTTCTGCAAGCTAGCGCTTAACTCACACAATAATGAAATTAGAGAGTGAGTGTTGATCTGACCAACTGAATATACTAACCATACGTGAAACTGACTTCCCGACGTGGAAGGTGTCTAGGCTATGTTCAAGGTTGTTGAAATATAACCAAATCGATACTACGATGCTGTGAACCGGTTTTTGCGTGACCAAATGGTTCTCTGATCCATGCACACAGAGGAAGGTTTCGATATTTTCAGGCCAGCGACGTCTTTTTCAAAAGCTGGGTCTTCAGTGTAAAAAATTAGTGTCATTCAAAATGCCATGGTTACAGTTATTAAGAGTCGTCGTTGCAAAAAGAAATGCCTGTTAATGCTTTGGTCCTCAACTTGTCTTTCAAAGCAGTGCGTGAAGTCTGCGACTCGATCAGACTGTAGCTGGTGTCTTGAAATAGGCCAGCATTTTGCTAAGAGATAGACGGATATGAGAATTCCGTCAGAGGCTATAGACGGAGCAGGAGGAGTAGTGTCCCAAAGACTATTTCAGTCGATGCACGGAAGGCTGGGTCTTACCTGGACAACATCGGATCAAGGATGGAAGATGATATATGTGAGCATATGTCTTCAAACTCATATAGATAGAGACAATTAATAATTTACGAAGTATGGAAGCAAGCTATGCGTGGTGGTTATTTTAACCACTGAAGAATGAGGGTCGATGATTGGTTGAAATTAATACTGGAAAAGCAGTAACGTGTCTTTTCGGAAGAAGCATATGTATTAGTAAATTGTACTCATTAGTGTGCTTGAACCTAGTTATTTTCGTTTTTAATAGCTGTACCGCAAAGGTAGTACCGGATGTAAACAGGGAGATTTCACTGGTCCGGAACTTCATCGTAGACAAATAAAACGGGATTTGTTCGCAAAAAAAGATCCGCGCAGCATATAATTTTGATCGTTTTAAAAGTGTATGTTTTGGATAGATCATACATGTAAAAGTGTTTGCCAGTCTTACTACAAAGGCGAAGTAATTTGACAAAATATTAACCGTACGGTCTATGGACATTGAACGATTACACCTAGTGGAATTGGACCAGGATAACATATGCAAAACCGTTTTCCTACCCGTTTTATTGGCCAATTAGGGTGAATTAGTTTTCAACGTTTAATAATAACTTCTCTGTTGTGTACATTTTGAGACACCTTTATTTACAGTACCAATTTTTATTCACGATGGATTTTAAAAACAAGTATTCCAGGATAGCTTAAAGAAATGTTGTCTAATGCATTTTGTCAGCAGTCCTATTAATAACGCCTGTTCCTCAAAATATATTTGTTATACATTAGAACATATAAATGTATCGGTAACAATTCTCGAATTTCAAAAGTGGAACTATATGATTGCAATTATTAAAGGGTAGGGAAGAACAAGTACAGTTTCAAACTAAAGTCTGTCTAAAAATATAGCATTATTCCCTGATTAGTCAAACCGGGTACATGTAACCGAAAAACAAATTGACAGCTTAAAGAGGTTACATGATTACAGTGTATTAAGTGTTGTATCTTGCCTTCTGAACTTAGTATTGAATTGATGCTAAAACATTTTTTTTACCGATTTTCCCCTAATCTTCATCCATTTGCCAAGTGTTTGCCTCATTTTTATTGGTAGAGCTCTCTCCGCCTTGATTGCAGGAAAACATCTTCCTTTAATAACTGACAAAATGTTAAATTTGCTAATTTATTAACGCCGAAATGCGCCACTTGCTTTCCCAAAGGTGGTGAAAATTAAAGCCCGTGACGAAGAAGTTGTTTTCAATATTTACTTCCCTTTTATATCGCAATTATTTCACACGCATACGTCCGAAATAAACATTTGCCATAAGCGTATCATTTTGATCATTTTAAACGTTTACTCTTGGATAGATCATATCATACATTGGATGTAAGCGTGTTTAGTCGGTTTTACCACAAAGCAATGGTATTTTGACAAAATATTAATAGTACGGTCTATGCGAACTGAATTACTTGTTTATGTCCATGTGAGTTAGCTGGCAAGTACATCTCATAGGAAGTTAGCCACGACTGAACTGGGAAAGTGGGATGTCCGAGACGGAGAACAATGTTGCGACTCCGTCCACTCTGAGACACGGAGATCTTCAGGCATTCACGTCTGTTTTGCCGAAGAGGCACAAGGAGGATACCGGGTGTCCGGGAATCGGAAGTCGCCGCAGGCGGTACTTAGTCGAGACAGAGCTAGAGTCCGGTGCTGGATAGTGTGAGAGAAAGATTCGTCATATTTGGTGTCAGTTATGCTGGATGGATGTGAAAGAGTTGCGGCTGAACAAGGCGTGAATGAGTGTTAGGCGCTGTGTTTTCGGTCCTGGACAATGTATACCTGGAAGACAGATCACCTTCCATGGTCCCCGTGGTCGATGGTGTAGGTCAAGGCTGTGCCAAAGTTGGAGACGTGGTTTGGGGTTGGCTGAATTCTGGTGCCTATGTCCGGTACGAACTATCAAGGGAATGATCCACATATCCAGTACATGAGTATGTATGAGTTGATTGTTTGTCCAGTAATGATTAAGGTAGGCCGACATATCATGTTGGTACTTGACCGGAAGTCCGTGCAGTGATGGAAATCTCTGTTTGTGGCTCTATGGACTGGGTATACCGGGAAAATATAAAGCCGTACCCAGTCCCGTTAGTACATGACGTTGGTCGAGGCTGTGCCAGAGTTGGATCCATGCCACTGGGCCGGTTGACCTCTGGTGTCTAAGTTTGGTACCGGCCATTGAGGTAATGGATCCTTTGCATCCCAGCTCGTAATTATGCCCATTGTGTTGACGTTTGGAGCTAGAGAGAACAGAACAATGGCATACAAAGGTGAAATCAATCAAGCCTCGCGGGAAATAACATGAATGTAATAGAACAATTACTTGACAGAATATACATAAACAAAGGTCAATTCTGATCTGAATTTAAAATACCATAAAATACCATAAACCATACAACAGGCAATTAAGATGGTGCCGAGGAGCTTATCGTAAGACGAAGTTAAATAAATAAAGTGAAAAATATTCGTTTACGATGAAAATGGGGTGCGAAATAGATATAACTATAGATGGAGTATGCTTCCTCGATGTCCGAAAACGCAAAAGAATGGTTCACTTATGAAAAGGCACAAGTGAAATCTGCATTTGAGAGGCCTCGAGAAAGAGCGTACTTCCAAGAACGAGCAGAAATAGCAGCTAGGACTGCATTTAGGAGTCAATCCCTTTATTCAAGGGAAGACCACTTATGTCTGAGTCTACTACTGCTGTTGCGAAACTAAGCCCAAAGACATGGCTAACGTCTTTGCGAGGCAGTGGATGCACTCTTAACGCATTATGATCGAGTAACGAATTAGAAGCGGAACTGGATTCCGTTCAATAAACCTGTTGAGGACCTTTTAAACTGGCAAGATCACAAGATCGAATATTAATGTTATTATCTTTTTAAATTTATTTTTTTATATTTTATTTCTGTATTTAATTTTTTTTTCCCTTTGGGAGGGGATATCAATAACCAAAGAAAAGTCATCCTTCGAAGCCACACACATCTGTGAGCGTGTAATTTGTGGGATTAAGGCATGGCTTGGACTGCCGTTGCGGCGTGGCGGCACTGTCTTAAGCCGGTTTATTAATGGGGTCTCCATTATTACCGCAGAGGTTGCAGCCATGGTAAAATGTTTGAACTACGTCGTTACCCCTCGAGGGGTGGGTTTCGTTATCTTTCTGTGCTCGTCCCCTTGTGGAGGGATGGGTTTGGTGTTTCATTAGTTTCCAAAATCTAGCTGAGGTACAGTTTGCTGTAATATTGGCGCCCTATTCACTTTGGTATTAACGGGTAATGAAAGGAAAGGAAAAACAGACACAGTTACCCTGCATTCACTGTTTTCCGAATGGAAGATTCCATATACTAACTTCAGATATTATAAAATCGGCATGTTCTAGATACTTCGCAAATTATGTGGAATGATAACTCCACAAACAAGCTTCGAAACATCAAGCCCATCATCAGAGAGTGACATACCTCATACAGAATAAACCGCAGAGATGATTTGGAATTGTGCGTATAGGGCATACAATCCTGAAGCATGCATACCTCCTGAAGAGTGAATCTCGACCAGACTGCATACCCTGCCATTGTCCACTGACAGTGGAACAAATTATTGTCAAGTGTAACGAATTCCACTCTGTGAGACAGTTGTTTTATGTTTTGTGAACTAAATTAAGGAAATTTATGATGATGTACCACCAGAAAAGATCTTCGACTTTTTGAGGGAATGCAGCTTATATAACACATTTTGACCCGATATTGTAAAGATTTTAATTATTTTTTGTTACCTTTGTCTTTTAGTTTTTATACATTTTACATAATTTTAACAGGTTTATCTTTTATCTTGCGGTACTTCATGCTAACTTTTATTTGGAATGGTTTATTTACATAAAGTGTTTCTTGTAATTATTTATAATTCGATTTTTAGAGCTTTGTTTTTAAGCAGCACGATATAGCTATTTCCGTGCTGGCGTGCCGCTCAGCGCTAATACCTACCTACCTACCTACCTACCTACCTACCTACCTACCTACCTACATACATACATACATACATACATACATACATACATACATACATACATACATACATACATACATACATAAATACAAACATACATACAAGATCGAAAAAAATATATGCAAAAGTTGAAACAACTGATAAAGTTGCAAATGAAAAAACAAAACAAAAACACAATTACGCTGATATTGCAATATTGTAGCCAATGTCTCTATATGAAAGGATTAAGCCCAGTGTCTTATGTTGAGACTGATGCCGTGCTCATTTAAAAATTAGTGGTCTGCGTCCCGTAAACGGCACTGAGAAAACCTATTGGTACAGCTATATGGAACCTTAGCTGGTATCACGGTACCAATTTCTTTTCCAAAGGCCACAATGCAAACGTTCGGTGAAATAAATCTACCATCTGTCCTACTTTAGCATGCGTATCACACACTTTTATATAAAGCAATCTTTGATTGACAATTTGACGATGACAGAACCAGGTAGTCCGCAGCACTTAAGAGAAATAACTCTGCCATAACTAGACAGGGGTAAGAGTTATCCTGTCACAAGAGATAATTTTCATTGATGTGTATCATATTTTTAAAATATCATGAAAAAACAAAACGTGATCTAATATAAATTAATTTAATCTCACATGTAGCCAAGTGACTTTTCTTACAGCCTGATAGAAACTACAACTCTTACATAATGCACCAATCACAGCTAGCTTTGTTGTTTATTTCTGAATACAATGTTTCCTACCAGTTAGATGAAACCTAACTTGCGCACAAAATAAGCACTCACAGAGATTTCTCTCCGCTCCATCTGTGACCAAATATTGCAATTATTGTTAGGCCACTTGCTTTTCGAAAGTCAAGTTTTTTTCACTGGTTGATATATTTTTCAGCACGTACAGAAATAAAAAAAAGATGGCCCTTCGTTTGACTCGGTTGAGTCAAATAAACAAGTATTATTAGGCTCACTGATATACACTCGTTTTGAAGCCATACTTTGTGAACTATTGTTCCCTAAATCATGCAGAAAGAACGAACGGTTGAAGGGTTAAAAATAAATGCATATAATGCTATATCAGTAAAATATTATTCGTGTTTGATAAAAAGCTCTGTTATTTACTCATATCTAGGGTATTTTAAAACTATATGCATTTGTCGGCTTATTTTACAATTATATTAGGTTTGTTTGAATATTATATCTAAAGTGTCGTGTCATGCCTGTCGAAGAAGTATATCCTGTTCAAGTTTTGACTTTGAATAAGCGTCATATGTCCTTAAGAGGAAAACTGGCCACTCTGTTTCACGGAAGTATTCTGATGGGTTTTCCTTGGCCTTAAACTGGCAATTTCTTCTCCGCTTCAGTGATACTGCAGGTTACGATAAACAAACCCGTCCAATCGGTCAAGTAGCACTATCAAGGTCAATGTAAACGAAGACCATACACAACATATTTTGCTATAAATTCGTTCCGTATTGTTACATTTTCTGCATTTTCACAATATCTGCATTATATCTCATAAATCTGGAATGCCATGCAGTAATAATGCTCAACGTAAACAATGTTTCATCTAAATGAAAGCAGCAAAATGTCCATAGTTCTAATACGCTGTTCAAATCATGTGCGATCAAATTAAGAATGCCACTCAGCCCCTGCCGCAAATAGCACTAATTGAAACTGTTATAAAGTTTACTTTTCTTTTCCATGGAATTCTTTACGACTGATTGCTAATTTCAAAATTTGTATTTGTATTGCGTTATTGTTAGTCAAGGCAAGTAACATTATACTTTTGCGTTAAAGGAATATACACCAATTAGCTCGACTTTCTATAACGTCATTTAACTTACATTCTGAATATAGAAAATGTGTTTGCTTTTTGTATTTCAAAGGATAATATGCATATAGGCATATAGTTGCATATGACTGTGACTTGCATAGAAAATAAAAAGTGACATATTTCCTACTTAAATGCAAGTCTCAATTCTAGTTGACAACAGTCACTTTTGACTTGTCGTGAACAGCGGCCTTGATGTAACGATACTAATTATGTATAGGAAGTATGTGGAGTTTAACGTGTACTGAACATTAGAATCAGAAACAAATGGTAAGGCTAGCAGTGATTGGTTTATTTCGTAAGAGCTATAGCTGTTGTTATTCTTAGAAGAATGTTGAGTCCCTTAGGTACCTAAAAAATTAAATATATTTATTTTATAATTGTTTGTTTTGTATTTGTTATTAATTTGCATCTCTTATACGGTATAAAGTAAGAATTTATTCCTTGATAATCCTAGTTCTTCTTCCGAATATTACTCTTGTGGGGTTATCTCTCTTAAGTGCTGTGGAGAACCATATTTTCTAGGTCACATTTGATGGTCAAGGATGGATATCTTGGATGGCATATGATGCGCATGCCAAAATATGGCAGAAGGTACATTTACTTAACCAAACGTTAATATTTCGGTTTTAATCAGAGAACAATATGTATTTCACAAAAGTTTTCAATTAATTTTTGTATCAGTCCTTTTTTTTTAGAAGAGGTGAAAGAAAAAGATTTTAGGTATTTTGTTGAGACTTTCTCAATGAAAGTTTTCCAGGCGATCATAAGTTAAAGTTTGAAAAATATAGAATTTCCAGGAAAAGTTTTAAGTCAGAATTTCCAGGAAAAGTTTTAAGTCATCAGGTAGTGTTTTATTGTGTTGTGACACTAGCCTCCACATCCTCCGGTATCCAATGGGTGCTTGCTGCTACGAACATGGTATAATAGTGCCAATTTTGCAAACCCAGCTGGGCTGAGCTAAATGTGTAGGGAATATTGGATTCAGAAAGAAACATCTAGGCTAGCTGTGATTGTTGCATTTTGTAAGATTAGCAGTTTCGATCATGCTGAAATAGGGTTGAGTCCCTTTGCGACATGTGAGATTATGCTCATTTGTATTTAGACATTATTTTGTATTTTTCATAATTTTTAAAATTGTAACAAACATAAGTGAAAATTTATCTTTTGTGAACGGATAACTCTTACCCCTGCCTAGTTCCAGCAGAGTTATCTCTCTTAAGTTATGATGAGAACATAGATCCGTCCTTGTCAAATTGACAGTCTAAGATTGCTCTCTATGACAGCGCGTGGATCTCATGCTGACGTAGGTAGAATGTATATTTACTTAAACAAAAACATTAGCATTGAGGTACATGGAGAATTTTTTTTTTTACCATGATACCTATAGGTGACAACAGCCTCGCAGTGTATCCACATAAACATATACATGTAGGCACCATTTATAAACCTTAATAGTACGATTTAGAAGAAGAAAAAAAAACATTGACGCTGAACATTTATGTTTAAACATTGACAGACATTTATTGAAAAAATATATACAATCTTCAGAAATTAGCACACATTGGCTTTGAATCAGGGCTGTTGGTAGAGATGAATATGGCAGACAGTGAGTTGTATGACCTGGTGGCTCAGCACCAATGGATTCGGCACATACATGGCCACATGCAACAAAATACATTATTTAAAAAATGTACCGCGTGTGGCTGATTTTGGTCACTAATTGGAATGTCTCATATATGTGATATATGTCATAAATAGAACAAGTATGTTAAATACTTGTTTATGACAGTAATGAGAAGATTTAATATGAAATATTATATAAACCCTGATTCATGATGCATATTCCAGTAAAACTGGTTTAATAATTTCTTACGGCAATGCTTACAAGCATGAAAAGTTGATAACGGTATTTGTTCTTCCTAACTTAGCTAATTATTTTGAACTTCATATATAGGACAAATATAAATTAAATGCATGCATTCGATTTTAATTATTTTCCCTTTTATTTCAGATGGAAATACACACTGTTTCACCTGAAGTTTTAGTGTTTGTAAAGTATGTAGTAGTACAGTTGCCCCGGGATTGTCCTTGGACCGATGGGGCCTTCACATATTTGCATAAGGTAAGATGATCAGACTTCTCTACTGAAATTTTCTCTTCTTTGCTCTTGTATCCTTTGATTACTTTGTGATAAGCTACATCCCTTTTGGAAGCACCAAAACATTACCACAATAGCAAGGGTACAGACTGCAAGCTACAGTAAGTTTTCTTTTAAATATGAGATCCAACAGCCTGCCAACTAATAATAAACAATATAATATTCAAATAATTACGCGGGCCTTAATGTAAATGTGCTTTATATCGTTTTATTTAGCAGTTAGTGGCAATCATCTTTGTGTATATCAAGTTTTACTGAGTTTCTTTTGCTTCATATCCTGCTTTCTTGCTGTTTATTTATTTATTTTTTTTTTGGTATTTATTTTACTTATTACTTTTCTTTAAATGTAATTATTTATCACCTTCATTTCCTGATATCGTAATGATTAATATGGCCTTTGTGCAGAATGCTAACAAACTTGTCATATTTCGTGTCTTGACTTTCATCTGTATGCCTTCTGTGATGTGTCACACATAAGTTTTATTTATTTAAAAATATATATCTGCACGTTGTACATATTGTTGTTTGTCATTGAAGCTGCTGTTGGCGGCAGACTGAAAATAAATATTGCAAAAGTGGCCGACTGGTAGACCATTTCGGTCCAGAAGTGTCTAATATACCCGAATATATATATCTTTTTTAATTTTACGTCTGCTGCGTTTCGGGAATTTACTAGACAAAATATATTAGATCGGTGTGCCAACAGGAAATTTCATGAATATGTCCCTGACGGGAGCATCATGTCGGCCGCAATTTTTCACGTTGGCATACCGATGTAAGATATTGTGTCTAGTACATTCTTGAATCATATCAGATGTAAAGAAACGTGATATATTCCAGTATATTAGACCCTGTCGAGCGTATGTCTTCTTGTTTTGCAATATGTATTTTCAGTTTGTTTCCTGGCGATTCACGTTTTCCCCCTACGGTTTTGTTGGTGACTAGAAATACCTGATGGTCAGGTACTCTCTTGTCTTTGTTGGGGTTATGGGGCCTAAAGGTAATAATCTTTATTTACGTTTGACAGTTTGGATAATACAATTAGCTGTTATTGTGACAAAAAGGCTACATCTTTCGAACGCTCCGTGTACAGAGACATATAGCCACGAAAGGTAGCTCTGATTTCATTGAATCTACTCTGAAGAACGAGAGAGTTTGTTGAGGACTTTTGGAATTTGCAATGATCAATATTATTTTGGGAGTAGTTTTCATAACAAAGAGGTGATTTTAAAATGGAGACTTTTGCAGAATTGTCAAGATTTAATGTTATAATGTTATGAAACGGATGCCGCTGTTGGCAGTCCTAGATTTGTATTTGAGGAGAAATTTGCGTCTGTCAATCGCCTTAGCTTATTCCAGAACCAAATCTATAGTTTTATTATTTTTATCCCATCTTTTAAAGTACCCTTTGAGTTTACTACGTCGTTTGATGAGCTCCTTCTGTAAACAGATGTGCATTAATCGAAAATATTCGAACGGAAGGGTTTAATCACATCTTTTGGGTGACAGCTGGTGGGCAAAATATATGTTTTGGCGTCTGTCGGCTTTCAAAAACAGTTTGGTTGCTATATTTTTTATCTTGTTACATGCATCAACTATCCAGAAATATATTAAACTTGTCTGGTGACCCTAACGTGAATTGTATGGCTGGATGGAAGCTGTTATTAGGTTCCAACAATTGTCTTCTGAAGAATCTGTTGACACATGTTGGTGTTTTGTCAAAGCCCAAAGCTATACCATTTACAACGGTATAATGCTGGTCATTAAACACAACTGTTACTCTTGAAACCAAGGTTCAGAAACTGTACAAGGTATTATGTCAAGACAAATGGATGGAATGGCTGTTCCATGCTTCACTGCAAGTTTTTATGTTCTCGTCATGCAGTATCTTTGCATAGAGGGTGCACAAATCCATTAGAGACGATGGTTATAATTGCAGACAGACTGGTTTTAGGGGCTTGATTGAGATATCATTTGGTGTTCTGTATATAACAAGTGCGATTTTGTAATAAAGGGCAGAGGTGGTAGTGCCTAAATTCAAGAATGTGTTCTGTGTGGTGATTGTTACAAGAGATGATGGGCCTACCAAGCTTACCTGCCTTGCGAATTTTGTGGAGCAGGTAGAAACGTCTGGTAATGGGTCAGGAGGAATCAAAAAAGTCAAGGTTTCATCGTCAATGTCTCCTGTTATTGCATATCCTTATATATTTTACTTAAAATCGCTGTGTTTATTTAATGTTGAGAGTTTTTGTTCAGTTTGACACAGAATCTTTGTTTTGACCACTTTACCTTGACCTCGGCGATTGAGTCACTTGTGTATTTTACAAAAATGAAAGACCCCTTTTCCGCTGGTTTTTATGACGATATTATCTGTTTCCTGTGATTTTATAAGGTATTATCTTCCTTGTCAGTTGAATTATACTTCTTCTCACATGTGTCTGAGCGGCGATATCACTCTCAATGATGGACATAAAAGCTTTGAGATTTGCATCTTTACTTAAAAAGGACAGTGACACTGAATTCTTCAGTTGTTGCATGGAAAATAAAATTTGATAAATACCAAGTTTATACACTTTTTAAACATGATAGTGACATACATGCACTTGAATCTTTTAGCACATTATGGTACAAACGTCACTATACATGTTATGTATGCGTGCATAAGGAAACGTATGGAACTTAATTCAGAAATGATGGTTGTGTAACCAGAGATTATATGTTCGCTGTGCGAAAGTCATCTTCGACCGAGTCCAGCGTCGTTAGTCTGATTGGCCAACATTTTAGACGACAACTCTTTGGTTTATATATATATATATATATATATATATATATATATATATATATATATATATATATATATATATATATACATACTCTGTACATGAAATTTTGCAAATAAAATGCATCTACTCCGGCATACCGTTTTTATATGAATCTGCAGGGACATAATGGGTGATTAGCCATGAATGTTTGGTTTAACGTCACCACATCAAAATATATTTGAATATGGTACTTATTTATCATATTTCAGGTTCCATGCAACAGCTAAAGAATTCAGTACCACTGTCTTTTTTAACGGTCTCTCTTTTTCCGGTATGTATAGTAAAATAGGTGGTACTTTTTCAATCCGCAAAATTGGATGGCTTATATGAAAAGCTCTTCCATCAGCCAAAAAAGTAGAGGGACTAAGTATGCTGCAAAAGAAAGACCAGTCAACCAAGGAATTTAACAGAGTGATACTTGTCAACTTGAATCGTCAGACATTCTTTCGACTTAACGACAATCTTTCCAAATTAGTTTTTCCCAATTACGGTCAAACTGTTTTATCAAAGAAACTGTAGGATGTTCTGTAAAAATGCTGTTAATGGAGTAAAGATCTTAGAAGAAATTACATTCCTGTCAAATGGAAAATGGACTTCGTTCCTTGGCAAAGATATCATCAGTTTGGAGATCTTACACTCAGTAGCATACTATGGGTAAATGGCGCCCGGGGCGACGATGATGGCCCAAAAGGCCAGAATATGAGGCCAGAGTAGATGTGAAGCATATCCAGCCTGATGGTTTCTCTGGTAAGGGACACAATTCATATTTAATTGTAAATGAGTTCTTTTTTAATCTTTTACTAAATTAGTAAAAATATATTTTGTAAAGATACACAAGCATCCCTGTCACTCAAATGTGTGCACCAAGTTACCATTGTATTCTTTTCTAACGTAAATATAGTATGGGTTACGTTGTAATTTCTTATACAGCAGTACCTGTTTTAGTACTTTCGAACAATCATCAAGTGTATAGTTTTAATAAATCACGTGCACAACTTACTATGGCACGTGCAAGTTGTCAGCATTATGAACTCACTTACCTCATGTTTTAGTCATTAGCTAGTACATGTATAGAAGGACTGAAGTTTCCAGTATAGACACATATAGCGTGAAGCCTTGTCAAGCTGCTGCCTCCTTCACGACAGTTTATATCTTTAAGCTGTAGAAGTATGTAGCAATCGTATACCTTCCTCTTTCCTTCTATCATCCGTGTTTGACAGAGTATTTTGCTTTGTTAGATGACTCAGAATTTTCATAGATTTCGAGTATATCACTCCCCATTCCACATAATGCTGTCAGATTTAATAATGGCTGTTTCCAGTGTACAGTTGCATTTTACATTAGTCGACAAGCTGGTAATAATTATGAATGTTGTATGTAGTGAATGATTAGAATGGTTCCAGCTTCTTGTAATTTCGTGTAATTTATTCTTGTTTTAAATAGATTCGCTTACGAACTTGGTTATCATGTAATCCTATACTGTCGTCCTTAACTCGGGACAGTTTTTAATGTTTAAAACTAGGTCTTTCCTTGTGCACGCATGCATAACATGTATAGTGATGTTCGTACCATAATGTGCTGAAAGATTCTATATTATGTATTTCACTATTCAGCAATATTTTAGCTGATAAGGAGGCGCTTGGCCAAGAAATGATCGTTGTCTAACCAGAGGTTGCATGTTGGCTTAGTCATGTTCGACCCAACATTTTAGATGACATTCTCTAACCATCGTCGTCGTGGAAGTGGTTCATTCCATGTTTTGTCGCCCTATTAATGTGCAGTAGTGTATTTTCACGTTTGGTATGCGAGCAGCATAATTTCCTGTATGTTATGTGAACAGCAACATTTTCTAATTTTCTAATTTCCTGTATGTTATGTGAACAGAATAATTTCATGACTTGGTGTCTGTTATATGAAAATAATAGTTTCATACCTGTAATTTGAACGCTGTGATCTTCTAATTGGCATGTATACAAGATAGTTTTATATTGGTGAATAGACTATGTGTAGCCATGTTGTTGTAAGAACAAATACATTCATCAATAGCATGTGGAAAACTTCTCAATACTTCATTTGAAATTTTTGCGCATTATTTGAGGATCAATATCTAGTATATGCGTTGAAAATTAGTAGAAATTTGTTTCTGGTTTAAATGGTGTACCAGATCAAAATTGAATGTCTGAATCTCATTGTGTAGCTAAAAGTCAGAAACTGCTCATTATAGATTATGTCTGCATCTTTTCTTTTTAATTTTGTTTTCTTTTGCAAATAAATATTTTATATCGATAATGGGTTTTCTCCTTTTTACCTGATCCAGTCCTCGCTAAGTCTATTCTTATGACACTCCTTCAGTTTTATTCCTTGGTAAACAACGCAATTTGCATTGTACATTCCATATAGATTGATGAGACAACTAAAAAAATAATACTGCACTTATTTACTATCTTTAAATATTTTTCTTTTACATAGATGAATAATTTAACCATCTTCTAGATCCCTCCTAGATCAAATCAAAATTTATAAACTAGTGTAAATACAAATATTCCAACTACATGCATATTGAAGATATCTTTTTAACCCAAAGAGGAGAGTTCCTGACTCAGAAAAATGTATTATGAAAGACTCTTGGATTCGAGAAGGATGCTACAAAAATGATTCTGGGCTTCCTAAGAAAACTTTCAGCACTAAAATCGAAAGAAAAACATGTTCCAAGTTTTGACACTGTTATGAAGGAATATACATTCATGCACATGCATAGTCAGGTTGCATATAACATAACATAACTCCCCTCTTTCACAGAAAAAGTATGGTATAGTTTTCTCAACGTTTTTCGAAGATTATGGAGATTTTGTAATCCTGCGCCTCCGTGCGTCCCTACGTAATGTCACGCTATTACTCTTGTACGTTTATTGCAGACACTTTTCACCTCTGGTGTATGATTCCGCGCGTTTAGTAGATGTGCACAGTGGTTTCAGAACTTTGATATATTCCCAAATGGGGGTGGGTGGGGTGTAGGGGCGGGGGTGGGTGGGTGGAGGAGAGTGCGCAAATTTGCATCGTGATTGTTTAACTTGTGTAATGTCGCGCAGATCCTCGTGCAAGTTGAACGACACAGACTTCAAACTAAATTTGCAATTACAAGTGCAGAATATGTTAAACTTATCAGCAAAAGTCTCTCTCTCTCTCTCTCTCTCTCTCTCTCTCTCTCTCTCTCTCTCTCTCTCTCTCTCTGTGTTGTGTCATCCCCTAGCTTTCTTTAGATGTCTGAGAAGATCATGTTGGATTCCTCTTATCAGGCACATCGAGAAACCTGTATGCTGGTGAATACATTTTTTCACTATGACACAAGAACTGAGCTCTCATCTGAATATAGACAGCTAAAGCCTGCAACCCCAATTTAATGTAGGTCGTAAATCGTTATTGATTTTCCAATATGTAATATATTTTTCGTTGACTATATCATTTTCCTCCATAGGACAGTTCTTGTGATTATTCAAACTGTATAAATATTTGTTCTGAAATTTTATTATTCAATAAGAGACAGAAGTTGCAATTACATCACTTTAAGTTCAATGTCTTCCAGAGTTTGCAGCCCTGTGGTAACAAATAACTTCCTTGAGTAATCAAATTAACGATTACGTCATTTCTAGTTGAGAAGTAAGTCTTGATTTTACACAAGCGAACATCTTTATGTTTCCTACAGATTCTTTTCACACACACACCCCAAAAAATAAATAATTCTTAAAAAAATCACGCAACATAACCCTGACATTTTTAGCTCATTTGTTGGCACCATATTAGAGTATAGGTACAATACACTGTTCACCATTGCAACATTGTTTATAGTTAGGAACTCTAAACAATATTAATCCTACATATTTTTTAAAAGCAGGTATTTAACCAATTGAAAATGAACAATTGTACTAATAGAATTTTCATCAACTCTGAAAATGTATACCACTGAAAATATTTATTTGCTCCGTGCACGCTCGATATCACGACCTTTCAACGTAACAAAAATTGTCGACGAGTATTAAAAATATGGAAGCCACATTTATGTCTACTCATTAATTACTCTCCTCTACGACTCCTGTCTTTGCAGACGTTAGCCCTTGGATCAGAAATCAAAATCTATTACGTATAATATGTGTTTTGTCTGCATAAAAAATGTTTGCTCAAAAATATGTTCAGTGTCAGCTTAATCGACAATTTTTAAAATTTGTATCTTTGACCCCCATCACCGAGACCGCAGTGGAGTGGGGCCAAGAATAATATCCCTCTAGCGTGTGTTTATCATATGGTCAGATCAACTACCACGTTTCATAAGTTTAGACCAAACGGTTTAGGAGGAGTGACAGTAATAGACAGGCCGACGGACTGGTAAATGGGGTATCACAGTATTCCCGACGCTAATGCTTGGGGATCATTATAATTTTATATATTTACTGTTAGAACATTAAGCTTTTTTCCTTCAAGGAATATTTATCTAAATACTTTTCCCAATTTTATCAAGCTGTCTTCTATTGCATGGCTATTCCTTCGCAGTGCCAATATGTCTCATGTTTCATTCCACCCATTTCATTTCCAAAAGATATATATATATATATATATATATATATATATATATATATATATATATATATATATAAGTTTTAGAAACGCATACAATGGGAATCAGTTTATTATACTATTCACATAATATGTACAGAGAAACTTACAAGCCATCTGTAAACTGAAATGAAAGAATGATAATATCTGCAGATAAGATAAAATATTTCAATAAACATTGAAGATAAATCTCACTATGTAATGAATTATTCTAGTTTCTCCTTAACTTTGAGACATAATATCACGGATCCTGGAACCAGTACTACATATAAAAGACAAAAAAAAAAAGTAGCCCCTGATTAACTATTTTTTTTACATTAGTATATATTAACTGCATTATTTAGAGCGTGTGCTCTGACACCAAAACAGTGAAATATATGAAAAACACAAGCTCTGTATTCATCCCTATAATACGCTTTGGTAAAATCTATGAATGCCAATTGTTATGTTTTGCTTGCATACAAATACAATGAACAAAAGCATGTGCTACATAAATGAAAATCCACAATTAAATGTCAAATTTCTGGAAGCAACCGTGCAATAAAGTTACCAAATATTTAACTATATTCACCAATTCACGTTAAAGATAACTTTATTGGAAAGTTTATACATTTATATGTTGCCCGTCTTGACCCCGAGTAATAAGACCTAAATAAAGCTTCATGGATATAATCTAGTCATATTCAATTATGAAACCAATTTATGAATCAAATCATACTTTAAAATCTTCTGGTATATAATTCTTTATGGAGGCGGCCTTGTAGTATTAACTACATATCAAATTGCGAAAGTTATTCACTTTTAAAAGTACTAATAATGGCGTATAATTCCTGAAAAATAGCTTCATTGTTATGCAAACTTTATTTTCTATATAATCATCTACTATGAATTAGTGAAACTGCATAATTCATTTAACATAATCTTGATATTGATTAAACACTCGATACACATATGATAGCCAATGCATTACTTCAATAACGATGCCAATTTCCAAAAATACCACAGATGTGTTCTTCCGTTCTACCATTCGGTTGTCATGCACTATTTCTGTTAGTATGTACAAGCTTTTATTAGGTTTAGTAACTGTCTTATATTTTCCTACATTTAAATTTCGATTGAAATCATGTTTGTTACAGGTGAAATTATATCAAGCACTTATATATTTATTATTATATAATCTAATAACATTCTTTATTGGTTCTGTTGTCTCCATAAGATATCAGGACAACACGTCATTTCCATCATTGGACTGGCAATAAATCAGTATGTTAGAAAATACATATATCTTTATAAGTAATCTCAGTAACGATGTTACCTACTGCATTCGTGCATTCAACAAATCCTTAAAATATCGGCATGTTTCACGCTCATTTTGTAGTCTATACACTAGTTAAGTCAAAATGAACTGTGTACATTTCAGTAGTACTGTAAAAAAAAATCGAACAGACTGTTAAAATTATATTGAAATGTAGCTGTAGAATAAGCTGCACAAATATACAACAATATTTATAATATGAAATCGTTCATTTAATACGTCTAATGTCGATTCAAGTTAACTGCTATAGCTATTCACGTGAAGCAGCATACACGTATCTGATTCCCATGGTATTTATTATTAATTCCATTTTCCCTTTCACAAATCTATCACCTAGTTGTGATCTGTGTACTTTATGCGAAGTGTCATAAACTTATATTTGTTTCGGGCCAGTAGAAAGAGTTTACAATGCTGATTTTTCCGAGTTCGAGTGAGTAGAATACTTCCTTATGAGTTAATAAGAAAAAACGTGTACAAGCTTTATCACCTTACCGAAGACGCTGGGTAACATTTAATTTCCGGAATCGGTGATGACTGGCATACATTCCTTATTTCAATAGTACTGAATATGATACTTTATCTATTAATTGTGACCATAACGTTGCGTTCAAATTAAATAAGACTGAACTGAACGATTTAGACTTGATATGACACATGAACTATTTTAATTTTAATGAAACATTCTTTTCTTATATTTTCAGCACCCGTACAAAAATGATATGTTCGCATGCTTTAATACCACTGCATGTGTTCTATGATCTGTATCTTTTTGGTGCTACCTATGAATACATAATCACATAGTATATGTTCTACTGCAAAGTACATGCACTTTAATACACCTGTAATATTAATATCAGATAGTACTTAATCGGAATACGCAAGGATGTTAAGAGAAAAACAACACAAGGTTGTACAGGTTTCTAGAATGGGATGTAGGGTGCCTTAATAGTCGGAGAACAAAACTGGTAATATTTCCATGAATTGAAAAGCGATTATAACGTGACTTTTAAATGCAATATGCACAACGATACAACATGGATTTCGCTCATCTGTTCATTGTGGACAGACATATATTGACATAATCATATTTATAATGAGTAAATGATTGAAGAAAAAAAACAAGAAACAATCAAGAAGGTTCTACATTTTTCAAAGACTATGACGGATAAGAACAAACCAGGAAAGCGTCACTGGATGTCAAGAAGAAGAACATTAATTGATGTATTTCTTTAACAGTCTTTCTTTATGGCATATGCTATGATGACTCGGACCACAGGCCTTTGTAGTAAAAAAATGTCCTAATATCTGAGAAAAGACGCAAACAAATCCTTTACTGATACATATAATATAAACAGGTTGGAAACCACTTTTCTAGGTGGGTGGGGTTGTAGAAAAAAAAATCTGGTCAGTTTTATTCGCTGCCATTCAAAATGTTTTAAAATTCTTCCTTGCCTAAAAGAATGAGGGCTAGTCATCTGTCCGCCATGGTAGCATGTACTGTAAGTACGGTGATTCCAAAGTAAACCATAAGAAATCACAGTTTAAACAACATGAGAAAATTCAATGTGACTCCATTTCCAAGGGCAAAGTCGGGTTTGTACGCTGCGGAATAGTCGTTTATTATTTAAATCCTAAATGTTTGTGTGTTTTTTGTTTGTTTTTTTTTTTTTGGGGGGGGGGGGGGGGGGGGGTTTTTTTTTTTTGTTGTTGTTTTTCTTTTAAAAAATAATAAACAGTGCAATCTTTCTTTATATACAAATTATAAATGTATTACTCAAAATAAAAATGAAAATGGTTTATATTTGTTTTGATGTATTGTTGTGAATGTGGTCATATATAAAGAACAAAGGGATATAATTCGGGTTTCATACATCGTTCAGCTGGAATTTTTAATTTTCTTCACGAAGATGAGAATAGAGTGTGAAATATCTCAAAATATGCATTACACGAATGAATAAAACACATTAATATTAGCAATAAAGGTCAGCTTTATGGTGTGCATACATTTTAATACCAATAATTACATTTATTTTGATTTGCACTGGCTATATGTACTTTATTTTTCCGAAGAGGAAAATATATTAGTATATTTGAGGTAAGGGTCAACTTGTTGCCTTAAAAAAGGAACAAAAATATTTAGATTTTTTTCTGTAATGTGATCATAGTCTACACTAATTTAAGGTACTACAAAACTTAAGAGACTAAAATTATATCTGGAGTCATAACTGCCATTAATACGTCCCTTTACCACGGTTTTGCAAGACAGGTAACTATATGATGGTACATAACTGTTGTACTAGAGCTCAAACGTTTACCTGTTCGTGTTCCGGCTTGACCTCGATACAAGTCAAAGGCAATGTCTATTTATAATTCTGAAAATAAAGTACTTGTCTGCATGTAATTTACAATTTATATTTGTTATGTTTTACTATGCATCGTACATGTCCAGGAGTTCACACACACACGAACGCACGCACACACGCACATACAGATCGTGAGTTTAAAAGGATGTATATAGAATCTGCTATTTTTCAAAACAATTGAGGCGACGCATTCTGAAGAATTATTTTTATTTTCAAATGGAATTATAGGAAAATCAAGAGAAGAATATTCTGATATAAGAATAATTTATTCCTTGTTTAGTTAAGAATGACAAACATATAAATTACACAAGATGTATTCGTTAAAACGTTGATCTTTCTAAACAAGAGGATATATCATATATCCCTCCATATTACATCACTGACCTACAATAAGTGTATTTTAAAATAAATTACTAATAGAATAATACATTCTTGCACATAAGTGAGTTATATTATGAAATACTGTCATACAATATGGTAATAGCTTATAAAATTAGAAAATCTTAAATAAAGTTCTATGGTCTATAAATTACAATAGCAATGATATACTATGGATCAACATATTTTTATGGATATCAGTTGTCATGGTTCTCTAAAAATGACATTTAAGATGGTGCTTAAGATCTGGAAATGATTTTGTTTTCACAGGATCACTCTTCACTGGGTCTTTAAATATGTGATTTGTAGCCTCCATGAAATCTGTACAACTTGATACCCACGAAAAATAGCGAATTCATAGCAATCTCTGGCAATAAATATAGCAAAGCCATACAGAGAGCAATTAGGTCATTTGTTATTTACACAGACAGTTTGAACCAATCTTTCAATGTATGTGATAATAAAAGTGTAACTTTGAGGCTTGCAATTTAAAATCAATACAAATTGTAATACATATTTACTCATCTGAATGAGTATCATTTAAGACCATCTACCGCCTATTCCCTCCCCAACAGTGACATAGGGTTTCGTGACCGTAAAGGCATATAATAAAGTCTAGTTATAAAAGCATTAGAAAATCTTATCGTTATTAAATTTTATAGATAGGATCTCTGCTCCCTTCCTGGAGAGTAAGCCCAAGACCTCATCGTATGCACTGTTACAAATGTACCGGTTTGGTAAATTTCAAAATTAGCAGTTTAGGAGAAAATTGAGTAACGGCAAGATTTATTATAATTCTCTGTTATTACTATGATCAGGGTGAGACCTTCAGCATCAGAATTCTCAACGGCTAACTTAATCATGCAAGAAAAAGGGTTCAAATAACGTTTTATGCCATACATTTCTGAACTGCATATAGAAAAGTTGAGTCAATTATAAATAGAAGAATCAGGAAATATTTCCCATTTAAAATGGTCCAGTAGTTCCACCTAACAATTCTTATCAGAGTTATGCTTACTATAACTGTATCACCACAACAATTTGGAAATTAGTAATTATTATAGTTTAAATGTATGATGTCCAGTATAGCTTCAAGGTAAGTCATATCTAGAGCTGAGATAAGTGTCACCATATGATACCTTGATGCTAAAGAATGTATTCGTCATTATTTTCAGCGTTATGCTTGCTGTTTTAGCCTTATACATTAGCATTTAGTATTGCTTTTTTATGTCAACTTATGCTGCGTTATATAGATGATTAAATGACCCATTTTGTGATTTGTTAGCCCCCAAAAGTGATACCCTCGAAGAATGGTAAAAGTGTATATAGCCCATTACATACAATTTTATAGCCTGGATCACCTGGTCTATTTCGGCTTTCATCGCAATGAGTAATTCGACAAAATAGTAGTATTACGATCCACGTTAATTGAATTCGTTGTCTGTGACCTAGTGATTGTACTATTGTCTTTTCCCGCATTATTTATACAAAGCTGTTGTTTCTATACAGGGGACTAAAAACGTAGAAAAGGATTATATGCAGGTTGCTTAGTTTCGTTTGTATCTTTCTCTTCCGAAGCTCATATTCATCTACACGATAATATAAACTTTGTAATAAAGCTTTCTTTGAACATTGTGTCCATTGATTTGAAGGCTGTATGACAGGGTGTATTTAAATTGGTGGAAGATTTATATTCCCTATAGTTTAGTTTGACCTATATATCATTTGAGCAAATGACTATTGATCATCAAAATATAAAAAGCGCTTGTCTATGATCTAGCTTCCGATATGATTCGTATCAGTTTGATTGTATCTCTATCTGACTGAAATGGGTTTCATCGTATGAGTTGTTCTCTTCTGTAACTTCCCGTCCAGGCGCAAATCCTGTCGGATTATAGTAGATTAGCTCTTCAGATTGACCACTGCTGTCACTGCCCTCATGCATATTGATGATATATGGGTTTGCGTAGATTCCCCTGCCACCCACATCTATTTATAAAAATGGGAAACAATACAATTTGAATTCAGATCTCATGAATAATTCCAATTATTTAAAATGCGGTTTCTAACAATGAACCTCCCAACTGTCATTAAGGCAACCTAAATAATTTCTTAGGAAATGCACAAAGGTATTTAAAAAAATGGCCTTGTGCGATGAAGTTCGATTTCCTTGAAAAATTATCTAGTTTCGAACAAAATGCAGGAACATTTATTTTTAAAAGGACAGAGCCAGTATTATGTGCAAAGGTGATATATGTTAATTGCAGATGATTTAAACTCCTTGCAACTAATTCAGACGTATTGTACCTGCAAGCATGATTGCCATAGACCTGCAAGTACCTCGGAATGGTAAGTACCCTGTATATTGTTACGGAATTATGTATCATCTATACATTATAATATAGTTTTCATTTAGTTTATGACATTTGTATTATAATTCTTTAATTCAGTAGCCTACGCTATTGTATACATTGTTTAAGGAATGCCACATGAGTCATCGCTTCCGTCTAAGAAAATGAATAACTATGTCGGTCAACTTAACACAACAATGGTGAGTTACGTGAGTGACGCGTGCTGATTCATGACCTAGATCCCATGTCTTAAAGAAGTAAACATCTTGTTGACTTGGAATAAGGTATTATAATTGTAGTACGAAGGTACTTTTAGGGTGACATGCGTGACCTAGTTTCTGATTGGTTCAGTAAAAGTTGTTTACAAGGGAAGATGGGAATTGTTTTAGAACGTAGTTCCAGGGTTTAGATTCCTTTTTACGCAGTAAGAGGCTATAAAACTATATTTTATTCACTGCTTGATCATTGTTCATGATTGCTTCAGGTAGTAAAGAGAGAGGAGGATTATTTATTGTTTGTGATTCAGCTTAGTGGAAAATCTTATTTCTAAATAGTAGTTTTTGGATTACGTACTAAAGATCTGAACATTATTAAACTCCGTTGGAATTTATCTGGAATTATTATTTGGATTTAGAACCGAAAATTGTTGGTACATTAGCACATTAGTGTTCTCATTCGGAATACTTTGGATAACTCCCGGATTAGTGAATTCGAAAAATTTAGGACTAATTAATGAAATTCTAAACTGTAAGTTATTTTTAATTCTTTCACTTTGTTTGTTTAAAATATTTTATATTTTAGGAAATTAAATTTGTATTTTAGAAACTGTGGAAGCTTGTTTGAGTCTCTCTTTCTTTTGTTACATTCAACCCCTAGTCGTAACAATATATGAACCATACTTTCGGAGATTTTCAATGATATATTCATCTGCACCGATTTAAATTAGATAAAGTGAGAAATCACTTCATGTAAAAACCCCGTAGATTACTTCATATAAGGGGGCACCTCCAGATCCCTCCATCCCAATGGGGTCGACACAACTATTAGGGAACCACCATTTTGCTAATACCCTAGGCCACAGACCACCAAACAGGAGCAATGAAAGTGTTGTAGGTGGGATTTTCTATTTAAAGAAATGTGTAGATAAGGTTATAACGCTTCACGTAGACATGGTGTTTCCAGGCAAAAATAAGTGTACTTGGCTGAAACTTGGAAGTGAAGAACTCTGTGAGAAAAACTGTGCTGGTGAGTATTGTGGCATGCATATGACAGAGTTTAGAATAGGATGTAGAGTTTACCAATTTTGGGAGTGTGGTGCTGGAACGTGGACTGATTATGGGACATATGCAAGGTTTGGTGATAACTATGCAGCAAGAGACACAAAGAAAGCAGAAAACAGTGCAAAGAGACATTTTGATAAAGTTATTTGTGAGCTTCGGTCAGTGCAAAATCCATTTAGCTTTTAGGGACTACCGATATAACGCTTAACCTGAGCACAATAAAATAAAATCCATTCAAGTAATATGGATTATTGATAGAATGCTTAACGTCAGCATACTGAAATAAAATCCATTTAGATAATAGGGTGTATAGCGATTTAAAAAAATCTACTTGGAGATTTGGATTGACATATATAACACTTGCCATAGCGGAGCAGTATGTCAGATATCACAGGCTTGAGAGAGCTGATCCATAGAGGGCAGATAACCCAGAGTGAATATGACACGTTGTTTCGCTTTTATATACGAACGGGGCTCTTAAACCAGTTCCAACACCTAGAAGGCGTGCGCAACGAGCACCAGTTCCAACATCCCGCCAGATTGGCAGGTGGGTGCCGAAACCTGAGACAGAGATTGACGCGCAGCAGATCAAGCTAACTGATAACCCCCTAAATAGAATTCTGGAGGAGTATTCATATACACAGCCGCGGAGGCCTATTCCAGTACCACGCCGGATTGGCAGGCTACGATAACTACTCGACTTTGTAGAGCGGCAGGCAGAGTCACTACAAAGGTATATTATATCTTTTCGAATATGCTCAGGAACCTTGGTGATCAAAAGATTAGCCTCGTTCTGACGGCACAGCTAGAGAAAGCCGTGCCTGGCCTAGAAAACATTTACGATAACAAAAAGTTGAGATGGCAACCATAATAGTGACGGACTGGTTTCGGACCGACCCTGTAGACGTGCTGCGCAGCGATGAGCTTGAGCAGCTTGTTGTCCAAGCTAATGTTGTCATACTTAAGCGCATTTAAAATTACATGCTTGAGGAGTCTGGATGGGCATTTGCCCACTGCGAAGCGCTCGACATCGGTCTGTCGCAATTCCGTCCATTTCAAGGCTTGAGTTACATTTCAACGCCAAAAACGTATTCCACGGCGGTTTCTTATTAATATGAAAAACACCGATTATTGCTGGTTTGAATCGGCTATTCAGTCAGCTCTCTACCGAGCAGCTAACAACGATGACCAGCCCAGGAAGTACCGCCAGCGCTTGGGTGAACTTGACTCTACAGTCATTAACGTTTCTGTCAAGGTTATTGATATTTGCCAAGTTTGAGCTAGGCAATGAATTATCGCGGTTATTGTCATTTGTTGGAAAACTATAATCTACCAGCTATGATTAGAAGGAAAATGGCAGTCAGACCACACGCTATTAATCTATTGCTGACTGCTAACATGACATGTGCCAAATGTGAAGCGGCAGCTGGGACAGCAGACGAGAGCCACTACATCTGGACAAAAGACATAAGCTGTATGGTATACAAGCAAAACAAAGACAGAAACAAGAAGCACCACTGTTGCCGGTGCCTTCATGTCTTTAGCCTGACCGACCTGTTGGAATGCCACACTAAAGACTGCTGTGGTATCGGCGAAAAGCCCTAACGCGTATCCTTACCGGAGGGAGGTACGAACATCCTAGCCTCCTAGCCTTCCATAACCACCATCGCTAGATGTGTGTTCCATACATCATCTATGCAAATTTTGAAGCAAGGAACGTTACGTAGAAGCAATCAGGATAAAAGCAGCACGCAGAAATCTCTAACCATGTTCCATGAAGCTTCTGTTATATGGTCGTCAGCTGTGATTGAGTGTCTAAGGAACCAGTGTTATACCGAGGCAACGAGGTTATCATAAGTTTCATACAGCGGCTCGAGCGCGAGCTTGACCATGACCGCGTGCAAGACCACTGCGATATTATCGAAAAGTAGAGTGGAGCCGCCCATCAAGCATGCAATCTCAAGCTGCGCATCTACACTCCATAGGTGTAACGGCTGGCAAAGGGGGTTGTAGCAAGACATAACTTTTTAAGGTTCCCTGATAGTTTTCGCAACTGGGGGTAAACTATCTGAAACTTTAGTTTATATCTACTAAATATCAATAAATAGTATGTGGAGACTTCAGGGCGTAATTGGAACGTCAGGCTGCCATGAGTGATAGGGACGATAGAACAAGTAACCATCATTTATTTCGGTTTGACATTGATTTTGAGTGACCATACATTCCTATAATTTTTAAAAAATTAATTTTATTCATATATTCAGTTCAAACAGGATGTATCTGATCTATTCAAACATATCGACGTCCTGATATCATTCCAGAAGAATATAATCTTTATGAGCCATTAGGCGTCTAATGGTATACATTTCACACCACACAATTCTTGTTATATATATATATATATATATATATATATATATATATATATATATATATATATATATATATATATATATATATATATATAAAGAAGACAAAGCAGCAATTATTTAGCTAAACAAACTTTTTAAATTGTCACCCAAATATATCAAATATATTTTGCGACCAGATTTTTGAATATTGACCAAAAGTAAGAGACTGCAAAGGACATTGTCATATGGACCTGATTCCGTTTCTAAAACAATTCCTCATTTTTAATGATACATATAAAATATCAAACTAAAAATGCCCAGATGTAGGACTTAAAGATACGCCGTGTATGCCTGAAAAGTTTAAGATAATACACCCAGCTTTTGAGCTATCAAATGTAAAGGCATATGTAGAAATATATATGGGTTTCTTTATTAAAAAAACGAATACTGTGTGCACTAAAATAAATATTACGATATATTTAATGATGTCATTAACGTACTTTAACCAAACTTTTACTTGACACCTTTTTAAAATAATTCAGATAGGTTTCACATATGTCAAGCAAACGATTATTCTACCCTACATCAAATTATATATATATATATATATATATATATATATATATATATATATATATATATATATGTATATATATATATATATATATATATATATATATATATATATATATATATATATTACCTGGGACCGATATTAAGCAAACATACACACACACACACACACACACACACACACACACACACCTTCAACAAAGTTTAGTCCTACCTTTACGCCTATGCTTAATCATGAGAAAGATAACTGCTGCTATTGACACAATGCAGAGAATAATCAAAGCTATGGTAGAGTACAGAAATCCTTTGTATGACGAAGACTGGGGCTCTGACCTGCAATGTAAAATATTCTGCTCAATTTATTAAACAAAGAATTTAATAGAAACGCATACAATTTTATATCTGGCGAGGAATACTTTAAGATGAACTATTACTAGAATAAGAAAAACCAATTCTGTGTAATACGTATAGTTTTGATACACTAATGAATCCATTCTTGATGAAGTAGTAAAATATATTATGACTGTTAATATACATTGGTTTTGAAAGCTGTTAATTCCATCTGGCTCACGTTTTCTATTTTCTGTTCCATGGGGATACATTTCTTACGGGTTTTTGTTGATCGCGCTTTCTGTTGTTTGTCCAAGGGTGCTTTTGTGTCTGTCGTCAGTTGTGTGATTTCCAAATGACTTTCAGCCAATAGCTGTCCGAAATAGTATCAGATATATCAAATTATTTTCCTGACACAATGTTTTCGTCAACCAAAATGACAGTTTATGTGCGATAGCAATGATAGGCTCATGTTTACCACAGATGACACTACCTGTATTATTGATTACTTTGCTCTACTTCAATTAGTTTTTGCACGGTAATATTCGGGAGTTTTACCTATTGTCATTTATGTTTGAATGTCAATAAAATGTCCATTTGTGGTAAACATATTGGAAATACTACCAATGCATTTATTTTCAAAGTATCCATTTTCGTAGTATTGCATAATATGACATTGTCGTCGGTACTTAAATTCGTGGGTTGGGGAAAGTGGCCCATTATTTCCAAAGAACGATCATTGTTCATTGGGTCTTTATATTCTTTGTTTGTAGTAAACACGAAATCCACGAAAATTGGTACTGTACGAAAAATAGTGAATTCACAGCAATTCATCCTTAACTCGTTCGTGAGATAAATGCCTTGCTCATTAATTCTACTTGCAAAAATGACAGAATTAATTAATTTCTGATTAATTAATTTCTGTGTCAGAGACAATGTAATACGAATTCATTCATGACATGTCTGAATAAATGGAATTTATTACATGAAAATTGCGGTTGAAACAATTATAAAAATCTGTGAGGTTGAATTTGATTAGCATCCTCATTCACACATTACTTTAACAGCCTGTTACAATTTACCCAATATAATTTGTTTCATCCATTGGTTGCATTTTGCACTCTCTATATTAATATGTACATTGCCATTAATGTATTTCTTACAAAACTAAGTAAGAAAGCCTTGTACATACGGGAAAGTCAGCATAGTAATATTTAAATTAGGTTTTGATAATATAATTTTCTCAGTTCGATAGAGTTAGGAATATTCAAAAATGAATGTACTTAAACTTAAACACTATAACTTGCTTCTATCTATGATATATATATATATATATATATATATATATATATATATATATATATATATATACATATATATAATTTGAAGGAATATATTGTGTGAATTTTGTACATTATACAGCAAACTAAAACAATTTCATTTCAGTTTACGACTGCTTTAACTTTTTGAATTATTGAAACAATAAGGCTCTAATAGTAATTTATAGGGTATTTGGAACGACTTTCGAATTATTAGAATTTAAATTTCATCAATCTATTTTAGTGAAATAAATAACATATAACCCAAACTGAGAATTGTCTATAATAACCGTGATAAACATTCACCACATGTGATATGTTGTTTTCATATATGTGCTTTATCGAGGCCTCTTTGCTGAGAAAATCCTTTCTGACTTTTCTTGTTGTGTTTTTTTTTTTTTTTTTTTTTTTTTTTTTTTTAGTTGCAGTAAAGTTAATTATAATTGTTTATTTTTGTCTTGGTAACTACTGCCATAAACGTTTCACCTTATTTTTCTCTTAAATGTGCTTACGATTGTTCCGGATAGCATACTGGGCACAAAGCTTTACCTCCGCACTTGAGATCGGACTCGCCTGTGAGATTCACCCATATATTCTTTTCCCAATAGAATGGATATGATCGTCCTAGCTAAATAAAGAATGAAGACTTGATTTTAGAGAGACACATTGCATTTAAGAATCACATGAAATTTGCATTGGATATATATATATATATATATATATATATATATATATATATATATATATATATATATATATATATATATATATAGATAGATAGATAGTAATACATATATTCTTCTGATAAAATGTATGTCATGTTTATCCTATGATATAATTTTATAATTAGACACTTCTAAAACGTTCAATTTCACGGTGTTTTCGAAACGATTTGTCGCATCTGGCTGTATGAATGTGACTATGATATCAATTACGGAAAATTGAAAGTGAGTTAAACATTTTGATGTATAATTATATTTATTTCAATACGAAAAAGATTATGGCGTTACAAAATCATAAAAGGTATATAAAGTTTAAATTCCGACCAAAATAGTTATATATAAAAGAAAGCATCGGTAACGATGAAACGTGACAAAGTATAATGATGTGATGTCATTTGCATGCTTATTCAGGGACTTTTGGGTGGTGTGTGGTTCTTTCGTTTCTTTTCTGCTATAGCCTAACGCTATCTCCCTACGTATATATGTCATTTTAGTATGGGGTCTCGTCCAGACTACTAAATTTTCTATTGTTTTTTGTTCTTGCCGCCACTCAATCTAATAACAACTAGACATATCAATCGCTTCTTTACCAAAATGTTTGCATGGTAATTTAGTTTAACATGTGCGAGCTCTGTCCTTTAAGTGTTTCTATGTCAAGTCGAATTTTTTAAAATGCGTTTTCTGTTGTTTGCATTCCAGGTCTTGTTCTTGTTACTTTATTGCTTGCGGCACTTGGAGTACCGCTATCATTGTACCCGAGAGGACTGATGGTTATGAACTAGTCTTTATCAAACACTAAAATTCAGAAAAAATACATGTCAATAATGCTATTGATTGCCTTTAATTTAGTGCAAAATATCATGTTCGACTTTATCGGATACAGTGCGATTAAATCCCGCTGTATGCTCAATGTATTATTAGATCACAAACTTACCAATGTATACTTCACTTCATCAACTTGCTTTTCCACCATATAAATAATGTATCCAAGTCTACCATCGCCGTTTGGGTCAAATAAATAATCTCTATTCCCAGTGCCATGTATATCTAATTGTACTTGTTTGATTTGCTCAACAAGCTCCATAATATTTGCACGGTAATTGTCACAGATGGAGCTAGTTTGACCACATTGTTTCTTTAATGTCCGTGACGCTCCCGTCAAAAGGGCATAAACTGCGTTCTCCACAAAAGGTACCCAAACATCGATCTTGTAATCGTTTTTGAGGCCTTCGTCAATCCTGAAATATAGGACAAACCTACAATGGCTCCCTAGATAACGCTTAATTACTACTACTACTAGTATTACAGCAGGCACCACCACCACCACCACCTCTTTGAGTATACTACCCTGGGAGTCGGGTGGGGTAAGGTACGAAAACATTATCTCTGTTTCCCAAGGAAGCCGAAACTAAATGTTTTTGAATGGCAACTTAAAAGTGGAAATATAGAAAAACGGAAATGCTACTAGAAGTTACTTGTGAAATATATCGGGTGTCTCGTCAAAAGTCTGTGGTTTGCTTTGGGGTCTCCGTTTCATCTGCTTTAAAACAAACCCCAATAAATTCCCATTTCAGCCGTAAAGAGTACCTTGTTTAAGTTGTTAGAATATAATGTGCAATCGACTTTAGACGATGTTTTACTTTAAAGTTTTTCTTTGCTTCGTCTTCTTTCCCTCCTCCTTCTATTACTACTACTACTACGTCCACAGCACCCATTTTTTTTATTTAGTTCCAAAGCATAAATGCATGAGAATGCTTCATTAGAAAAATTAAAGGACACATGCGAACAAAACTTCGCCGTTTAAAGCTTATTCTATTTTGATAACTCAAACGTCTTGCGAAAGGAGATTCCTTGGTTTCGTGAAATGGAGAAATTTTTACAAAAAGAACTTTAGGTTAAATTTAGTAATCGTGAATTAAGAAAAGCTTTGTTTCTTCTACCAACAATGCATGGTTCCTTTCAACGAATTTCTACTCCTTCGCCTGGATTTCCCAATTCGAAGCATACTTATTCTATTGTACACTATTCTGCTTGTTGATATATACCTGCATGATTTAGAAGCTGTCTTGTTGAAACTCCACTGAAAATGACACTTCAGTTCCTGTTCCATGAACGTTTGCAACCATGGATTAACATCTTGGCCAGTTGTTCTCAAGTTCAACATGTGCTCCCTGAATTTCTGGTTCACAGGTAGGTCTGTTGACAGAGTTATTGTTCCTATCAAATTCTTAACGTCTTGAAGTATTGGTCGAGTTCCCCATTCTTCTGAAGCTATAAATATGAATTCGTGAGGCTTCAAAAGTTCGTCCAACGATGGTACCAACCATTTATGATCTGAAGTACTGAGGAAGAGTATAACAACTTTTGCGGATGGAAATTTTTTGATTCTCTCGATGATAACACTTTGCTCAAAGCTTGGAAATGATGGAAGAGTAATGACCTGGGCAACACAAATTCCAATTTTTTGAACTGATTCTACTATAGCATTCTTGCCTCCGTTACCATACTCAGAATTGGTGTTGATAATTTGTATGTAATTTGCTCCTATATCTTTAATAATGTCAAGCATAACTTTTCTTTGCAGGATATCTGAACTTGTCAAACGTAAGAAATACGGAAATAGTGTCCTGTTGCTCAAAATAGGAGCTGTAGATCCATATGCAATCTGAACATGTCTAGTTTCTGTCAAAACCTCTGCGACTGAAATACTTATATCACTTGACCATGCTGCAATAAAGCCAATGACTTTGGTCATAATCTGAGAATAGCTTCCATCGTCATTTCGTATGCCGTATCTGTACAGAGTTAGAAGTCTCTCTTTTATTACTAGAGGATGAATGCAACTATCAATTATGATGGCTCCTACCCTAACATTTGGCACCTCAACCCCAGGATGATCTTTAGACTGATGAACTGCAAAGTTTATAGCTTCTACTATGTCGATTCCTCCTCTTTTTACATTACCACATTGCATCGGCGATGATTTACGAACATGGGCGGGGACAACGGCAACAATGTATAGCTCTCCCGGAATGATAAAATCAGGGTTTGTTTCGTTGCTCATGCAGCTAGCGCATGATGACCCGTTACTGCACTGACCTTTCCTGATTTCGTTCCAAGAAAGTTCTGTGTATGTAGGATACTTGTAATCCTTTACATCAGCATTCAAAAGATTCAGTTTGTGAGAGAGTCTGTCGTAGTTGCCAACCTGTAATATAACCAAAATGAAACAAATGTTCACAATTTTCAATTACGCCAATGAACCTATTACAAGTATCTTAAAGTGCATTAGACAGATTTTTCTTGGGGGATATAAAACATTTGGTAGACAATTTATGAAGTTCATAGCACAGCTAAGGAAGTACTATTGTCATTCGATGTACACTAGTGCATCGGCTACATTGTGTGTGTTGATCTTGTAACGAAGTTATATATATATATATGAAATATCCGCCAAACGACTAATCCAGTTATGAGGACCGTCCTGATATACGTATCTCAAATTAAAAGTAAAAATCCCGGTTTTTTAAATGTTTTATTGCGTTGGTACTAAGACGGCTTAGTTATTCCTGACTATAATCAATATATCTAGACCCTTTCTGAACCTTTCACCGACTTTATCCCCACGCGAGCAGCATTACTGTCATATGGTGATGACGGTGAATTGAGTAAATAAAAATAGCAATCTAATTGACCAACTACATAAAGAATTACTGCAGACTGCCTTTTCTGACTTTCTTTGACAGGGTGTGATTCGAAAATTCAAAGAAGCATTGAATAGACAAATGATCTATTACTTTAACTGCTAATTTGTAAGTAACATGTACTCTTGAGATAAAGATTTAGAAGACACGTTCAGACATTTAGTGACAAGCAATGTCACGTACCCTTTACATCTATATTTAGAGAACACTATTTATCACGACTACTAGGAAGACCAGGGAAAAAATGAAATAAATCGTCCTCTCTCTCTCTCTCTCTCTCTCTCTCTCTCTCTCTCTCTCTCTCTCTCTCTGAACGTAACTATCAGTTAAATATGGAAAATGCGCAGAGATGACTTAAAAGACGACTTTGTACAGCAAATTTCATAGACTAACATCAAGACCGACCAGCACTTCTTCCAAATATGGCAGATGCATGTGCTGGTCTAACAAGGCAGTCACACATATTTGTAATCACTTCGATAATACAATCCCTTCACGGGCAATCAGTATATTAGGTGGCTGTGTACCACATCTATAGATTAGAGGAATATTCAATGATATAATAATATAAACAATAACATTTTGCAACAATTCCTCGTAAATTATCTAATATATGATATGGTGATATGTCTTTGATCTCGTTCAAAAGACAATAATTATGTAAACGTATCTTTTACATCTGAATATTTCTTTAGGGAAAAGGAGTGAACATGCAAATTTACCTCCATTTGAATATATCAAATATATATTCGTGTTAAATAATAACAAAACAAAACATTAATTGTTGTCACCTCCTTGAAGCAATTTTCTCTAGTTCCATCCATATTTTTCTGACAGTTGAACACCACATAAGAGGTAGATTCTGGCTGAGGAAGAGCATCCACAGAACCATTGAAAATCACGGAGACAGAATCAAAAGATGTTCCAATCAATGGAAATTCGTCTAGAGCAACCTTAATAAATGCCAACTCATTGATCAGCCGATTTCTTTTAATGTTAAAAAATGATGGACAGAAATTCTCATCACTACATGTATCATCATGCACTCTCTTGATTGCCTCTACAAGTACTATTGTAGCCTGAACAGCAAAATGTACAAATGAAGAGGAAACACGACCTGAAGTCGGTACGTTTGATGGTAATTCTGCACATGTCCCATTTGCAGGTTTGCACTTCGATGGTGACCATAGTTCAAATACGTCCAAGAGCCAGGGGTTTTCATTTGAGACTTCTATGAGCTTTGACTTATTTTGAAATAAGGAAGCCCAGTAAATGTCGAAGCTTTCTATTTTCCTTCTCGGTGGATTGAGCGCAAACGATCCAGCGAGAACAGTTGGCCAATTTACTGAAAAGGTGCCTACATCCATCGCTGCCTCAGAGAGAATAAGGATTGGAATAGTTTGTAAATCATTCACAGACTTATTCATCGCATGAAGAAAGCTGGAGGCAAGCTTTGTTCCACCAAACACTACAAATCCAAAAACAGGAGACGGTTGATTCATCAGAGAAATTAATGTTTCTTGAAGTTTTGATATCGTCTCTTGATTACTAAGTTGGGTGTCAATCGGAATCTTTTTCGTCAAACAAATTCCTCGCATTTTTGACAACTTTTCTAAATTAACCACGCCCTCACGTCCATAAGCATCATCGTCATAAACCGTAGCAAAGTAGGTCCAATTCATAGTGACCATCAAACGTTCCATCGCCTGAAAATGTAAATGTTAAAGTATACCACTTCTAATAATTTGTAGGGAATAATACTCAGACTATAGTTCATTGTGAATTTGCTGTAAGTATATACGCAACATATATATCACATTTTATTTAGTTCGTCGAGAATGCCTGTAAAATTTTTTATAATGAATGGTTATATAATTCATGCCACAAATGTAAAGAAAAAGTTTACATATTAATTTGAAACATGTCATGGAGATACTTTTACCGCGGTTTGCTCTTTCGGACTCCTGAATTGACATCCTGAAATTAGGAAAAGGGAAAAGGTACCTGACTTGACAGCAACAGAAAACACTATCAAGTTAAAAGTATGGCAGAAATTTACAGACACGGTGAAAAATGACATTCAAAGCTGCACAAAAATGAGATACAATCCCATTTAGATTGGTTTAGAATAACTGAGTTTCTTTTAGGTACATTTATGTCATATTAATGAAGCTGTATCCATCTCTGAAATTAAAATATTAAATACATTGAAATCTGAATGGAAATATATAATTGTAACAAGATTAAAACCGAATGGGTCTGGATTAAGTGAAAACACCGAACACAATGTATGTGAATGAAATGTTTATGATGATAACGTACGAGAGTCCCTTTAAACCCTCGTCACAAATATTAATACAACAATCAAATGAAGAAAAAAACGACTTAGAACCGGGACACAATGTTCATCGCTTTAGACAAAGCGTTACTGTTCCTTCAGAGATTTAGTTAAACATGATCGTTATACATAAACATGCTATCAACAAGATATTTGCACTAAAGCTGGAGCTAGACACTCCCACAAATAAACGTGGGGTACATGTATACAAAATTCACCGGATGATGTCATGGTCAATACATATGATATGCTAAATGATATTGACGTCACATATAACTCATTTAGTTTTGCATTCACCATATTGCGGATATGCCTTTAACACTTGTACGTGTGGTTCATATAACCAGATGTATTGTTCAACATTCACAATTCACATTTCAAAAATTCGCATTCTTTGAACGAACTCATCCTGGGGCTGTTCAACCCTCTTTCGGAGCTCAGCGGTTCCTTGGAATTCCAGCAACTTCTATATGGGATGCCGATATCTTCCGGATATCACAGTACACCACATCCATGTACATTCCTATGATAATGACTCACCGGTGCGACGACTCATTCTCCTTGTCACGCCATCCAATATCCACCTAGCCACGCATCATGCCGCTATGTTGTCAACTATATTGCTCTGTTGCCAAATATGTTGCATTGCTGCCGACTATGTTACTTTGTTGCCAACTATGTTGCCCTGTTGCCAACTATGTTGCCCAGTTGCCAACTGTTGCCCTGTCGCCAACCATGTTGCCCAGTTGCCAACTATGTTGCCCAGTTGCCAGCTAAAAATGAACCAAACTGGCTCGTGTACTGTATAGAATACACATCAATACTCGTTTATTAAACTAATAACCAAATATATATACATATATATATATATATATATCCGATCAATCAGAATAAAATATCAAAAGAAATGCATACTTATAATTATCGTAAAAGGCCCGTTCAATACATACTGCATTTAACTGTCTTCTTCAATATGAATATATTAAACAGACTATAGTCCATCTCTCAAATACGGTAAAATATACCTAAAGTCTAACTATCGAGAATAAAAGCTAAAATAGTAATTTCACGTGATACATTTGACCCATAAAAACAATTGCAAATATAATTTAGTAATACTCTAAAGTAAACTCGTGTTTACCGCTATGGCTGTAGTAAACTGTCTGTAAAGTAGACACTGCCTGACACCATACCCCTATGGCTGTAGTAAACTATCTGTAAAGTAGACACTGCCTGACAAGATACCCCTATGACTGTGGTAAACTGTCTGTAAAGTAGACACTGCCTGACAAGATACCCCTATGGCTGTGGTAAACTGTCTGTAAAGTAGACTCTGCCTGACAAGATACCCCTATGGCTGTAGTAAACTCTCTGTAAAGTAGACTCTGCCTGACAAGATACCCCTATGGCTGTGGTAAACTCTCTGTAAAGTAGACTCTGCCTGACAAGATACCCCTATGGCTGTGGTAAACTCTCTGTAAAGTAGACACTGCCTGACAAGATACCCCTATGGCTGTGGTAAACTGTCTGTAAAGTAGAGACTGTCTGACAAGATACCCCTATGGCTGTGGTAAACTGTCTGTAAAGTAGACACTGCCTTACAAGATCTCTGAATCGTTGTGCCGGCATATGGAGTATACATCCTATAAATACTACAAAAGAAGTTTAAGACCCAATGTTAAAGTACCCGTGTACATCATGAAATATGAATATCTCGCTTCGAACGATCTACAACAAGATGCAACTATTACTTGATATTCTGTTTAGTAAGGGTAACAATAAAACTACACTAGGTAACGATGTACGAGTCTACTAAATCCACTATATAATATATATATATATATATATATATATATATATATATATATATATATATATATATATATATATATATATATTGGTTGGTTGTTATGGGTTTAACGCCATTTTTAAGCACCTGATAGGCTATACATGGTGGCCAGTATATTTGGTGGAGGAAGAACCCGAAAAAACCCCGGGAAGAACCACCGACCCACGGGAAACTACTGGCCAGCTTTCTCACATACCCATGTTGGCCGAGCCTGAGACTCGAACCCACGCGGACAGAGGTGAGATGTCAGTGATCTGTAAAGGCGAGTGCCTTAGACCACTCGGCCCCCCGGGGCCCCCCACTATAGATATAAATCGTTCGAATACTACATCAAGTTATTTTCTGGCACAATCCCATGACAATTACCAATGGACTATAGACAGTTTAGACTTATTACTTGTGCCAATTAGTTGTGTTGTTCAGATTTTGTCTAACTATTGCAAATTGAATTCTATGAAATGGTAGGGGCGTAATTACACTTAGTACACTGGTGAAAACTAGAGTTGTAAGTGAAATAGAGTTGTTTGTGAGAATAAGCTCACACGATACCCCCACTTCTGTGACACGAGTTAATATCTTTGAGAGTGGCCAACTAATCATAGAATATAGGTCAAAACAACCTAGTTTTTGGTATGTGGCACAACTGATTTGCCATATGCATTTGATATGAACGTTTGCTGGCAATAAGCTGGAAAGTCTCATAATCTTATCGCAAACACCATCTTTATGTAGTGTTCTAAATACTGGAAAAGAGGTTAGTAACCCAGTTTTAAAGTGTGAAATATTTTCATTTTAGGATGCATTTGTAGTGTAATTTTTATAGCAGTAGTTGAAGAGGTATTGGAATTAGAGCCAGTAAATAATTATCACCACTTTTTTAAGTATTCAAAAGTGGTCAAAATGACGCAGTTTTGGTCTGCGACACATACTCGTCCTATGATACGCAAAACGTTAAGTTTAATGTCAACAGACTCATTGAATACCATCACTGAGCGGGACTTCAATGTCTGTGATAATATTACAATTATGGATAATTTAAACGAGGACTTACTCAATGCTGAATTCAAAAGCCTCAGAGAGGTGATGATGCCTAATGACATGCAAAATATAACAACTGTTAGATCCCATTATTATATCTCAACCATAGATGTTCTTCGTTCTGGAATTATCTCTATTGATGCAAATGTAAGTGATCCCAATGCCTCCTATTTAATTACTCGGCTGCATTATGAATCTTCCACCTGTTATAAGAGAGAAATATGGCTTTATAATAAAGCGGATTTTGACAAACTTAATAGTCTTATAACAGGTATAGACTGGACAACAAAATTAGGTACTTATGGTGATAGCAATAATGCAGTTGCAACTTTACTTTGTCGTATGTTCAATTTGCTAAAGATTGTACACCATTTTTTACAGTAACCGTGCTAAAGATTGTTCACCATTTTGTACGTAACGGTTCGTCTGAGAAACAAATGTTGGTATGATAGCATAATACGCAGAATATGCAGAAAGCGCGACCACATGAAAAGAAAATAGCTATTAATAGTAATAATCCGAGTCATTGGGGAAAATATAAAAAAAGTACGTAACAAAGTCAATAACCAGATAAAAGAGCAAAGGAAACATGTATTCGTAACGTGGAGAATATTTATTCTATTGGAAACTTGTGCGTCATTTTGTCGAAGAAATGTTTTCAACCTCAGTACCTCCACTAAGGAGCATTAATGCGAATGGTTTGTTATATGTAGCATTTTCAGATGTCGATAAAAGAAGAATGTCTTAATTCCTTTTTTGCTGCTACACCGAAGGTTGATGACACCAATGATGTCAATATACCGGATATACACTTGAAAACTAATAACAAGCTAACTAATATATTAATAACAGAGCAAGACGTTTTTGATGTAATCAACATCTTACCCACCCACAAAGCATGGTGTGGATAAAATAAGTCACCACATGCTCAAAGGAACCGTCGCATCCGCAGTTAATTCACTCTGTATTATATCCAGCATGTCCCTTGTTAAAAAAAAGTCTTTCCAACTTTATGAAAAACCGTGAAAGTAATGCTAGTGTATAAAAAGCGATCTGCCAGTGATCCGTCATATTACAGGTCTATTTCATTATTGAGTTGTGTTGGGGAAGGTTATGGAAAGAATGTTTTTTACATATCTCTACAACCACCTACACTCAGATGATATTATATTCAAATATTAATCCGGTTTTCTTCCCAACAATTCAACAGTATTTCAGCTCATAGATATGTACTGCGCTTGATAACAAGGACGACATGTATATGGTCTTTTGCGATGTCTCTAAAGCATTTGATCGTGTTTAGCATGAAGGTCTAATATATAAATTAAAGTGCAATGGCATTGATAGCTCTCTTATTGATTGGTTCTCTGTCTACCGATCTATTAGATTCCAAACACTTTTTGCAAATACTGCCGAATCAAGTAGCCAATATGTTGCGGCTGGCATACTGCAGAGCTCTGTTTTAGGTCCATTATTATTTATTGTGTATATTAACGATCTAGGCTACGACCTCTTTTAAGTGCAACGAGAATCTTTGCTGATGATAGCTCACTGGCGTATTCATCAAATGATACTTACGAAATTGAATATGTACTTAACACAGATTCTCAAACGATTGACGATTGGTCAAAGCAGTGGTTGGTTGACTTCAATCCAACAGAAACTGAGGTAATCTTATTCTCGCATAATCGAGAGCCCGTTTTTCCTGAACTAAAATTCAAAAACGAAATGTTCTCTCTTGTTGAGTTACATAAACAACTTGGCGTAGCTTTCAGTACTGATAACATATTTATGTCGACCTCAAAAATGATAACTGCCTTGAAAATACTTAAATATAAATTTAACCGAAAAACGTTAGAACGGATATATTTTACATACATCAGCCCATTACTAGAATATGCTGATGTTGTATGGGATGGCTGTTCAGCTGAAGACTCTCTTAAATTAGAAAAACTACAATTAGAAGCAGTGAGAATTGTGACTGGTCTTACTAGAAGTGTTTCGTGTCGTAAGATTTATGAAGAAACTGGGTGGCCAACCTTGGCAGATAGACGTAAGTTTCATAAACTGTGTTACTTTCATAAAATAGTATACGGTGTCTCTCCTTCTTAACTTGCTGACCTTCCTCCACCACTGGTTGGTGAGACAAACAGGTATAATCTTAGAAATAGGAATAATTTTAATCGAATTAACGCAAGATTTAAAATAAGTAGACACTCATTCCTACACTCTTCTATTCATTTTTGGAAATAACTTCCAGATTCAATAAAAGGTGAAAGTAACTATTCTATCTTCAGAAGTAAAATAGAGGCTACGACAGAACAAGTACGTGCCCATTTTTTTAGCTGGTAACAGGGAAATATCTATTCTCCATACTAGAATTAGAAATAACTGTAGTGATTTACATAATGGTTTATATTCTAATCATTTGAGAGAGATTCCATTGTGTGCTTGTGGTGATGATATAGGAAATGCATACCATTACATATTTACTTGCAAATAATATACTGAACAGCTTAGGAAATTAGTTCAAAATCTAAATCATCTCTATAAACCAGCAACTACAAATAATTTGTTATACGGACTGCCATTTTGATAAAGAAAGACATGATGTTCTTAATATTTTGCTATGGTATTCATTTTGGTGTATGTAGTCATGTCCAATTTCTGACACGATCGTTAATTTATTCACCTCTCTCTCTCTCTCTCTCTCTCTCTCTCTCTCTCTCTCTCTCTCTCTCTCTCTCTCTCCTATTTTCCACGAATCTGTGAAATCATATTAATTTAGTGCCGCTGTCCATGTAGATTTCTTATCGATTGTAGGGAAAGGCTTATTCTAAGTTGTGAGAACTTGTAGCCCGACCCAATTTTTTTTTTAACATTTATGGCAATAAAACATGTTTAAGCTAAAAGCAGATAGAAAGTTATGAAAAATATTATCAACATGCAATTGGATTTGATTACATAGAAACTTTTCAAAAATTGTGTAATTGAAAGGTAAAATGCTAACTGGCCTGTAGTTGCCCTTATCCATAGGATTATAACCTGCGATTCTATAAGACGATCTAGAAACTTAAACATTATTATTAATTTCTGAGCATAAAACTGGTGCGCATAATTTGAGACTTTAACGAGGAATATTGTATCAAGGCATTTCACTAATTTTGAGAACTTGTTCTGACAGTAAAGGTTTCAGTTTGAGAGTTCGACATTTTTCAGGTGGTTGATTGTCGTGAGTGGTTTGTATGCTAGGATGAACAGTAATGTTATCTATGAGTTCTTCTGACTCAATGGATTTTGCAATGTGAATGTAGTACTCATTGAAAAATGTACAGACATCAGTTTGGTCACTAATCAGGGCATCATCCTCCACCATAATGATGTTACAGTCTGAACGTTTATTTTTGGCTAATAAGGAAGGTCTAATTGTAGGCCAAAAATACTTATATTTTGGAACACCACTGCATCTTTCAAAGAAATAAAGTCTGATAGATTGACTTCTGAGCTTGGTGACAAACTTTCTATGTATGTTGTAAGTTTCCCAGAATGGTTTAGTTTTATATTTTTTAGTTTCTTATGGGCCATACGCTTTTTATATATGGCCTTTCTAACTTCACTGTTCGTGTAGGTGGTGGGTCCTTTTGGGGATATGTTTGCTCCTTTGGAACATGATTATCAGTGGCCTCCAACAGTAGCTTTTCATGTGCTCAATATTTATCATCAATATCATCAGAAGTGTTAACGACGTGAAAAGGTATTTTACTAACATCATCAAGGAAATGTTTCTCATCAAACCTTTTGTAGCTTCTGAACGTGATTTTCTAACGCCTATTTGAAACATTTAGTGTTGTGGCTATCATATGATGCCAGTCACTCACGCCACACTTGAAATGTATGCTATTTTTGAAGAATTGTGGATTGTTAGTAGCAATAATATATATTAGGGAAGGGGAGCAGTCTTTAACATAGCAAGTAGGGTTCCTTATGACGTTTGTTAAATTAAAAGTATCAAAGATTGATCTACGGGTTTGACTTTTTCCGTTTTCAGAAGATTATAGCTCATATCTATTACTATACATACATTTTCATACTTGGTAAAGCTAGTATTTAATTTGGTTTCTATAGCAACCTCAAAGACAGCCTTTGCTAGGTTTGGAGATCTGGACGAACATAGAACACCCCGGAAACGTTTAATGAGGCGGGATTCCGTGAATATTGATTCAGTCTGGTTCCATTGTAAGCTTTCAATTCGACATAAAGGTAAGTCAGACCCATAGTTAACAAGTATGCCTACATCATTACAATTTCTGTCTTTCCTTTGAGTTTAACGCCATTTTTCAGCACATGATAGGCTATACATGGCGGCCAGTATATTTAGTGGATAAAGAACCAGAGAAAACTCCGAGAAGAACCACCGACCCACGGGAAGCTTCTGGCAAGCGTTCTCACATCCCATGTTTACAGAGCCGAGACTCGATGTCAGTGATCTGTAAAGGCGAGCGCCTTAGACCACTCGGCCACCCGGGGCCCCAAATCTGAACCAAACGAAGTGTCAATTTTGGTCTCTGATAACACAAACAGATCAACTAGACTACAGACTGAGACAATATCATTAAATTTATATCTGATCCTGTTTATATTCAGATGACATATTATCGGTCGTCTTGGGTTGGACTTACGAAGATTTCTGAACGCACTGTGCTTTGTCATCTTTTTATTT